>VXBQ01014187.1:55646-85035 GCA_013400175.1 Phainopepla nitens | reverse complement strand
GAATGTTCTGAGTTGGAAGGAGCCCGTAAGAATTTTATCAGGTGCACATCTGCAGTGAATGTCGCATACACAGATTGAACCCACAGCCTTGGCATTACTATAGCCCGGCTCTATTTCGGGAGCGCTTCGCGTTGTAATCCCTTAACGACACTCCCTTACTCCACACACTTGGGAACTTGTTAGGCGACCTAAACACAGGCTGAGCCTAGATGTGACAGATCTCCTTCGGTGGTGAGCCACTTTAGCTGGTGGAAATGGAAGAAGATGCTTTCCTGCCAGGTACAGGCAGTGGGAGGAGGAAGAAGCTGGCTTTAGTCGCTGAGACGAGAGAGCTGTGACATGCAAGAAGCAGCTGCGCCAGTAGACAAGGAGCTGGGGAAGGAAGATCAAATGGGCCATTTGTAAGTGCTGTAGCAGTGGCAGGACCAAGACAATGTGGCTGAAGTTTGCCCAGCTGGTTAGGAGCAGCCTGGTAGCCAGTGAAGTGCGGGTGAATCCGTTTGGGTTTATGTGAGTCAAAACAAGATGAGCCAGAATAGGGATGGAGTGATGCTGGGAAAACAGATGGCAGGAGGAAAAGAGAATGATTAAAGTCTCGCTTGACAGAGATATTTCGGTTAGACAATACGATTGGGTGAAAATTCTGTGTAGCTTTTCATAGGCAATCTGCGTTTGGGTAGAGAGCAAGGGAAATTTGGAATTGAATTGATATCCAAAGAGTGTGTGAAAATATATGCTGGGTGTAGGAAGGAGCTTGTTATGGGGTAGAAGGCTTCAAGGTTTTCCTTGAACTGTAAGTTCCAGAGTGTTAATGACCCTTTGCTGCTTCAGTTGTTTTATAACCCGACTCAGCTACCATTGACTGGAAGGGCTTCAGTTGTATAATACTCTCAGTGCTACTGTCTCATGATAAGGAGAGTGACAATTCCTATGCTCTGTGATGAGGGAAATATTCCAGTGAGAATTTTTAAAAAAAGTGTGAAGACAATAAAAGAAAATGACCTGTGCTTGTTTAAAAACTCAAGCTGAAGATTAATTCTTGCCAAGAGTGAGAGGGCATCAAAGGTAGAATCAGACTATTTTTGAAATCTGAGACCAGTAATACAAGGAGATTTAGTTATGTTTATATGCCAGTTTTCTAATATTTGTTTTTCGACAAAGAGCTTGAATAATTAATAAAAACACTTCTGTGGTGCACATTTCTGTATGAAGTATTTTGTCAGGCTAAGCTTTCTTCGGTTCTCTGATACTAGTAAATTACTGTACCACTAATATGATATGTTCTCTTTTCCTGTTACATAAATAGTTTTTTATTATATATAAATACTTCTTGTACCAAACCTAACATGTCAATAATTTTACTTAAAAAAACAAAAAAAAAAGTCAGCCATAACAGTTAACAAGCTTCTTGGCTAGCATCTACCTAAAAATAATTTCTGTCTACAAAGCCTGTCATCAGCTTTTCCCCTCCATCCACCACTTGGGTTTCTTGTAGTCTTGGGCTTAAGGACTTGACCTCCATGATGAAAGAAGGAATTGAAAGAATATCATTCTTCAGTTCTTGAGATTCAGACACAGCCTGGTGTGAGTTTTCAATGCATTAAGTGGCTGTTGATTCCTGCCAAGGGACTGTAGTCATAAAACTAATCTTGATCCATATACTGTTATTTAAGACAAGAATTATTTTTTAACTATATTTTTTAAAACTTTTAAAATAGTAAGTATTGATCTACAAGTAATAAAAATTTAAATCCACACCTTAAGTGGTAGTATTTGGCAAAAACAGAGCCATATTAGTTCTTACCATACAGGATGGTACTGAGAGAGTTTTTTTATGTTAAGACTGGACATTGTTGTATGACAGTAGTTTCTGGATGTTAATGCTAGTAGAAGAAAATAAAGTATTTTTGACTGGCATGGAAAGCAATGCTAGAGCTATGAAAAAATGTAGTGCATTCACAGCTGGAGTATGACAGGGAATTCAGAGCTTTTGAAATTATTTTTGGGGTTATGGTCAGTAATACTCATGAAGACACTGACAAGAAGATCACCATTTGGGATGGTGAGCAGAGAAATATAATTGCTCATGATCTATTGATTGGGAATTAGTTGAGGTTATTTTGATGGAAGCCACTACTTATAGCGATAGTCTGATGAAATATAAATGAAAATTACTAACTTTGCATTCCTCTTATTTCTTTTTTTAATTTAGCAATCATGTTTTTAAATATCAAACACTGTTGGTTTGAATTGTTGGCCTAAAGATGATGGTCTCTAGAAAGAAGGGCACAAATGCAGTAAGTAAGACTAAATGCTGGTCACCTCTAGAGTAAAATTCCACTGTGCGGAAGAGATGTTAACATGTTTTGTGCAATATAAGATGGGTCAATAAAACCACAGCTGTTGCAACTAGGCATGTGAAATATGTGCTGAGACTGTGCTTCAACTTGAAACATTAGGCATGATCTGCAGAATGTTTGAAAGCCCAGTGAGAGAATCCAGACTGTCCTAAACTGTCCTGGTAAAAATCTAACCATCATAGAAATACCTAGTGGTTATAATTCACAGCAGTGAATGGTTCCAGCTGTGGGACAGCTACCACCGCTCTGGGAAACCTGTTCCAGTGCTGCATCACCATCATCCTAAAATGTCTCTTCCTTATACCTTCTCTATGTCTACCCTTAGTTTGGTTTAAAACCATCATCCTTCATCCTATTGCAACAGGCCCTGCTGAAAGGTTTATAGTCATTTTTCTTATAAGCCCCCTGTAAGTATTGAAAGGAAATGAGAGAGAAGTAATTAAATATTAATGAAATTCAGAGACATTATGCATTAACTCTCATAAAAATCAAGTAGCTTTGTTTTGGCCAGGAGAGGTAGATCCATATCTCAAATCTGTATCTTAATTTGTTGTGTTTGCTTATTTTGCTTGCATTTGATTTTTAAGAGAAAGGCATGGCAGCTATTTCAGTTGGTGGCACTGGAAACTCGTAAGCTCTTGCACTGGGCTGTGATGACACTGGGATGAGGAAGTGATGGTTTAATGATGGACTTGCCAGTGCTGGGTTAGTGGTTGGACTCGATGACCTTAAGTCTTTTCCAGTCTAAACAATTGTGTGATTCAGACTTTGGGGACTGATTGTTCATTTCTAGGCTACAAGGTCAGACTGCTTATTTTGTGTAACTTGGGACATTTGTATCTTGGTTTGCTAGAGATCTCCATTCAGATGTTTTTGTGCTACCACCAAAATCTGTTTTACAGAGCTCTAGATGCCGGTTTTGTGCTTGTCCAGATTACAGCACAGTTTAAATAAAAGTCAGACCTTGAATTCTCAGACTAAGAACAGGTCCCAACTGTGAGGTGAGGATTTGTTTGGAAGTATACAATGAAATCTACTGTTTTGATTTTTACACTACCAAAAATGATTGAGTTGAGTGGTCAAAAAGTGCTGGTTTACATCTATCTTAGTGAAAGGGTGAATGTTTATACAAGAGACAGTCACCCTCTACCATCAGAGTGCTGTATCAGAGCTAAGGATGCTGTACTTGGCTCTCTTGGATTGACACGTTGAATAGAAAACAATATCTCTAATAAAGTATAGAGCAGAACTTTGTGAGCTTTTGTGCCAAACATTATTGGCTTGATAAATATTTTGTTCACTTCCTAGTTGGAAGCCATGCGCCGACTCATCAGCTGGACAGGAAGAGAGAATATCACAAGTCTCATGGACTGAGATAAGGACAGGGAGAGATCATTTATTTATTATTGTCATGGGCAAAACTTACGTGACTTGGGGAAATTAATCTAATTTATTACCACTCAAAATCAGAGCAGGATAATGGGAAGTAAAACAAATCTTAAAACCACTTTCTTCTCAGGCTCTATCTCCTCCTCACAGCAGTGCAGAGAGATGAGGGATGAGGGTTACAGTCACACACACTTTGTTCCTGCCCCTCAGGCAGAGTTGTCCTTCTCCCGCTCCAACATGGGGTGCCTCCCACAGGAGACTGTTCTCAGTGAACTTATCCAATGTGAGTCCATCCCACAGGGCTGGTGCAACATGGGCACCTCTTCCACAGGGTGCAGTTCTTCAAGGACAGGCTGATCCAGTGTGGGTTCTCCACAGTTACAAATCCTTCCAGGACTCTGGATCTCGAGATCCTCCATATTCTTCTGTAGCTGCANGAGAGATCATTTATTTATTATTGTCATGGGCAAAACTTACGTGACTTGGGGAAATTAATCTAATTTATTACCACTCAAAATCAGAGCAGGATAATGGGAAGTAAAACAAATCTTAAAACCACTTTCTTCTCAGGCTCTATCTCCTCCTCACAGCAGTGCAGAGAGATGAGGGATGAGGGTTACAGTCACACACACTTTGTTCCTGCCCCTCAGGCAGAGTTGTCCTTCTCCCGCTCCAACNCTAGAGGTTCTGCCACAGTCACTGATGGCCTTGGGATTGTCCTGTAGCGGGTCCATCTCAGAGCAGGCTGGCATTGGCTCTATAGGACACGGGGAAAGCTTCTGACAACTATTTCCTGACAACAGTGCCTTTGCCATACATGGAATACTATTTTTCTACCTAGGTTTGTTTCTGCTGAGATGAGGTAACTCCTTAGTTTTTGACAGTATAAGATAGACTCAAATCGTTGGAGTTCTATTCCACTGGTTTTGCAAGTCCCACAGCTTTTATTTTCAATAGCTTCCATATTGATTCTAAAGGAAGGTAAATGAATAATATAAGATTAATGTTTCTACCTCTGCATTTAACATGTTAGTGCATCTTGTTTAAAAATTGAAAAGAAACAAGGATTTTTATCTTATTCATGACCAGTACCAGCACTTTCACACATAAATGCAGTATAAGTTACTTTGGTGGGGTTGTTTTGGGGTTTTTTTTGGTGGGGGGCCTTGTCTAAGCTGATTTTTTTTTTTTTTGTGATATTTTGCTTACTTTATCCATTTATTTTGCTGTTACAGACAATGATAATTAATTTCCCTGCAATCTAAAAGTTTGTTTTCCCATACTGAGTACTTAATCATCACAGAAATGAGGCAGATTATTTTTTCTTCTGAGTGTTGCAGTGCATGTCTATGCATGGACGTATCCAGGCACTGAAGCTGAAAGCCTTTCTTTAACAGTACCTATGGGATGCTACTGCCACACACCTAAGCTACCTGCTTCCCAATGTTAAAAGATACTAAATGTCTGTGTAGCACTACAGGTTTTTGAATTCTCTCTGACTCAGATTTCTCTTACTTATTCAGGAAACTTGTAGCCAGAAGTAATTTCTGAAAGCCTTGAGACAAAGGGAGAGGATTGGTCTATGTGCCATAAAGAATTTCTGAAAATTGATCATATCTTTTTTTTTTTTTCTGACAAATGGTCCATTCCCTTTTTATACTATATTCCAAACATGGAATCACTGATACATTTTGGATTATCTGAGGAAAGAAAAATAAGAAGAAGGTGCCTAGGAGACTGCTCCACCAAGGTTTGTGTCTTTTCTGCACAGTACATGACTATATTATAGTGTATAGAATTCAGCTTTGTGGTGGAGCTCTTATTGAAGGGATAAGAACACTTGACTTGGTCCAGAATATGTGCCTGAATCATATCAGACATCTTAATTATCTTTAAGGGTCTCATATAATCCATCATGGATGTAGGAAAACATGGGTGGAGATTGCAGGAAGGTTGGTAGAACTTCAGGTCTTTGTCCCTGCTTTGAGCTTGGGAACTGGCTAGATGATGTTCTGAGTTTCCTCTAGCCTCAGATCTGTGATCCCATGAAGATCTGCAGACTTTCCACAAAGTTTTTAAGAATAGTTCAGGAAAGTCCTTAGTTATCGCAAAAGGACGTTATTTTCTCCCAACATTTTTGATACTATAGCATCCTCCTGCCACTTTGGATGATAGTGAAGTGGTTAAAAACTGCACTTGAGACCTAGCTTATTCTTTTGTCCCCAACCTTTTGTCATCTGCAAAGCTTCAGGGTTTTTAACATCAGTAACTGGAAAAATATTTGATATTATGAAGTCTGCAGGAGTCCACTAGAATGGTGTTTAAAGTTGACTCCCTCTTCAGTTACATCTTAAGACTAATTCTCTAATTATGTACTTGCATTGCTCTAATTATAAACCTAATGTTGTGTACTTCTAAATCAGGCATCTTACATAAATCCTTTTTTCCTTTGACCCTATTATTCTTATGATCCAGATTTTCAACCTAATCCTAAATTAGTTTAAGACCTTTATTTGGTACATTCATGATTGACATTAATTATCTTAATTTTTTTTTTTAATTTTCTCACCAAGTTCTATATTACATTTATTTGGATTGAAACCTTTTATTTTTCCTTTTTTATTTAATTTTTTTTTCAGTAATGGTATTATCTTTCTTTTAATCTTCTAATCCTTTGCAGTATTTGATAATCACTGAAATAAAAATTAATGATCCATAGTATGGCTTATTCAACTTCCTAAATTCTTGGATGTTGTTTATCTAATATGCTGGTTTAAAAATATTTAGCTTTAGTAGATGATGTATTAATATCTCTCTTTAGATACTCTTGGATTGCAAAGTATTTTCACCATGTGACTACATGATCTAGATAGCCTTTAAGAGATGTAGCAAAATATTTACTGAATACTTTTCTTTCTCACTCTTTTTGTTTGGACCAATTCTGGAATTTCAGCTAGTATGGATCCCGTAACACAGTGGAAGTTAAACATTTTTGTTGTTTTTTGGAGCAAACCTCTATTTATTACCCTCAGTCAAACTATCTCCATGGACTTTCCTACCCCTGTTTTTAATTTGTTTGCTTATCAATCTTGTATAGTTTATAATTTCAGGATTTAAAGGCACAATTAAGAGAAGTCTTCCCTTATGTCATTGGAGCTGGCTGCTTTTAGTTTCCATCTCTGATTGTGATTTAGTGAACAGGTGGCCCGGGCTGGTGATGTGTTGTTGTCTAAACTGGGAGATCCCATTCCCTATCCCATCTTTACCCCTACATCAGGAATCCCTGTTTGCCAGATTTCCTGCAAGTTGGTTCAGTTGGCTTAACTTAGAACAGAATTTTCTTGTTTTCTGGCTTTGACTTACGTTTGGTTGGTAAGTTGAATCACAAGCAGAAATGTACAGAGGTGGTACCGAGCTGATAAAAGGGGTGTTGAGTGAAGATGGACAGCTTGGCCCATGCCTTTTGACAATACTGAACTATTGAGGAGACTGGCTCATCATGAAGCTGTAGTTGAAACCAGCTGGGTTGTGTTCAATTACGGAAGGCATCTCAATCAAGGGATTATTGCTTTATGAGCATATCCAAAAATCTAAAATTTGACCATTCGTAGTCGCACCTGGCCATACCACTTGAACATGATTACTAGCAACAAATGCAATCAGGTAATTCTGACTTGGTTGTTGCTAATGTTTGCTTGTGCAGTTCATGTAGGCAACTCAAGATGAGGTGTCATTTATAATTCTTTATTTGTCAACTGCATCAAAGAGCATTTCATTTATGTTTATTTCTTTCCACAACAGCTATGCTCCCACTCCCACTTTTGAGCTCATTCTGGCACTACAAATGAATTGCCCATAATCTGCTGACAGCCAGCAAGTGTGGCAGTTTCTGCAGTCTAGGACCTTCCTAGGAGAAAACAACTTGCTATACGAGAGCACTGAATTTCTTAACTCAGGCAAGTGTTTCAAAGGGGTTCTCCAAGATTAGACATGGCTGACAGAAGACCACTTGAAAGCTAGCAGTATCTCTGTAAATCAAGGTGTAAGCAGACTATAAGTAGTTCCAGTATGATCCTTACCAGCAGCTGTGTGTTTTTCTGATTTAAAAGTAAACACTGACTACAGCAAAGAGTCTGATGCAGTGATTTCATGAGGCTTACATCAGTTTCTTCACCATAGAAATAATCCCACACTATTTATAACATGTTCCTCACCTTGATGCTTTTGCTGCTACTACCATAGTTGTGTTGTATAGATGACAATGGATGACAATAGATGACAATATTGTGCTAACAATATTCTCTGTGGAGCCAGTAACATCTATGGAGAACAGTGAAAGACATACCTGATGTGACCTAATACTCATTTGAATCATTACTTGCAAACGTTGGGTTAGATCTGATTGTGTATCTTTTCTAAACATACAATTCACATGTCTTTAAATATAGATAGTGGCAGCAGTAACCATTAAAACACCTACCTTGCTGGGAGAGAGGCAAAGAAGGGTTTCCTAAATGTTAATGGAGATACAGAGCAAGTATGGAACACTTTTAAATGCTGAAGAGAATAGAAGATCCTTTAACTAAAGGCAAGTGTCCAAAAGAGACTTAACAAGAATTATAAAACAATTGTATAACCTTTGACTGAACAGATGAGTAAGATATTGTTCCTTACAAACACTAACCAAGGTCTTAACAATATTCTATTGCTTTTACAATTCCAGAAAAAAAAAAAACAGCTGGAAAGATCACTGAATGGAGTAGCAGGAGATTGCAAGTTACCAGTTAGCTTTCACGGGGTTGATGCAGAAATCGGTCATCTGCGCAGACTCTGCTGTGTATGGCATCATATGCTGTGAATACTTTACAGCTTCTGTGAAGAGGACATAGCAGGGCACTGGTGCTGCTTGTCATACAAACAAGGTCTTTTTGTTCCACACACTAAAATAATGGCAACAGTAGGCTGTTGTCAGTGGTTGAAATAGTGAACATATCTTCTGGATGCTACTGCTCCTTTACTGATGACCTAGACAGAAGGTATAGCTGAGTCTATGTTCCTGGGCCCAGGACTCTTCACAAGTAAAACTCAGAACAGTTTTTGCTTATAAATTGATGCTGCGATAACTATTACCCCTTCAAGAATAGTGTAACACTTTTTTGAAAGCTTCTTTTACAACTTGTGACAACATCTGGTTATTCCTAACCATCACTAGCATGAAAAGCCAGAGATGGCATTGTTGCTGCCTACACAAGGGATGAACTCCTTCCTGAAACACAGGTTATGGTTTCACACTTCTTTATCAAAACCATTACTTGTTACTTGTAGGACTGTTTTAAGCTGGAGAATCACTTGGAGGTATGACTAGAAAATGCTATTTGTCAAAAAACCTCTTGAATTCTAATGCATGTTTTTGTGGCATCCCTTGGGGAGCAGCTGGCAAAAGCCCTGCCACCTTAGTCAGTCTGGAAAGGTTGAGGAAAATGAGGGTACAGCTGTCATATTTCTCTCACTGGGAAACTTATTGTTTCCTGTAAAGGAAAAGGCTGGTATTTAGGTAAGTGCAGTAGTGACAAGTTCTAGCTCATAGCTAGGTGGACAGAGAAGACATCCTCCATGTTCTCTCATCATATTAAAGATACAACTTCTATTTTGAGAAGTTTGATGGTCTTCTCAAGTATCTTGCAAAATGCCAAGAACGTAGCTTTAACGGCTCATCATCCTGAATTTTTTAAAATTTTCAACTCCTCTATGGGGAAGTTGTGGCAAATACATATTCTTCCCCTTAATCTGTAGGGAAAACTTGTGCCCACATTAATTTTTCCTTGAAATTTCCTTAATCTCTCTCCTGTAAGCGTAGTGTTTGCTCTATACTATCTCTATACTATCTAAAGAAATTATGGCAGACTAACAGCGGTCGTCTGAGGGCCGAGTTTCTTGTGCTAGATGTACAAGAAGATGCATTTTTTAATTCAAGAAATCTTCTGCATTTTATCTTGAAATAAAACTAAGTTTATTTTGTAATCTCACTAGAAACAAACATCCAGTCTACAGTTTCTAATCAAGTGACTCAGAACATGGAACTGTGATTTCAGCAGGGGAAAAGGTGTGGCAGCACTTGGTCCACCCATGGGAATAGACTGGTGAGACTTCAGAGGGATGTCAGCTGCAGAGATGGCAGATCACAGACTACAACACTCCTCCTGTACTCACAGGAGAATTAATTAGAATTAGAGTATTAAACGTTCAATAAGTAATCCAGAAGAGGCCTCTCATATTTTAAGATTATTTTATTCTTTTAAGACTTTATGCCTTATATTGGTTATTGAATGAACTAAGGGAGCATCCAAAAATCAACATGTCAGTAAACCTGGAGGTCAAAGTGAGCTGAGAAGGAATACTTACTGGTGTAATAATATGTAAAATTAAAGATAAAAATTATGTTTGCAGTTGAGAGACTTTGTAATCAGTCCAGTCAAGGGTACCTCAACAGTAGATACGTTATCTGATGCTTTAGTACTTTGAACTGTTTTTAGCTTACATTATGCTTGGAGGAATTCCTGACTTTTTTCTTGCATGCTCTTAAGTATAATTTCCCTTTTGTAACAACTGAAATGGAAACAAATTATCTAGGAATTGCAAAACTAAAGATAGGCATCTTAACATCTGTGTATCTTAAGCTTTGCAAACATACAAGGCTTGAAATGTAATCCTTTTTGCCATGATGCAAGACCATGCTTTTTAGTTAGATAGCCAAACTCACCACGGTTGTAACTTGCATGCTGTTCCAGTTCATAATCAAATACCTTAGGCTCCTTCAAATACCCAACATAAATGTTACTTGGAAGCGGTAGAGATAGGTTTCCCGGAAAAACTACCTGACCATGTACTTAGATAATCACAAACCTGCTTGGACAGTAGTGATGCAGTTTGCAGCAGCTGTGAGCAGTACATGGGTACAAGTCAAATGTTAACAGATGTGCCAGAGCTGTTACACTTTGAGTTCAATGAATACTAGAAGAACTGAACAGCACCTTTTTTCATCCCTAACCAATAAATGAGGTGCTGGGGGAACAGAGGGCAAATGACACATTAGCTCTCCAAGGCTCTAGCCTGTTCTTTGGCCAGTGTTGAAGACCAGAATACTGTGTTTGATGGACCATTCAGTCTGACCACTAAGCATTTGTGTTCTTCATTCCTGAATGCCAGCAGAAGATAAGAATCAAGCCCTTGGACTATTGCTTTCCTGCATGACAAGAGTGGTACCTCTATTGCAGTGATATCCAACCAGCTGAGAAAGTGAATTTAATAAGTCATTAGCTACTAAGCCTCTACAGGCCTAGGGATAGTAAGAAACAAAGAGATTCAAAAACATTTGTTCAGTTCTGTTTTGTCCTCAAAGCTTAGAAGGACTANATTTAGTAAAGGCATAGGGCACTACAGACATCTCAGACATTCCAGTTTAGTAAAGATGAAATATTTTGGAGAAGTCATCTTCCCATCCACCTACTCTGTGATGATTTTAAATTACAAAAGAGTTCATAATGATCTCTACCCTTTATCACTTAAAAATCAATCTTTTCAAATGTTTAATACAGGCATGGTTTTGCTCTATTACCTTATTGCTTAGAAGATCTGTGGAACTTAACTGCAAAAGTACAGGCAATATAAATCAATATTTAAATTATATATTATGTGTTTATTATGGGTGCAAATTTTTTAAATTTACATTTTATGAAAATTCAGAGTATTTACAATTTTTGAAAGATAAACTTGTATGCTCTGATTTACAGTCTAACGTAGCAAAAATTCATAAAAATTCAGATCCTTTAGAGTTGTGTTTACAAATTAATTTTCTTAGGAGGCAGCTACAAGGGATATTGCTGTATACACAAGCAAGAACCAGCTTGCTACATACTTTTTTATTTCAAGTCAGATAACTACATGTACTTTTTTACATTGTTTTTGAGTTTCTTTACAAAATGTCTATATAAACTTGTATGGCTTCAAAATTGTAACCTGCACCCAATGCAAATGTATGAAAAACACCTGAATGAAGGCTAGTTCAAAAGTGCTGAAACATTAACTACTTCATTTAACTTAGAAATTAATGTAATACTTGATTTAAAATAGCATTAATAGGTTTGGGTTTTCATTAATAAAATATTGGTGTGTTAATCAGTTTGATTGTAAAGCAGGTTACAATTAAAATTCCAATAAAAAGACTACCATTTTATGAGTTGTAAATTTATCATCAATAAGATTAGCAAAATATAGGAGCCAAATATCCTCTTCCAATCAAATCTACAGTACACTATGTTCTTAGTACTAACAATGAAACTCTCACTGGCAAAAGTGTCTAGTGTACATGACAATTTATGCAGCTTCTACAAAGGTATAATTTCTTGTAAAACTTCAGCAGTCCAATTCATTACTGGCTTTGCATGAATTAACATTAAGCATGTTTTACTGTTTTAATAGAAAATTTGAAATAGATACTGGAATGCTAAATGTTAATTTGAAATTGCCACATGCAGGTTATTGAATTATTTTGCTCCAATGCTTATGATTTCAACATTACAAAAAAAACCAACTTGGTAATACAAATACATAGAAAATTTTCTAAATTAGTGACTTGCTTTAAAAAATTGTTACTGATGTGTCACATCCCCATGCTTAGGCTGTAGCAAGCAGATTAGATTACAATACAAATATTACAATTGATAGTTATATAAAAAATGAACACATGACAGGATTTGTCATCCTGCAACCATAAAATATCCTTTTTGCCTCCTGAAGTACTATATGTACATTCACATCACACATCCCCAAAAGCACTCAAAAGTCTGAAGACTTATAGTCAAAGTAGAGAGTAACGTTGTTTGTTTTCAGAAGTTTGTTTTCCTCTCTTCACTGATTTTTCAGATTCTCCTCTTTGGTGACATTAAAATTACTTAATGAAAAAGTTTCCGAGTCCTGCATGATGCAGCTCCCTTTACTAAAGCCACATTTAATTGCAGTTATTCCTCAAGGAAGTAATTCAGTGTTTTAAGTTTCTTTTAAATCAAATTACAGTTTTGCAAACCTGCCCTCTAAATAAATTGCAGTGAGAAGAATTTTTATAAAGTTGTGTGTATAATAAAAACACCATGCTTTCTTGATGAAGAGCCAAACTTTGAAAAAGGAAGTGAGGCACGTGAGTATCAAATTGGGTAGGCACAGGCTTTTTGAAAGGCACAAATGTTATGCAATTATTATAAAAATAAATTAAATCTACTGCATTAACTCAAACAATCACAAGGCCCAAAAAAATTTACCAACTGCAGAAGTAAATTTCTGCTGTGTTTTGCAATTTGTAACACATTGCACTTAGTTAAAGAAAAAACCCTATATAAAACAACTTACATTTTAATAATATATGATACATGGGCATCCAGTTATTTTTATAAATCTCTAACTCAGCTGGTCTTGTGGTATGAATGGAAAGAACAATTACATGAGACTTAGCCTCTGCCATCTTTATAAACTGTCAATTAAAAGCTGGCAATTAAAGAATCTGAAAAATGAGTATTACTTATGAAAAGCTCAAATATTTCTTACTAGCTCTTCTACATTTTAGGTTTAATGTTTACAGTACAGCATAAAATTTCATATTTCCATTACAACTGTGGATTACTATTTTGACTTCATCTATATAAAGTTACTAATTTTTCAACAAATTTTCCCAAGTATTGCAGTTGATCATTTACAGACAGTGTTGAAGTTAACTTCAGTGCTATTGTAAAGTAATAAAAAGTTTTCAAATTGACTCTTAAAAGTGCATTTACTTTCTGTAGTTTAGCCTCAAAGTAGGTCAATATTTTGGAAAAATTAATGCATGTTAAAATAGTGTTTGAAAAGTAGAGAGGGCAGAGTATATTTCCTGCACTCCTGATCCGATGACTTTCACAGGTACATCAACAGTCTGCCATATACCGTCCTGGAAAACAAAGGTAAGTTTTTTGCAGTTAGTAGATAAAACAGATTTTGTCAATATTTTTTTTGGAGCAGTCTGAATAACTATGGAAAAACAAACTGACTTGTCAGAAATGTTTCGATAAAGAGTAACTATTTATACAGAAGAACTCCTATCAGTAAGAACTCATTTAACAATTTCAGATTTTAGAATTTAACACTACAGAATATATAACATTAATTTGAACATATAAGCGTGTCAATGTCTTACCAGTGGCAAATCTCTTCTTAAGAAGGGAAAGCCTATAGCCAGTGCCTACGAGTTCCACATCTGCTCCTGAAAGGGTGCTTCCTTCACTGATAAATTGCACTGCAAGTGTTGCTGGTTTGCTGGGTCCTCCTGAAAGCTCAAATTTTGCCCTGAGGGATCCAGAACCTACAAAAACAACAAAACTGAGAAGCTGATTGTTTTGCAAGAACAAAATCGTCTCCCCAAATTTTTAGTAGTAAGAAGTGAAACTACTACAGTGACCTTTGAGATCTACTCCCAGTGCCAGTCTACATACATTTCCAAAAGAGGTAAGAGTACAAGTCTGTTTTTTCTAATAGTCTGTTTAGGACAATGACCAATGACTAGTGAATGATTTATGGAGAAACAATATAAATTTCTGCAAGATTATCCAAAATGTGGGTATCAGTCCAGTAATCACTTATCTGACTGGTCCCTATAATCATTTATGCTGGCTGGTCTCTAAGTACTTACTACCATCTATCTTGTGATAGATAGTATCTGGTTGATAGGGGATACTATCTGCTTCTCACTAGCAGATTTGCAATTACATCAGAACATTTAAGAGTTGTTATGATCTGTCTGGATAAAAGTACATGAACAAAAACATTGGAAGACATGCAGTTCTACAGTAAGGTACCCAGAGGAAAGCAATTACTATGACTTTTACTATGACAAGACTTTACCATGTCTTTTTCCATTAAAGACAAGGCCTGATTAAATACTTTGCACAAATTTCAGTTGATTTTTTCAGAGACGATGGTGAAGTGGCATCACTTTGATACTATTATAAAGCAATAATAGTTCAAAATTACTTTAAGTACATTTCTGTAGGCAATGAAAGGCATTTTCAAAATCCCCACATTGCTGCTACTGCTTTCTAGTTTTAAAATGAGTCTTTTCTTGTTCTTGCAAAGTGTGCTGGGAAAATGAGATTTAAATTAAAATAAATGGAATAATTTTATTTTAAAACAACTTGCTATTCCTATCAGTAAGAACTGTTAAATGACAAGGAAAGTTAGTGATTGAAATGCTACTGAGGTAAAAGCGGGTTCTAAAAGAATTTTTTTCCCACAGTGGCTTGTTCTTTATAAATTTAGCTTAAGATCAATTTAATTTCTTCAGTAGGTCTGCCTTATTCCTGTAAACTGGAAATTCTTGCTACTCTAAGTATGGAAACTCATATATTCAAGTGCTTTGAAAGTTTGTTGTGTGTTTTATCTCTCTCCAGCTGACAGATCACAATGTGCTGGACCATAAAAAAAACCCCAAAATTTTACCATGCTGTCCACCAGGAAAAAAGACCTGAAGACACTTGTCCTGACATTGACAGTGTTTGTGCAACTTCTCCCTTTGCTTCTGTAAGTGCAAGATCAGCACAGTACTACTTCCTCCTGAACTGAGAGTAATATATGTGTTTATACTCAAAGAAAAGGGGAGGAAAAGATGGTGGGAAGAGAAGGAATACAGCAGAAGCAGTGGGATATGTGCAAGTCTGCTGTCAACATGTAATATGAAAACTGGATCACTAGCAGCTAATTCTGTGCTGTTCTACAGGTGTACGGTTCCTCTTCATCTGGCTGCACTTGTGTTTCAGTATCATTTTTCCTTTTAAAAGAAGCCAAATGGATCGGAAACGAGGAAAAAAAAAAAAAGAGGGCTAATCCAATGTAGTAGAAACAAATAGCAAAGAACTGTGAGGTTAGTGAAGGACAAAGTACACAAGGACTAGAGTAATCACCTGTGTTCAATAAAATTCTCTCTGATTTTGTTTGAATGATGACTACAACTTTCCAGCCTTTGCAGGAATAGAAGTTGTCTTCTCTTTTTATGCTTGTGGTTTCTATATGAAACCACTCATATTTACAGGCATATCTGTGATTTCACAATCCCCTTCATTAAATTCTTAACATGACTAAAGGCCTTTCCTTTACATTAGCAGTTCATTTCTGTGCAGAGGCTTTTAGGACGAGATGCTTTGGCTGCTGTATTACTTCAGAAAAATATTTCACCTGCAGAGGCTGCAGGGATTGTGACATCAACTACAGCTCAGAGAAAGGCACTGCGGAGAGGACAACTACTGATACCTTAGGCAATATTGTATAAATTACCACTCTAAGTAGATGTGCATAGATTAAGTTTTTTCCTGGAGTCATTATGGTCAAAACCAAGGCTCAAAATGTTGATCAAGAATAATATATCTAACCTCAGGACTTTTGGATTTTTTTTTTTTTTTTACCCCCAGTTCTTCCACTTACCTCCTTTGAATGTATTTAAATTATGTGTGGAAAGACACAGATATTAAACCTAGTTTCATTTGATTAACTGTTCACTTCCAAATAGCATGAATACAGTAATTTCGTATCCCATCTAAACTCTATTTTAGAGCTACTATTTTCAAGGCACTTCATTATTTTCCCTTGTATAGCTAATAATTAAATTTATATTTTGACATCTCACTCATAATGGAATCTCTCAGGCAATTAATTGAAAAGGAGGTGAACTAGTAAACAGAATACAGCATGAGAATATGTATAAAAAGGAATTAGAGGGCATAGAGGTTAAAATGATCACTTGTTTACTGTTAAAAATTTTCTGTACAAGGAAAACAAAAGAGTTCAACTTGCCTCCATTCTCAGACTTCTCTGAAATGCTAGATATTTTCCAACATGCTTTCATCTGGTCTGCATTCCTGTAAGAGAATGGTAGGTTAGTTATAAGCTCTGGTTTTAGAACTTTATTTCCCTTGATTTACGCTGGTATATTATAGACATCTCTAAATGGAAATCTATAAAAATATTTGCACATTTTAAGGTAAGTCTATGGAAAACTACAGGAGGAAAAGAAGAAAAGAGAAAGGTGTATCTGCATCACTCCAGAGCAGTGAGCTCAGAAGAACAAACTCCCTTACACATTTTATACAATAATTTTTTATGCATTTAATATTGTCCTGTGTCTCCACCTATGCCTCCAAAATTCAAATCTCTCTGCAGTCATAAAGGGTAAGTTACTCTAGAAGCAGTCTGGAAGTTATGCCTTGTTCAGAATAAGCTTAAGATTTGGTTAAAAGTTTCCTTGAAATAACAAATCAAGAAGGATTCAGTCCTGTAAGGATTTCTTTTTCCACTTGAAATTATACTCTATTACTACATTGTCCAATAAACACCTGTAACTGTATTGCCTCCAGAAACATCAAAATCTACCCAATAAATACATCATGATTATTTTTTTTTTAACCTTGCTTTTTTAAGGTAAAGTGATCTATAAGAAACAAGGTTAACAAAGCCTAACTTCCTTCACCTTGGCATTCTTTGCCCTCTTCACGTTAAAAAGACCATTTTGGGAATAAACAGTCCAGGAGTTATATTGCAGCTGGGCAAGTATGTACATGCTGCACAGGCACAGTGATTGAATTCTGCTCACCTTTTGCTCCAGGGCTGTATTACTCTGTCTAGTTCCACTACCCTCTGCTTGTTTCCACAAACTTGTAACAGAATTTCCTGCTATGTCACACTTTGAAGTGCTACTGTAAATGAGGGCTTAGAAGGTGGTGGCAGGTAGCTGCTAGTCTAATAATCTGCATGACACTTGAATTGAGAGACAGTGCTACCTGGCTTATGCAGAGCTTCTCAGTTCCTCAGTAACAGAGGTTTGTTTTAAAACTATTTCCATTAGAAGCTAATTTCTGAGTTAGAACAATCAATAAATCTTTCTAAAAACTGCCTTTTTGCTACCTTTTCTATATAATTCCCTTATAAGAATACATTCTTATACACACAAGAGAAAATGTTCATTAACTGTTTCAAATTATTGTATTAAAATTGTCTATTCTATTGGACAAAAGAAAGCAAACATTGGAAAATTCACAAAGGCTTATCTTATTACACAGTTGGGATGGGTACTCACTGATTGTTTCAGTTTATGTGAATTGTCTCCACATGATCTGTTTTAGGTCACAAAATATCTAGACATCTGATACTACACGCTTTTTCTTCCTGTGAATTTTTTCAGGCTATGATACTAAAGAATACACTGAAATGAATTTGAAAAAAAAAATGAAAAGAATTAATATTACCATTTTGCAGGTGGAAGTGACTGCATGCTTATTACTCCTCCATCTACTGGTACCACAACCTGGACATTAGACAGCATACTAGGCACATTCATAGACTCTGGGTTGTACTTATAATCCACTCTCACATCAGTAGTGCTAGCATCACATTTCCAGTAAGTTGCAAGATTCAAGGGAGTGGACTGTATGCCATTTGAAGATACCTGTAAAAGAATAAACCATTGAAAACAACTTAATTAAAATATCTACCTTTTGGGCAGAATTAGGGGATGATGGTAACATATAAGTCTCAGTGCTAACAAAATATCAAGAGAACAATTGACCCCTGAGTCCTAATCATAGAATTTTGAAGACTGCTGCCTAAAGGAATTCCTGTTATTTTAGTTTTAAATTAAAATACTTAAAGAAAAGGTTTAAACTCCCTCTGGCCTATGAGGCTCCTTCCTGCTCTTTCATAACTTTTTGTAAGCTTTGTTTTTGTTGTGTTCTGCCTTACACAAGATGCATGCTTGCAGCAAAATTACTTTATCTTTAGTAGTTGTGTGCTGTGTCAATTCAGCTGCCCAACCAGCCAGCACCAGAGAACATCTCTCATCATGGGACAGGCAGCCAGCAGAATTTTTCTTCCCTCTTCAAAGCATTATTTTCCTGCTGCAGGAGGGTTGAATGCTGCTTCTGTAGCTGAGCTCATTCTACTGCACTGATGCATCTCAACCCCTTCTCTATCCATTTGAGGAACCTCCTGTGTCCTGGTGCACACTCTTGCCTTTTTTTGTCAGCCCAAAACCTTTTTTATCTGTCTGGGCTTCCATGTACCAATGCCTCATTATTACAAGAAGAATACACAGTACTCATTTCAGCAAACCAAATGGTCTTTTCCTTTGATCTTCCTCATGAATTCTGTGTGCCTGACATGCTTTTTGCAGGTTCAGTATGCCAAGATTTTAAACTACACTAGGCAGATGTGGAAAATACAAGTATGAGCAGCTGGACTGACAGGTAATTTTCAGGGGTTTTTGTTGTGCAAACAGTTGTCTCAGATCAGACATTTCAGGGCAGGCCTAGAAAATCCCTGTTCTTCCTTTGAGGTGAATATATCTTGAATATTCATTAAGACTTTTTATTAACAGTCAGAACATCATCTCACTGATGCACGGAATGGCTGAATTTGACAAGCACCTTCTGAAGGCTGTCTGGTCCATCTCTCCAGCTCACGCAGGGCCACTCTAGCAGGCTGCCTAAGCTTCAGACAACTTTTGAATATTTCCAAGAATGTAGACTCCACTACCCCTCTAGGCAACCTGTGCCCAGTGCTCAGCCACTGTCACAGGGAAAAAAGGGGTTCTGGCTGTTCAGAGGGAATCTCCTGTGATTCAGCATGTGTCCATTGCCTCTGATCCTGTCACTGGGCACCAGTGAAAACAACTTGACTCTGTCCTCTCTGTGTCCTCTCTCAGATATTTATACATATTGATGAGATTTCCCTGAACTTTCCCTTTTCCAGGCTTAGGAGTCCCAACTCTCTCAGGCTTTCTTTATGAGACAGATCCTCCAGTCCCACCATCCTCTTCGTGGCCCTTTGCTGAACTCTATCCAGTGTAACTTGCAATGAACAACCCAGAACTGAACATAGCACCTCAGGTGTGGTGTCATCAGTGTTGAAAGGAAGGTTCCCCTCCCTTCACTTACTAGCAATACTTTGCCTAATGCAGCTCAGGAGACCATCCAAGAGACCATCTGTTGCCTTTGCAGCACAAGCAGTGAGTTGTTTGGCTCATGTTCAACACGGTAACCCACAGTACCCACAGGTCCTTTTCTGCCAAGATCATTTCCAGCTGGTCACTCCCCAAGCGCACTTCTTATTGAGCTTCATGAGGTTCCTCTCAGTCCATTTCTACAGCTTGTTGAGCCCCCTTAGGAGGGCAAAATGAGCCCCCTTAGGAGGCCATCCTCTTTGGTATCATCAGTAAACTTGCCAAGGGCACACACTGTCCCATCATTCAGATCACTAATGAAGCTATTACAGTGGAAAATCAATATGTCCCCTGGGGTCAGTTCACCTGTGTCTGCTCATCTAGCCTATTCTTCACCAGCTTCTCTATACGGATTCTGTGGTTGGTGGTTTGAAAGTCCTGAAGTCTGAGCAGACAACATCTACTGCTCTGCCCTCATCCACAGGGGCAGTCATGTCACCATAGAAGTTTGTCAATTTAGTCAAGCATGACTTATGTTAAGTAACTCCATTCTGACTACTCCTGTTCTATTATATTGTGAGANCCTGTTCTATTATATTGTGAGAAATCACAGTGTCGTACATTCTCAGATAGAATCACAGAATGGTTTGGCTGGGAGGGACGTAAAAGATTTTATAGTTCCAACCTACCCTCATCATGGGCACAGACCACTTTCACTAGACCAGGTTGCCCATAGCCCTACCCAGCCTGGCCTTGAACACTGCCACGGATAGATGGGGCATACCAAACTTCTCTGGGCAACTTGTGCCAGTGACTCACCACCTTCTGAGAAAAGAATTTTTCTTTAATATCTAATCTAAACATACTCTCTCTCAACTGCAAGCCAGAACCATAAATTAAAATTCATCAGTGACAGCATCCAAAACTAAGGCAATTGCAAAATCAAAGAGTACGAGTACAAACTACAAGAAATCCCCATCAAATCTCTTAAAGCAGAATTTGAATTTGCTGACAAATACCAAGAAAAGCAGTGTTTGAAGCTTGCTTTCAGGATTGCGCTGAAGCATTACCAAGCTGAAACATGCCCTTTATCTTAGGGAATGACATGAAGCATAGCAGGAATGTGCTGACTGGGCAGAGTCTATGCATTGTAAGTAGAGATATACGCAGAATTGGTCTAGATGAGAGATGACAGTTCACCTCCATGCTGGCAGAAAAAGAATAATTATTTTAATTTTTGGGTATATATATCTGCTGGAATTCCTTAAAAGTTACAAAAGGATAAAAGTGTTTACCTGATACTTTAAAACATCCACATTGTAATAGGATGCTGATGGATTCTGCTCTGATAATTTCTTGAGGTAGACAGTTATAGCTTGCATGTTCATCCAAAAGTCCTTAGTACTGGAGTCACTTTGTGACTGATCACTACAAAGAAAGATCATTCATTAGGGCTGAAATATTACACCCCTCATTCAAGAATACTAGACTATTTTAACCTTTTTTTGCAAAATACGCTTTTTCAATATAATTCACTTTGTCAGATACAGTTCTGCTAACATTTCAGTTATAAACTGGCATGTTAAACAGAGATTAAACTTAATTTTCTATGAATTATTCATTACATTAGGTATGAACTAACAAAACAAAATTAAATACAAAAGAATACGTGCATATGATTTATTATTTCAGTAATTAAAAAAATATAGCATTTAAAAACATCTAGCTTAGTGTTCAAATAATTTCTTCAATAAATGAAATAGAAACTGCTCAGCTGAACTGGATTTCTGCTAAAAAAATTCCAGCATTCCTATTTTTTTAAAAAACAATATCTCCAAGTGCAATTTCAACAATTATTCTATTCAATCAGCAGCCTTTTTTCCCTACAAATTCTTCCAAGTATGCCGCTACACATCTGAGAGACAGTTATGTAAAGAATCTGATTAGTGTAATGATTCAGCTTTAAAATACACTAGTAGATGGGAAATGAGAGTAGATGAATCTCCTACTACTTGTTTTCCATTTAGGCTTACTGTTTCATCATTTAGTTTTACCACTATTACTATTGTGTAAAGAAATTATTTATAAAATGCATATGAAAACAAAGACACATTTACAAATTATTTTTTATAGCTGCTGTTATACTTAGCACAAGTTTTAAGTCCAGTAATCACTGAGATTTTTAATAGTGGCAGTAGAGAGAACTAAGCTGAGCAGGATTAATTCAGAAAATTAAATTACATGTAATTAGATCAACCAGACTGCAAAGAATTCTGATTTACATACACAACTCATACTTTACAAATTATGTAGCTTACAATTACATTAAGAAAAATACAAAACCTGTATACAAGTTGTGCATTTGGAAGAATCTGTTCTAGTTTGCTTGTGTTTTTCACCCTGAAGCAGAGCACAGCAGGAGATGGGTTGCTGGTGAAAACTTTAATAATCCCACTTGGGAATGATATTGTCATATCACCAGTAATCTTCACAATACATCTAGAAAAGAATAAAAAAATCAGCTTTGTTGCAATTCATTAACTGCCTAGTTCTAATAATAATTTTAAAGCAACCAATGCTATTTCACAATCTTATGAACTGAATTAAAACCAGAAAATGAATCTCAAATGAGGGTAATGTGACTATGTACTGTCACTCTCAGCTTGGAAGTAAGATGAAATAAGAAAGAAAAAACTTTAACTGCTTAAGCATACAGTAGTCTTGGATATTTTTCAAGCCTTGAAAACATGTCACGGCTTTGCCTAGGCAAGGCCTAAGTCACATAGTAATGGATGTGACAGGGAATGAAGTGCTTTTTAGCTGCACAAAATTACATGTAACACCTACCTGACAATGATAAAAACCCTTGTCATTCTCAGTGCTCTCTCTGAACACATTTTTGTAAAGCAGGTATATATGAACACCTAGCATGATGCCAGCCATTACAGAGCAATAAGCCACTTTTGTAATTTATACCTGGGGAAAAAAAATCCCTTAGAATTCCCCTTCTAATGCATACTCATTCCCCTCCCCCAGTATGAAAAGTAGACCCAGAGTCTTCTCTTACTGTAACTCAATATATTCAACACAATTCACTATTTAACTAACTTTGTGGGATCTGCTCCTTTAAAGTAGGCGTTAACAGATTCAGTAAGAGCTACTGCAACAGGCAAGGTGTCCTGGTTTCCAAGGCTGACGGGGCTGGGACCACGTGAAACACCTAGAAAACATACAGTGTATAGATTTAATTTTCAAAAAGCTTAGAAAATTTCAGAATGGTTGACTACATCTGTAATTTTCACAAGAGTTTACACCAACATCACAGTATCATCTGAGGTATTACTTGTAAAGTGTGTAGAAATACACAAACATAGTACTGTACAAGCGTACAACCAAAATGCTGCTCAGCAGCCTAAGAACACAGGTATGACTATTGGTATGACATTATGTAAACAGACACAAAGAAATACATGAGACAGAGGAACACTGCATTAAAATGGCCGTTGGTGGGGGTGAAATCAACAGACCCAAAGCAAATTGACTAGAATGCTTAAAAAAAAAAAACTCTACTGTATGCTTTTTGTATGGAAAAATGCATAATAAAATGGTCACATAAATACAAAGAATTCACTTACTGTAAAAATTAACTTAAATGCAAATTCAACAATATTACCTCACACAAGTGAACTGTTGAACATTCTTTTAACTTTTTCAGCCAACAAACATTGCAATTCCCAAGTAGAAATTATTGGAGAAGTCTTCACTTGTTGCTTGTGCCAACACAATACAATTCGGAAACAGAGCTGTAAAGTTCCCAGGTTAACAAAGACCTCATGCTAAGGCTTTTTGAAATGCACATATACAGCTGATGAAACAGGTTGTCATGGGATTTCATTTTTCACAAATTTTCTACACATATATGGAATGCAATAGACAATTTTGGAAGTTTCTTCCTTTTTTCTTAGTGCAGCAGTGTAGTAGATAGCATCTTACTATGTTTTTGTACCACAAAGAAATAGTCTGTAACACATAGTATTATTATACCTATCCCAAAGGAGGTACAGTCTTTATCTTTTCATAAGCAAATTGAAAAATTTCTCTTTCACACCCTAAAGCGGAATCAAAATGCTTCTATATAATATTGCCCATGGCAAATTAAACCTATTTACTCTAAGGGGCTGTCCTTTCTGAGCTCTTTCAGAAGTAAATAGGAAGCTGGGGCCTTGCTCTTCAGAGAGCTCCTAATATCTCATATTAGACTTTAAATTAAAAGATAAGTGAACGAAGTAGTGACAGAAATCTAACAGAAGACAGGAGCTGGTCTAATTCTGCTACCTCATACCTCTCTCTCCATTACAATTTCTCACATAAGGTAGTACAGTGTTCAGAATGCTTCTTAGTACCATGAAAACATTTCTGCAACACTTAGGCCTCCTCAGATCAAAAGATCTAGTCAAAAGTGTTGAAAACCAAAAATTCTTAAATGAACTAATTATTATGATTCGGGCTAAACCCAACTGATTTATTTGGTTTTTTTCAGTATGAGCAGTAGGTTGTTTTTCTTTATTCTTTCAGACAATACATGGATCATGATTCCTAAGTTTTTTTTCTCCCTGAAAACTACCAACAAAAGCTGTGATTCTCAATAGTCTCAGGAATTGAGAAATCATTATTTCAAGAGGCAAATTTACAATAAAATAATGAGTTATCAATTACTAGAAATTCTGTTTGGTGAAATACTGAACTCCAGAATTATTCTTCACTAAAGCCGAAGTGTACACTCAATGAATAGGGCACTACAGTTGCTGTGTATTTTAATGTCTTTTTCTGCTAATTTACTAAGGAATAATGACAGCTGTAGTGCAGATAGGATTACCTTGTATACAGGTGTATCAATTATTTTACAATCATTTACTTAATGGCCTTATGTACATTTGTATAGCAATATTTCAAAAATTATGCAGAGGAATGCAAATACATTCATTATATTCCTATTGGTAGAAGACAAATACTGTTTGCTTGACTGAAAAGTGGAATTTATTAGAAATAATGACACTCCTTTTACCTTTTTTTTAGGGAAGACCACAGCAAATACCTATGTATATATATTTCTCTGAGACCTATTTGGAGACCTACAAATGAGATCACTTCCCTCTGCTTTGCTCTGCTCCCACTATTCATCACCCTTTGACTCAAAAATGTATGCATTCTCCTAGAAACCAATAAACTGAAAAATAAATAGACTACTATACATTCAACAAGGCCCAGGGCTGGGTCCTGCCCTTGGGTCACAACAACCCCAGGCAGTGCCACAGGCTGGGGCACAGTGGCTGCAAAGCTGCCCACAGGAAAAGGAGCTGGGGGTGCTGGTGACAGAAGCTGAACATGAGCCAGCAGTGCCCAGGTGGCCAAGAAGGCCAATGGCACCCTGGCCTGTACCAGCAATAGTGTGGCCAGCAGGAGCAGGGCAGGGATTGTCCCTCTGTACTCAGCACTGGTGAGGCTACTTCTTGAGTGCTGTGTCCGGTTTTGGGCCCCTCAATTCAAGGAAGACATTTCGGTGGTGGAGCAAATCCAGAGAAGGCCAATGGAGCAAGGGAAGGTCTGGAGAGTAAGTCATATGAGAAACAGCTGAAGGAGCTCGGGACATTTTGCCTGGAGAAAAAGAATGATAAGGGGGACCTTATCACTCTCTAAAACTGCCTAAAAAGAGGGAGTAGCAAAGTAGGGGACAGTCTCTTCTCCCAGGCAACAGGAGAAGAGGAAATGGCCTCAAGCTGTGCCAGGGGAGATCCAGGCTGCACAAGAACAAGAATTTCTTCACCTCGCATGGGCTGCCTAGGGAAGTGGTGGAGTCACCATCCCTGGAGGTGTTCAAGAAATGAACTGTGTGCATAGTGCTATGGTTTAGTTGACAAGGTGGTGATCATTCAGTGGCTGGACTTGATGATCTTGGCAGTCTTTCCTCAGCCTTCACAATTCTGTCATTCTATCATATGAAACAAACATAATAGCTTGTCCTGAAGCTGAAAGTCATAGTTTTGTTGCCTTGCTGCTGAGAGTACAATTCAATGCAGCAACATTCAGCTCCAGGGTTTTCTATATCTGCTGTGAGGTCTCAGATGGAAGAGAAGTAACAGAGCTGCATGAAGGTATCCTCACTTCATCTCAGGCTGCAGCCCAGGTCAAGGCTCCAGTTCTATCACGTTTGGCAGTGATGGCAAACCTGGCTTAAATGCCCTGCCACCTGCCTCAGCCTGATCACCACTACGAGCTCCTGAGCTGTGGTGACATAAGACCTAGTGACATAACCATGAAAATGGTTGCATTGACACCTTCAAGGTGTAGACCAAAACTGCAGAACAAAAAACTGCATCATTGGTCATAAAAAGGGTGGATGAATAAAGCTGATCAAATGGTTTTAGTTCAGTTTAGGAACAAACATCCAGACAGTTTTAATACTGGCTAAACAGTTGTCATGAAAATAAAATTTATTTTAAAAAGTACTATCTTTATTATGTTTGTCTTCTAAGATTCGTATTATATGTAAATATAGAAATATTATTAGCTACTTGTAGGTAAAACTTGTAATAAGAATTGTCAAAGTAAAAATATATTCACTTTACTTGAAAGAAAGTAATAATGACAAACTGAAGAAGCAAGGCCAAGTTTCAGCTTGTTTATGGAACCGCAAAGTGGAGAGACAGAAGATAAAAGTGGTTACATCAACTTTTGGTGATTTCAGCAACATACAACTTGTTATGTAGTTGAGATGTCAAGCAACTTGTATGTGCCAGATACCAGAAATATCAGGAGAAAGTTGTTTCAAAAGAAATACAATTTTATTAGATGTAGTATATTAGGATGATTAGTTAAGACATAAATGTGCTTTGAGTACAATACCTGGTGTTGTCTCACAAAGCTTTTCAATTGTAGGAAGATTTCGAATCAAAAGATCATCGTCTATTACATTTAAATGAAACAAAACATTGCAAGAAAACAAAATATTTCAAGCAAAAATTGATGTTAAAAATTAATATTCAAAAAATATTTTGCACATTAAATTAAGGCTAAAGCATAAAAGAAACACTCAATTACATATGCCTTAAAGTTCACTTGGAAAAAAGATAATCAAAGTCAATTCTCCACTATTCAGAACAAACGGGGTAAGGGGAACACTGGATTGTGCAAAAGTCAAAAGAATACAGAATGTATTGCAATCTATATCCTCATGCCCCAAAGTATTTCAGCTTTTTTCCCATTTTCCCAGGGAAATACAGTCAGTGCAGATGGAACTGGCCTTAATTATTTTTCCTAGTCCAGAATAATAACCATGTCAAACCTCAGTGTCAGCACACACCTCCTTACCTCTTGTCTCACCTCACCATTTCACTCTGCCACTGTTTCCAGCAACACACACACACATATCCCCAGAGCTGGGGATATTGATGCTCTTGCCACCAATTTTTGGTTTCTCGACACCAGAGCTGAGACCTGAGGCTGTGAGCCTGGATAGACTCTGGCAACCAAAATATCAGTGTTTCTGTGATGCTTCTCAGCATTTGTGGAACTGGTGGACACTGAACTGTAAGAGCTACCGTTGGGCAGAACTTAGTAGCTTTGCTTCTGCACAGGGTGGAAACAACTACACTGCAGAACTCTCACTAGGTGCTGCACAGATGCTCTTCTGAGCTGCTGAGTGAGGAATCCTTGGCAACAATAACATTTGCAGATAATTGAAAGCTAACTCGACAACTTGATTAAACTTGTGACTCAAGGTGTAATGGTGTCCGGGACTTAAACAGTTCAATAAGGCTAAATAAACAAGTTAAGATGTCTTAAGCCCTACTCTCCCCAAACTAACAAAAAACCCTAACTAACTAAAAAAAAATCCCAATGTCTCCTTTTGATTTATGATAATCAAATATCAAAACTGAAGGGTCTTCCTTTAAAAACAAGAGAAAACTTTCTGAAATTAGTGGCAACACATGAAGACTAATTTCCTTTTCATCTTAATCTGACTTGTTTAATTATTTGTTTTGCTTTTACTGTTAGCTTATATTCTTTGCTAACTTAAAGAAAAAGATGCTTAGATTTCTTTTTTGGAAACTGCAATTGTGGAACAACAAACAAAATTAAAATAACATAAAAGAACTGTTTTGTGAACATTTGTATTAATTCAAATTTTTCAGTACTGCTAAGTATTTCTGCACCCATACAATAACGTCTTCTAAAAATATATGATAATGTTGTACTTGATGGATATACAAGCATACCAAATAAGAATTCATGGAATGTTAGTTATGAATAATATTTCCCTAAAGAACATGTCGTAACTGGATCTATGGTCTAATCTAATTTAATCTACTTTCCTGTGTCTCAGTGTCATTTTGAGCAGACATTGCAAAGAATGCTTGAACCACCTGAACTCACATATGAAAAACTAACTCCAACAAATGGTTCTCGCAACAGGTGCAATGTAGTGGCTGAGTTGTCCTACTTCTCAAGTAAGATAAAATGGTTAATTAAACTTACCAACTGTAGGTGTGTTTGCTGCACTGAGGGAAGCAGAAGATGATATAGAAGAAATGCTCTCTGCACGTGCCAAAGGAGCTGCTGGAGGTGGACTTGAGTTAGAGGTCATTGGAGGGCTGAATGGCCTAGGCTGAACAAAAGAGATCACAAGAATATAACACAAAGTGGTTTTAAAAAGATAAAAAAATTATTGTAAATAGAAAAGTTCTTATTTCATACCCCAATCACTTTCATAATGTTTCTCAAGATAGTTTCTTTAATGTTTTATCTACCCTAGTTTTAAGTGTAAAACAGAGAACCTGCATTTTCCATTGGAGTAAATTCCATTATTTCATAGATTATAGGGTTTTTTTGGCAGAGTAGTCAAGTCTAATATATTTGATTATGCAACAGCCTGTCAATAATAATAATAGAACACAGTATCAGAAATTAATACTACAGCCCTGTGTATGTGTGGCAAACATAGACTTAGAGGGCTAAAGCAGAGCTGTAAATGAATTTGAAGCGAGAGCAGCAGAGGGCAACTAAAATAGTTGTAATTGGAGTACAGGAGTGAGAGAGGAACAAGTTGTAGGACAGTTTTTTCAGCCCGGAGAGCAGAAGCCTAAGAAGGGATTTATTAGCAGTCTCCTTCTACATAAAAAGGGGCACACAAAGAAGTCAGAGTCAGGCTCTTCTAAGAGATACGGCAGCTACAGCAAAGAAATGCCAGCCAGACTTTGGGAAAAAGTTCTTCTCGCAACCGTGTGGTAAAATCCTGAGACAGGCTGCCCAGCTGGCAGACTGTAAAATCTCCCACTCTGGAGATTTTTGAAAGTCAGCATGTGCCTAAGCAACCTGATACAATTTTGAAGTCAGCCCTTTTTAGAGCAGGTTGTTGGGGGTTAGGTGTCCTTCCTTTTGTTCTTTCTTATCTATAAATTTTTCCCCATTAGTTGGGAGGAAGCCTAATTGCTGGTGCTTATGGGTGCTTGACAAGCAAAGAGTTTGGCCAGGCCCAGGGGGAAGAGGGGAAGGGGCAGGTAAAGGAAGGCTGTGGGCAGCTGCGAAATCGTCACTCTCGCTCTCGCTCTTCCCCTCTTCGGCAGGAGAGGAGGAC
>VXBQ01014187.1:24018-40183 GCA_013400175.1 Phainopepla nitens | reverse complement strand
CTGCGTTAATTAACTATGTACTGAATTTATATTTTTGTGTAAATCAACATAAAAAATGTGTGGAAAAGATACTAGATATACGTTTGTATAGACAAAGGCAAATTGTGTCATACACAAGCAAAATGGTACTTTACAATCTTACAAGTTAAGTAGTAATTTCAAAATATTGTTCTCAATATTTTGAGTAGTTGAACCAGTGAATGTTCTGCTTTCTGAAATACCAACATTTCATTTGCAAATCTACATTTAATAACAGTGGTAGATAACACAGTAACCTGAGACAGACACATACTCATGAATCTGATGTTAATGAAGGCATTTACATTGATTTGGCTAATTTTTACTCCCTTTTCCACAGTCCTACAATTACAGAACTACATATTATGTCATGGATAATACTGTATCTTAACTATCAGGCACAAAACACAGATAAGACCTGATTTGCCTACCATACTGATTTAAAGTCCACAACCTATATGTATAATTTCTGAACTTCAACACACAAGATGATAATCTTTGCAAACTTTGGTCTTTGGGAAAAGTTATTATTAATATAATGGAGGTCTGCTTTAGTCCCCTACACAAATATGTGCAGTGGTCTTTGCAGTCAAAAAACTCCCAGCAACCTCCATTATGCATGTGAATTGAACTCTGCAGAAGCAACTGGAAAGGTGGACTTCCAGGAAGCCTTTCTGAGGTTCTGCTAAGCAATTAAACAAACATGTAGCTATAAAAGCCACAGTTTTCCCTGTGTTTGCAGAGGTAATGCTTTAATTGAGATCTATATAGTTTTAAACATACACCAGAAACTTAGGTCGCATACCTTTGTCTTTGCGTTGGCATATTCTACAAGCTCTCTGGGGTTAATAACTTTTCAAAGAAATAAAACGTAAGGCCTTGATAAATAAAATAAAATTTCCTGTATAAGAAGCTTGAGGACCAAGCATATTGACAAAATACATTTTTTTAGTTTTGGTGAATAATTTATTTCAGTTTCCTTGCTCTGTCTTGCCTGTCATCCAAAAGCGATTGAAGAAGCCACACCATTACAATGTCACAGTGTCTCTGGGCTATATACAAAGGACAAGGGAGGAACATATGGAGCACTGCAGCCTAGCTACTTCATTTGGCCTTTCCTCTGCACCACTAGTGCTGCTGACAGGCTAGTCATCAGTCAAGAAGCAAAGAGCCTTCACTATGCTCCAGTTCAATTTCTTTATATTTTCTCTTCTCCTGTGATAACTACAGTGGTTACGATACAGTTTATCAAGTTTTCCTGAGGTTATGCTTCAAGATGCAGTGCAGCTGAACAGCTCACTCTATTTTTTTTCTGCCAGAACTCAACTGGCTTCTTGTAATCGGAGTGAGGACTTTAAGTAAGCAGCTAAAGCTCACAGGCTGGAACAAAAGAACAAAAAGCCTCTCCACTTTCAACATATTTGAGAGGTAAATTTGACTCTGGGATATCCTTAGGTTAAGACAGAGGCATAATATTGGCCTCCACTCCTTGGGGTGCCTATTAACCCAAAAGACACAGATGAAGAGAGTAGACGGTCAGTTTTTCCTATTGTTAGAAATGCAGAAAGAAAGAAAAATGGGTATGCAAACTGCCCATCTTGTGCTGTGATAGAAAGCCTTGTCCTCAATAGCAGCTTTTCAAACTATGCCAGAACAAAATGTTGTCAAATGCAAATCAAGAAAAATACTTGAATTTTACTAAATATTAGGTTGCACTTCTCAGATTCTGATGGTTCCAAATTCAACCAGTCCCCAACAATAAAAATGGTCTGTAATTCTATATAATTGTAATTATGCTACACTCACATGTGAAGAGGTTAATGAAAAATTTCGGATGCCTTGTTATATGTTTGCATTTCAGTTTCCCATTAAAAAGAACTTTCAGCATTATGTTCTGTACATCTGTGACTCTCTTCTTAATTACTTTTGAACTTACTGGACAATTTCAAATGGATTTGACAGAATGAACAGATAACTCAAAGTAATTACTCAAAGTAATTACATTACTACAGTCTTCATGAAAATAGGCAATGAAGTAGAAGAAGGAGATCGGCAAGCATCCCAACCAAGGGAAGGGTTGCAATCTCAATTCAGATCTTGCTGAACCTTGTAAATGTTTCCCTGAAATAAAAGTTTATTTTAGACCTCATATCTTCCTAGAGAATGTCTCTAGAGACATGGCAAACTCATGGGAAACAAGACATTTCAGCCTTTAGGAAAATGTTCTAAGGCAAAACCCCCACACATAGTCAGTCTTCAGCTGCAATCTCTTTCCAATGCATACACTTCCTGCTACAAACTTAACACTTTAAATTATCAAGGTTTAGCTTAATGGAAGTTACACCATAAATGAACATATTATAAACTGAGGAATTTTAAATCTCATCAGATAGTGTCACCTATATTTAAATGGAGACTGCTTATCAAAGTGGTCAACCTTTTTAACAAATACCAGTTCTCAGTCCACAGCTCCATGCGCGCACAAAAACCTCTTACAGCAGTTACAAAGAAATACTTACAGGAATTAACATTTTATTAATTTATTTTCCAGTATATATAATCTGGCAGCTACAAAAACAATGAGCATAAGCACGACACATAAATTTGAGAGCATCCATTTTGGGACAAAAGACATTTTTGACCCATCTCACCATTCTGTTCTTGGAAACAGAGAATACAAGTTTGATAGACTGCATTACACATTTTGGACTAATGAGAAGGCCTTCATGGTATTGACTACATAGTATGTGCAAAGACCCACAGTAACACAGAACAGGTGACAATGTATAAAATCAATTCTTACTACATCCTTAACTTGAAAATTTGCAATATTTTTACCTTGCTGCTTATATTTATATATAATTGAAGAGTGGTTATCTCTTAAATTCCTCTCATACAATTAAAATTCTTGACAAATAAACAAAAGCCATCTTTTAAAAAACGATCACGTTAATCATATATGCTAGACAGGTTTTCTGCCAGTGACCAAAACTGACAAAATAATAACTGGGACATCCTACGCGCAATTTTCTGAGGTCTGTTCCTCAGCACTTCCTAGCAATCAAACACAAATTACAAATGCTTTAATTTCTTTTTGTTTAATAATCGTTTTCCAAGTTCAATTTCTTGAAATGCATAATTTATTGCAACTATCCATATAAAACAAATCCTCCTAGAGATGATAGAGACTGTTTAAAGTATTTAGATCAAGTTTGAAAAATTAAACAGAAAGGAAATCCAGAAGTAAAAGCCAAGAAAAAATAAAAACATTTGAAATTACACGTTCCGGAAGAGGACTCCAACCTTAAAACATAAAAACACTTCGGATTGCTTGTTTATAAGACGTAAAATGAATCTCATATAATTTTTTCACTAGAATTACAGTAATGACTTCCACTATTAAAGCATTCCATCACTATACAGAATACTACGGTTGCTTGAAAAAAGCAAGCAAAAATCATAGACCAAATTTTAAATTCCAGATTTTAAAGTGCAATCATAAAATGTTGAGCAGGCAAAAAAAATATACAACAGTATTAACAACTAACCTAATGATAATATGGTGGGCCTCATTTAGGCCAGAAAGAATGCCAAATCAATTTATAGTAGAATTTTTTGAACTAATTGTTTTCAAAAAACATGGAGACCAAAACAAGCAAAGAAAATAAACATTGCAAGTCAAATCCAGTTGTGGTTCACTCCAATGACTCAATCTGAATCATCAAATTATTTTACTTCCATGAGAATCCTGATAATTATAAGGATTCTTCTATAGTTACTTTCTTTTAAATGTACCCAAGGAAAGCAATTTGCTGTAAGTCAAGATGACTACACAATATAAAATAACTGTCTTGGCAAGAATTACACATCTGTTCTTACATATATAGTTCTGTTATGTGGCAAAATGTACTTTTCCCCATTTAGAAGAACAGTTCTACTAGATGTTTCAAATCAAGTTTCTCAAAACAAGTTTTTATATTAGGTACTAAAACCTCCTAGTTACCAAATAAAAATAGGAAAACCCACAAAATAAGTGAACTTACAACTTAAATCGTGTAATATATTTGGCACCTAAATGAAAGAACTAAAAACAGATTAGTCTACAGAAAATCACTTCGATTACTCTGTAAGTTTTTCCAAAATACAGCTATAAGGAGTTACAATCTTTGTTATATATTAATTCAAGAGAAGATAGAGGTTTGCATAAAGAGGAAAGACAGTAATAATTAAAGAAATACAAAATCATTAACATATTTAATTTAATTTGAAATGGTCACTTACCTGAATTGACTAAAAAAAAATTTTAAGACATATCACAGATCTAACTAACAGTAATGAAAACTAGACCATTAATAAAGTGCATCTAGAAATGCTGCATTTAAAGCCATATTTTAAACAGTATATTCCTACACTCTATTGCCAGTGGTAAAGCAGAATCCAATCAATATTAGAAGGATGTCTCAAAAGAAACAGAAGTAAGCAGAGGAATATGACAAGTCAAAGTTAAGTCCACAATAAACTAAATCTTTTTCTTTCTTAGAATCTATTAGCCAAGGAATTCGGACAATTAGCTGAAAAATAAAGTAACATATATTTGCAGTGAAAACACCTTGCTTAAAACCTAAAATTGTTAGGAAACAATAATGTATTACTGACACTTGTTTGTACATACTGCTGAAGATCATGTACTACACAAAATGAACACTTCAAGTATGCTTCGAAAATACTAAATCCTCTATCAGATAAATTATGTATTGCAGGGACTATAAGTAAGTTAAGTTTAATCAGATGGTGCGGCTTGATAGTATTAGCACACGCATTTATTTTGGAAATAAGTCTACTTACAACTGAGTCTGCATCTGGACACTCCCTGTTACAAAAAATAAAGAAAAATCACAATTATAAAATGCACAACTTATTTTGCTCACACAATTTTCCTTCAGTATTTTCAATTAATTTAAAACAGTGCATTTGACCCTTTTGCCTCTCAGACTCTTGAAATTTTTACTTTAAATAATCCACATTCAACTGAATGAGATTTAAATAACAGCTGGCAGTTTATGCTCAAAACACTGTAGAAGAAAAACTCAAAAGAAGTATTGAAAAATCAAATTCACATATTAGTGAAAAGAATTAAAAATAATAACAAAATAATCAAGTAAAGTGAGCACTACCACACTATGTTCTGGATGAACACACTTCAAGTGTCAGGTCTTCATGGTTGATGTGTGCAGTAAGTAGAAGTCACCAATCCTAATGAAATAGTATTCCTGCAAGTGCAAAATGTTTTGGACAAAAACCAGTTCACAAAGAAACTGAGATTTTCTTCAGAGGAATTCAGAGCTTCCTCTTTTAGAGTTTCCTTCTTAGTTCATTTGTCAAGCATAGTTGCAGTCAAGTACTAGAAGATGCTGAACAAAATAACTGAGTACCCTCCTAAAATAAACATTAAAAGAAAATAAAAAAAGTTGTCTGCAGAAAGGCAGTGGTTGCAAACACATTATTCAACAAGTGTTAAACTTTTGCACTGCAAGTTCGATTTGAGTAGTACTTAAAATAATGAATGACACTGATTCTCTCTGATGTCTTCAAAAAGCAGAAGCAATTGCATTTACAGAATGTGGGAATACTTGAGTAGCATGCAACTCCTCTCTAATTTGCACCCTGACAAATAGTGATGGTGTAATTGAACAAGAGTTAATCTGAACATCCTAAACATGCATTTGTAGAAAAAAGAACATGGAAAAAAATAAAATTTATTGCAATCTAAAACATATTCTCTGAAAAAATAAATGGGTTAAAGGCAAAAAATGTAGTTTTTACTGCGGCATGTTAAAAACAGGTGCAAACTACTTGCTAACATGGAAGCAGTAATAGAAAATTCAGTATAGCACATTAAGGAAATGAGTGAGATGAAGGATTCCATCTTCTCTGAAAGGCTTCACACAAAAGAGGACATTTGTGTGACCAAATTTCTACCTGTTTTACATCTTTCATAGCAACAAAGCTGTTCTGAAAGATATTTTACTGCTTGAAAAGACAAAGTGTATTCTTCCCTTGAGAGATGTGGTTTCAAAAAGTGTCTGTATGCAAACAAGAAAGCCTGAGGTGCTTAAAAGTTGAGAAATGTGAACTGTGAAGTAAATGAATGAATATAATTCAGCCCACAATGAAGGTTTCCAAAATCAGTGAGCTAAGAGATCTCAAACAGAAATGGCAGGAGATGGCATTCAGAGGAGTACTAACAGCACCTCTCAGGATCTGTTCTGCAATGAAAACAGCAGTTCACAAATGCTGGTGAGGTGGAAAATGAGGACATCAGGCTGTAGACAAAACTACTTTTAAATCACACACTTTTGATAATTCTTTTTAAATTTAAAGCACTGGGTCATGCTTCTGCTATAAGGTAATATTTCAGAAAATTCATATTTTATAAGGGAATTTAAGGGTTGTAAATAAAAACTGAAATGAACAAATCATGCAAAGCAGCAGTTAGAAGTGAAATCCTTGGCTACACTACAGCAATATGTAACAGAATGCACCCTGTGTGGTATTTCCCTGAATTAAAACCATTACCGGACACACAACTGGTTCAGGCATCAACAGCTTAAAAACTCTCTTGACAAACTGAAAAACCTACTAACCATGAGAGTATTTCTAGATGTGGAAAGCCTGCCCTACACAAACTAAACAAGCTTACAGACTAATAAAACACAAGACAAAGGGAGACAACTTCTCTGTGCAGAGAAGTTTCTGATGACAGTTTTATAATTTCCAGTCTGTAACAGGATCATCAGCTGAAGATCAAATCAGACAAAATACAGACTAGCAATCTATATCTCTAAAGAGATAATAAAATAAGTATTAGAATATACTATGTAAACACATAATGAATCCTCTGTGATTTGTGATGTTCTGCTTCATTTATTATTATGGTTTAATCCAAGAATCTCTATAAAATCCTATGGCACATATTACACAGGAGATTGATATTATGTCATTATACATTTTTCTTTCTGATCTCAGAATCTAATAACTTTGTATAGTGTGTGAATATAGAAACAAAATGCTATTAGAACCTGCTGTTCTTAGGTCATGAATTTTTCAGCAGTATATTAAAAAAACTAACACTGGTAAAATACTTTAAAAAGTAATTTTAAAAAGAATGTATGTAGGAGTTGCCTCTGGGGATCTTTCTATATTGTCAATTTTGTCAAATTATAAGCTATCTTCTTGAGAAAATACATGTAGAAATTATGAAAAAAATACACTGACCATAGATACTGTGACTTACTCACCTCAGAACTGTTATTCAAACACAGGTTTTGCAAAGATTTAACTCCTGGCAGACTGAACACATTCAAAGAATATTGCAAAGGGTATATCTGGGACATCAGCCTTGAGCTAATACTATGGTGTTTGAAAAGGGAGTGTGCTCATGACACACTGCATTTTTCTGTCCTTCGACAGCATATGCAAAAGTTCTTCTAACAGAAGAATAACTGCAGCTTCAATTCTGCAAACACAGCCATCCAGTACTCTTACTTTTTTTATGTACAGACATATTAGGATTAATGTGAGTTACATTATCTGCAATGTTGAAATGTAGAAGAATGGAAAATCACTTACATATGCACAGGAAAGAATGAAACATTAATTGAATACTATGAATACACTTGTGTTATTTTTTTGTTATTTATGTTAAAATCCTTGGTCACAAAAACTGTAAATAACTGATGTTTTTATATTCATTGAGTTCCTTTAAACTGCTGTTATAACCCCCTTTTTTTGTGTTTAAATATTGGCTAATTTTTATCCCCATTACTAGTTTTCATACAAGACAAGGCTTCAGGGTAGAAATATACTTACACAGATTCAGTATCTTTTTCTTTTTTCATTATTCCTGATAAGCCAAAAGGCTTCCTTTTCCGTGGTTTTATTCCTATGGAACAAACACTTTTAATTCATAGATCTAAGAGATAAATGCGTATTTAGCAATGTCAAACACAGATGCATATGAATGTCAATGTTTTAAATGCTGCCACAGGTATGCAGTGGAGATAGGTATGGAGCCAAAATAAGGGAACATCATTCCAATTCACTTTATAAAATACAAAAAAAAAAAAAATCAAAGTAGGGTTGAACACATCAGTAACAAAATCCTTAAAAAACTGATTTGGATCTCCAAGTTGGGTATACAGACTGTGTTTTCTTAATAGACAGTTTTGAGGAAGAGGACTCTGCTCACAAAAACTCAACAGGAGCTGTTGTTCCAGGTGATCCTGAATAGCCATGGATGAGAAACTGAAGGTTGTGTTCCCCAGCTACTGCAGTTCAACACTCTGTCATTATTTCCTGTGTGCTTTCAGGAGAAGCAAGCTCCTGTCAGCAAGCTCCTGTCTTTCCTCAAAGTAGGATCTTGGTCTTGTTGAAACTAAGATTGTTTCCTGGCTTTCCAGCTGATGTGAGTTCATGATCTCCCAGTGCTGTATCCAGCTCCAAGACTGGTTCTCACTGAGTTTGGAATTACACTTCTCGCCTTTTATTTCTCCCCTGATTTCAGCATTGGATATATATAGCTACAGTATCAAAAAAAGTTTGCTTTCATTCCCATTTAATGTACTACAACTAAAATACACTTAAATATTCCCTCAGACTTACTGCCACATCTGCTTCTTCACAATGTTTGCTGAGGCAAAGCAGACTGCCAAACAAAATGACTAAGTGCAAGCATCTGATCCAACTAGTCTACAATTTGGTTTTGATGCATGATACTACTGACAGCATGCTTTTGAGTAGAGTGGTAGAAATAATCTGGTTTCCAAAATTAAATCATTGTCAATTCAAACACTTTATTATATTTACCTTTAAAAAATACATTACACAGTGCACAAGGAACGTCTCCACTCATAGAAATTTTAAATAACTCCAAACTTTTCAAATCAGGTAGCTGTAGAGTCAGTAATATATACTGAGGCACATAATTTACTACAATATTATTTTTAATTGTCTGGGCTTTATTTTTTTTCTCTGTGTCTAATGCAGCTCAAAACAATGGCAAATAGAGTATGAGAGTAATTTCTCAACATATATCTACTCTGCTTCAGTTAGAAGAGATTTTAAGTCTCAGCTAAAATCTTGGCACTTAAAAGTTTTTGGATGCTATAGTTATACTGCTGACTCCACTGACCCACAAGTAAAAACACAACTTATGGACAGAAAGCAGTTCTTTGCCACTTAAAACAACCACTTAAGCAAAACAAGCTGCACCAACAAAGACAGACTTTGCAACTATAACACTCCATTAGACTTAGTTTAACTGACACAGTAACAATGGGAAGAACCCATGCCATGTTTTGGCACTTGCAAATTAAGCTACAACACATTCGTAAGTGAATCAAATCCAAACCTCTGCAAAGACAAAGCCTTAGCCAAAGTATACATGTAAGAAACACTTAAATTATCTGACCTTTATACGTTAGTCTTATAAAAGTTTTATAGGTCTTATTGTCACTGAAGTTTGTTTCTCAAAAGGAAAACTGCATTTTAGTGTACTGGAGCCCTTTAAAGTTATACAGATTCACACACTTTGCTTCACAGCTCAGGTCCTTATCCATGGCATTCTTGTGTAAATAACTATATTATGGCTACTCACCTTCAGCTACACTGGATGTGTTACATTCTTCGAACTCAATAGGGCCTTGAAGAAATGACAATGAAGATAAACATTAAGTCAAATTTAATCTATTTTAATAACAACTAATATTTCCTGAAAATATGAGATAATCTAATTACAAATACTGGTAGTAACTGAAAGGCACAATTACTCTGCCAATGGCCAAAGATACTGCAAAATCATATATGTAAAGCAGTTTTTTCACTCTTTCATATTGCAAAATTAAAATACTAGTCATCATGTAACTAAAATTCAATTGCCTGTATCTAATTGGTGTCATCATTCAAAATGGCATCTATAATATAGCAGCAGTGTAAGGTTTTCAATTTATCTTGTTTTAATGAACAAGAATTGTATAAGTAAAAATGAAAAGGGAGAAGCTGTAGCCCTAATTTTGAAAGTCACACTTTTTCTAACTCTGCATTGCTAGTTCTCCTGTTTCCTCTCCATAGCCAATTGCTGTACAGTTAGAAGTGGCATATAAAACCTTAAAGGCAGCAATAAAGAAGATAATTTTTTCTAAAAAATCATTAAGACCAAAAAAGAAAAAAAAAGCAGAGAACACTAGTTAAGTTCTGCATCTAAAGAAATTCCTGACGTTGCATTTGCCAAAATTAACTGTCAGTTGCCACTGCAAATTGATGTCCTCAGTCTCATTTATTCAATTTGGCCAGGTCTAGAATTTATTAATACCACTATGAGACGTTTTAGGGAGCAAATGTACAGAAAACAGTGTGAGTTTCTGTAGGACCTTGTTCAGGGAATGACAGAATCATACCAGCACTTGTGGAAGTGCAATGAAAACAGAGAGCACATGCAAGCAGGCACCTTTTCTTCCAGCCCATGTTGGATTATCTTGTAGCTGTATCCACAGAAGAAAAGGTTTAGCATGCTACCACTGTGCCACAGGGGTTACTCACCTTTCTGCAAACATTTTTGATAGCATGCATGCAAGTTTATTTACAGATACATTACACGTACAACAGAGGGAAAAAAATACTCCTAATGACCTCCTTTTTTTAATTATGGTGTGCTCAAAGTATTGATTTATATTTACTGTAATTAAGACTGAGTTTGCAAAATTTTCCCAATCAGTAAAAACAAATCTAAATGTTTGTAAAACAGCAGGATCAGAATTTTGGACTACAACCCATCAATATCTCATTTATCATAATGTAGTTGTTTGGCCTCCAAATGATGCTCTTGAAAGCAGAATATTAAAACATAACTCTCAAATGGCAGCCTTAACAGCCCTTTAAATTTCAACTAGTAAACGACCTCAAACGCAAGTCTAATTATTCAATATAGCAAGGCAAGATGCAAATTCCTAACATCTCTCTCAATCTGTTACACGTCATAAAAACATGTGCATTTTAAGCTGGTCTTCCAATCCTTTCTCCTTTGCTCTCCCCTAAATCTACAGTAAAACAAAGTCAACATGCTCCAAGAAGAAGCAAACCTGGGTATCTTGTAAAACAAAAGGACAGGAGAAAAAAATCCAGGAAAACTGACTTTTAGAACTGTACATGTCTACATCTCCATATTGATTTAATCAACATTTTATTTTCCAAAATTAAACTCTATTGTTCAAAGGATATTAAGCAAGACATTCATAAAAATGTCATAAAATGTAGAAGCTGAAGAACACAACCATTCCTTCTTCAGAACTACACTTCAGACCACACATTTTTCATTTTTGCTAAAGATTCAACTACTTCTGTTTCTTTCTATACATATTCTCATTCCACTATGAAAAAATTTTTAAAAAGCCAAAACAGCCACAAACACTTATCCCCAAAACAAAAGAAAGAAACCTGTAAAAACTGAGACTTAAATATATTTTCAGAGGAATAAAATAATCAGGCTTTTTCAGAATTTCTTTAGCCTTTCCAGCTACTAAGAGTGATTCCCTGAATTTTAAGACTTTTACACTAAAGATTAAAAGAAATAATGAAGACTCAAGTATAGGTCATGCATATTTCAGATCAGTATCTTAACTTCCACTTCTAAAATAAGCAGAAAGGAAAGATTTTATTTAACAAGACATCAAGTTCCTCTACTTTTTTCCACTATGCTTGCCTAAAACACTTGCCTTTAAAGGTGAGTTTTTTATACCTTGCAAGGATTTTTATTTGAAGACACATTCTTCCTTACTTGAGAAACATATATATCGTGCGAACCAGTTACAATTCAAAAACCTATTTTGGTTGTAACTTACCTTGCCTACTCAAATTTGTATAGAGCCCTTCTTCCTTTGGAATTTCAGAAATTTATGTCAGTGGCCATCTCTAATTAGCTCAGCTGGTTAGGGCATGGTGCTAGTAACACAGAGGTTGTGGGTGCATTCCCTGTATGGGCTATTTCCTTAAGAGTTAGACTTGATGATCCTTGCGGTTGCCTTCCAACTAAGCATATTCTGTGCATCTGTGCATATAGTTTGCTCTTTCGAATGGAGCAGAGTGAAATTTGCAACAGTTTTAAACTTTCTGACAAGTTTTGTTCTGTAATTTCAGACTTCCCAACAGTTCTGCTTCCTATATGTTTGCCATTAAGAGAACCATATTTTGCCTTCGGCATAGTACTGTTAACTCAAAGTAACATTTCAGAAATAGACATTTCCTGTGGCACTCTGTAGTGTACTAATTTAGAAAACAGGATAGCTGTGAGAAGCTTTCAATAGCCTGCATAACAGCTGGAGTCTCCTGCAGACAAGATGTCTTTGAGTCCAAAGAGGTGTCCAGTCAGAACTGTGTGTTGTCACCACACTGTCCTCTGCTAGAACCAGCTGCAGTTTCCCAGTCAACCAGAAGGCCCTAGGCACACTGTCATGGGAGCATAGCATCAATAAGGAATTCGGACAGTTTCTTAAGAAGTTTTCCAGCACTGCCCACTGTCCGTGTATAACACGGAAACAAAAGCAGCTGCACTAACAGTGCAAAAAATGCCCCAAACCTCTAAAAAATATCCCAACTCAGAAAGCTTTCTTCTCTGCTACACCATAATGTCTATCTTTCTGATTCTTTAATCAGAAATCAAAAAGAAGTCAGAAATTGCTACAGGCAAGAACTACCAGTGGATTGGCATTAACGGAGATTGCCAGGCAGATGTAATATACAAATGGATGTCAAAGCATGCAAACTTATGCCCTGGTATCTCAATAACTTCTGATACAACTACATGAAGTTTTTAAGGGGGATGCATTACCTCTATCAGACAAAAAGTTTTCAGAACAGACTTGTGCCCAATGATTGTAGTGTAGACAAAGCCTTAACATCAACAAGGACTTCAGCTCAAAATCTGGATGGTTACAATTGCTAAAATTTTTGATGCAAGTAAACAAATTCACTGTCCATTGCAACACTCAAAGAAAGAAAAGCACTTGCATTTAAGAAGTAGTGCTGATGTTGGGGACTGAAGTCAATCCCTGAAGCAGTCTCTAGAGTCCATGCCACGTGGTAGCCTAAGGCACTGAAAGAACCATCTAAATGTTGCCATTCTGCAATGCAGGTGATAATGCTGATAACAGTGCTATTTGGCAGTACCACAATCAAAGCACTGAAATTTCCTTTGCTCTTTTTCTCATAACAAGATGATAATGGGAATTGAGTAGGAAGTCTACTCTCAAGCACTCATGAACACAAATTCTAAAACTACAGCAGTACCGTAAAAATCAAAAAGACATTTCAAGACATTTTTTTGAATAAATAAAATGTTACAGCTGAGATCCAGGGCAATCCTTGCAAAGGTCTCTGATGTATGTAATGTTGTGTTGCAAGGAGAGCACAACTTTCAAAAGTCTGCTCTGTCTGCTGCTAAATCCATACATTGTTAATGCTGGCTTTAAGACCTCAAATACCTCTACATAAGCTTGTATTTGATACTGTAGACACAAAGAATAGAAAAAAAAATAATAAATACAGTGTATAAATGAAGGTTAGTTTTTGTAAATAGAAAGAGACATGAGTATCTAGTGGGATTTCTGTCACTTAAGAATATATACCTAACTATCTAGATACTAAAGAGAAATGCAGTATTCTACAAAGAAAGCAGATATCAAAAAGCAGTAAGCTCCTCTAACTGTACATAAAAATTCCCAGCAAGCATCACTGCAAGCTGCATTGAGTTTTTGAATGCTCACAGTATTCTACCAGCTGGGACAGATAAGGACAAGAAGAGAGGCAAATGGAGTATAGTTTCACAAACACATGGAAGCAGATAGCTGCTAACTGACAAGAGACTAAAGCAAATACACCAGGATTGGGTCAGTTCTTAGGCTCTTGAAAATAAAGCAGCTTTGGCTTGCTGGAACAGAAAAACTAATTTGTATAAACAGAAAATTTTTATTTTAGTTAATCTCATAATTTACAAGAAGTGGCACTTGCATAAATTAAGCACCGGTGAGTGAGTCTGCATCTCAAGATGTATCTCCTGGACTCAGTAACTCTTACTAGTTCACTAACTACACATAATGTTTCTCTTCTTACAAGTGGCATGTGAGTGTGTGAGCTTTCATGCTACTAAAGGCAAAGTATACAGCTACCAGTAAGGAGATAATGTTCTTATAGACAAACAAATTAAGAAAATGTTATTGCACTGTACATTATATTAAAGAATCTCCTACATATTTAGCTCACATCTATGGGAACAGTACTTCCAGAGTATATTCAAGGCACTAGAGAAACTATCTTTAAAACCACTATCTCATACCTGATACTTAAAAAATCCAGAAAAACCTCTCCTACAAAATTCTAGATGCAGGTTTTCTAGTCTGCCTGTATAACTTTTACATAAAACCTCAGTGAGGCAGACATTGGAAGAATGTTTTGCTAACCCCAAAACAAAAAAATAAATTGCACTTTCCTCAATTGAGAGGAAAAAAAAATATTTTACTGTTTGGATTCTTAAATAAACAAGTCAAATGCAAAAGTCAACCAATATTACTAGTAAGGAAAACATAATATTATGTCATACCCTGAAAAAGTGGCCCCAGTAAGTATATAAATGAACTGGAAAATCCCATAGAGCTAAAAAGTTAAACAAATTAAGAAGTCAAAAAATCAAATAAAAACTGCTTTTCATTTGCATCTGTTTTTGAAAACTGTCTCTTTTCTAGCTTAAGGGAGGCATACATGACACAGAGAAACATTATATTAACTGCATGTAATTCTCAGTAACTGGAAACATTCAGAGCCTCAGAACACTCCCCAAAACACTCCTCAAAACTGCCTTTCCCTGCAGCCTGAGGAATCAGTTTACACACATGCATGCCCACATATAAACATTAACATATCTATTACAAGCAAAATCTTTTAAAAATACTCCATAAATCTGTACCTGTAGTTACAAATACTCCATAAATCTGTACCTGTAGTTACAAATACAATAACAAACCATATTCTTGTTTTCAACAAAAACAAAAGTTTGTCTCTGAGTGTAAATCATGCATGAAAGGAGGACAATTTTTTTAAACTTCATATGCTTCACATGCTGCTTCAAATGGCAAAGCTTTGCGTGCCTGGCTCAGTGCCAGTTGACAGCTCAGCTGGATATCAATGCACATTCTGACCCCCCTTGCAGTGTGTCACTTCTGAATTGTTTCCGCAGTAGAAAGTTTATTCAACCTCTCTCTCAAATTCAGTGGACCGACCATCATTCTGCTATTTAATCATAGGAGAACAGGTTATTTTTCTGACAGCACTAAAGCCAGACAGCAGTTCCTAATGAACAGCTTGATACAAGTGGAATTTCGAATGTTTTAGCCTCAATTAATTCTGCTGTCAAAACAAATGACTGCTTTTAGTGTTTAGATGTCAAGCTGCATCACAAAGGTCAATTTTGTATGTACACAAACATACAAGCAATCTTTTTCTTGCTATCATCTGATCCTGTGACATGTTTACCAAAAAATTTCAAGCTTTCAAATTCAGAAGCCAGGAAGCTCAGATATATTTTGTCAACATTAGTGTTTCTAACACTAACTTTCCATTTTTATTGTCTGTCCATACAAGAGAAATGATTTTATAAAACAGTAAGAATTTTTTTTCCTAGAAAAGACTTCTTATTCTACATCTTAAAAAAAGAAGAAAAAACCAACAAATTCATGCATATCTTATTTGGAGGAATGCAGAGTAAAGATGAGCAGCTGTTCTCTTTGAGCTAAATTTCATACATGTGATACAGTTAACATGCTAGTACCAAATTGCTACACACAAATCTTAACTTATGGATTTGGTCAGCTCTTCTTTGCCTAAGAGGATGAGGGAAAAAAAATAAAACTAGCCTGCTAACAGTCTGAGGGAAAACACTCAAATAATACTGATAAAACGTTATTCTTTAATCTAATTTGATAAATACAGTTCCACCACACCAATCACTGAATTTCTGACAACTCTTTGTTACATCCTCAGTATATATCTGCCTAGCTGGTACATGGCCTCTAGAGATGTTAAAGCTTCACCAAATCTTCCTTTA
>VXBQ01014187.1:12557-23991 GCA_013400175.1 Phainopepla nitens | reverse complement strand
AAAAAAAAATTAAAAAAAAAAAAGATAACTATAGCACAGTAATAGTATTCAATTAAGGAAAAAAAAAGAAAAGGTAGAGGTGATAATGGCATCAGAAATAATGACAATTATCAGTAACAACATATGTAGCACTTCCTTAGAAAGAACTTTTTCAGACGAAGAAATTAACATATGAAGAGAGCCTCTAAACAAACAATCAATTTTAACCCTGAATCTGTTACTAGGCTTCCAGCCCTGCACTCAGTTCACCAGATCAAAGGAAACATTATCCATCTCAGGCTTTTCTGGTACTCTGGGTATAAACTATGTGAATACAGCAAGTACATTATACTCAGGGGACACTACTTCTATGTGGCTCACAGAGCAAAAACAAAGCAGAAAAGGATCATAATCTGAGTAGCTTTAAAATAATTATTATCAATTAAGATGTTTATTGTCAGAAGGAAAGACCAGATTTTTTTCTCTAATATAAAAAGTTGGCAAACATCAGTTAGAAAGTATTTTTCATTGCTCTGATAATACAAGAGATTTCGAAAGAGACAGGAAACATGTACCAAAGGCAATGATTCAAGGCAGAGATCCATCTAGGCTGCAACACCTGAGTATGATAACAAACACTGCAAGTTTCAACTATGATCTACGAAAGTGTGAGGTGTATGAGCAGCAAAATAAGGTCAGCTAGCACACCAATCTGCAAAGCATTATGACCCCTTTTCTTGTCCTTTTCTACTCCTGCTTTTGCTTCAGATTCACTCCTTATTTTCCCTCTGACTGCATAAACAACAGGATGTGAAATACGGCTGGTTTTAAACATTCACAAGCTAAGTGGCAGGCTCACATTCATAATATACACAATACATACAAATACATACTCAGCTGTCTGCTGTCTCATCCAAATGAGTAGTTGTTTGGATGCTTCTTCTTTCTCTAGCAACATCCTCATTTCTACACTCTCCTTTTCCATCAAATTGTGTAGAAAGTAACAGTCTTGCAAAAATTGTAGAAGTGTGGGAAAATTACTAAGCAACAGCATAATTCTAAATATCTGTAACAAGTGGCTCTGCATGTCTACATGGTGCATGATGCACCTGCTGAAGATAGGCTATGCAAGCATGCAGCAATGAAAGAAATGCACAGACACATTAACTTTTAAGAAGATTCAGCTAAGATTCTAAAACACTAGAAACTGTAACTATTTCAAATTACAGTCCACATATTCAAAGACAGCTTCAAAGAATCACATCTTTTTTAGCAGTCTCCCTATTCTCCCAGTAAATGAAGAGAAGCATGGTTTCTTACTGAAGTTCTGAACATAAACCCATGAAATCATCAGAGGTCAAGATGTTTAATGTGACTCTAAGGAACAAAAGGAGGGTAATATATTTCATAGTATCCAGAATTTTCAGACAAAAAGATTTTTTTCCATTAGAAAACAAAGAACGTTTCCTACCTTAAAGGAAAAATATAACCCAAATAAATAAGTTCAAAATATCAAACCTTTCCTAAATATTAATTACATATGTCTTTATATAAAAAGTGCAGGTCTTATTTATTTTGTCAGCATAAACCACATCTCAGTATGTTTTTCCTATTTTCAGACAGTTTAAAGTTATTCAATTTTTCTGGTCATAGTAGAATCCATCATACATCCTACTGCATTTTCCAATGACTATCACCTACTTAATGTTTCCTTCCTATTTAAGCTATCAACACTGCTTTGCTCCTGCAGTCCCAAAAAACTCTTTTAAATGTCAGGCTGCAATTGATTTATTTGCCTGTAGGAGAAGAGTGTGCCCAACAGTACTTTATCTCACTGAGTGCTCCAGATCATTCACAATCTAGCTTTTACCCTGTTATGTCTACTGATGTTGTCTAATACATTTTTATCAATATTATGATTCTTCCACTTGCTTTCAAATATTTTTTTCAATACAACTTGCTCCTTTATAACTCTCCAGACCATTAAAAATCAATAAATTGCATCTAAAACTAGTTTACAACTTATATATATGTAATTATTAAAAATCTATGCTGTCATATCAGACTAGAAGCCCACAGAACCTTTGGCAGTTTATTGAAAGGATCGAATTTTTGCAGGCAAAAAAACCAGACATCTAGGACAGGAATTAAGATACATTTGTTGGTACAGCTTTTCAGCTTGTAGCTCCTCATCGAAAACAGCTCTACAGCATAAGACCCTTAAAGACTTTTCTATCTGCCTCAAGCCCAGCTTCCCATAAAAATCCTCAAAAATATTCATACTTAATGTCTTCAATTAACTTCTGAAATACAGCAGTAGTCTGCCCTCCTTTACAAAGAATACTTTGCTCAATCACTTGGACACTGCCAGTGTTGATAAACTAAGCTCATTCTTCAGTCAGCCTTCTGTGCAGAGCTACATGTGGGCACAGTCTTTGAGAAATTGTGAGACTCCAAGCTATTTGTGCATTTAACCCCAAGCGTCAGCAGTACTAAAGTATGCACAGTATTTAAAGAAAATACAAAGAAAATAATTTATAAGAACAGAAAATAAATACTGGCTTTGTTACCCTTCCCTGTGGAAAATAAGCTCAAAGACGTCCTGCAGAGCTGTTTAAAAGTCAGTATTAACCATTTTCAGTGTTTATTTCCATCTACTTTTAACTTGTTTAGTGTCCTAGAAAGGTATTTGATACGTGCTGTAAACTACTGTTATCAAACAGACCCATGGAAAAAAATAAATGCCACACCCAACACTGTTTAAAGTCTTTCTTTCAAAGCAGAGTTCATTATCTAACCATGCAAAATGCTAGTAAGCTTTAATCAAAGCAAGCTTCAATACTCGGTGGCCCTTGTTTTGCCTCTCAAACTCTGGGAAAGGATTAACTTGTTTCTAAAAAATTTTAGGAGTAATACATTTATTCTTAATCCTCTTTTTTCCCCCACTGTTTAATCTTGTTCATCTGGTACATTTCTTCATTAGATACCAAGCATGCAGTTTAACATAACACACTAACTTAACAGGAGCATTAAAATGGAGCAAGCACAACTGTGCCTTAACACTATCAGCACTACCTTTTAGTTGTGGTGCAACTCACTTTGACACTCTTGCATTTGCTTTGGAAAAAACACATTAGCAGTACTTTTCATGCATATTTAGGACTAAAACACTCACAACAGGAAATTACAAAAGGCCTAAAAGCATGTGATAAATTCACACCAAATTTTGCACTAACGCCACCGCCAACAGACAGCCACGTGAAAACATTATTCTAATCAAATAATCAATAATTCAGCTGAGTTAACAGAATCAGAAATCAGTTGAATTAAATGCTAGGTAAAATTTGGGGTTTAGATGTTTATTAAACTTGAAGCTTTAATGCTTCATGATCTCTGCTAACAGGCAGAGTTCCCAAATGCACTCCCTCAGAACAGAAAAGGATTGCCAGCACACTAAGAAAGATGCCAGAATATTTCTTTTCTGGTATGTGCTACCTTGTGCCTTGTGGAAGAGTAGTGATCCTGACATTATAGCAGTCCTAACTCACTGAAAAAATGTATCAACTTGGTTTATTTAATACCATTTCCAGAAAGAAATTCAGGATTTTTTTTTTTTTTTTGTCATTTTGAAATTACGTCTCCACTTGACATGCATGACCTTACTCTTTTCCATGACTAGAACTATCAGGAGCCTTGAGACTATTTCTTCTGCATGGGCAAATAAGGTAAAATAGGTTTTCAAGAGGTCCAAAAATCAACAGACCAAACATTTTTTTTAATCATCACTGATTACTGACCAAATTGTCAATTTTTGCATTTGGTCGAGGGAAGAAACAGAATAGGTATACTACATCTATCCTTTCTGAATCTTCATCTGTGAAAGCACCATTTAATTAAAAATATTTATACCATATCTCTAATATCTAAAATGACAAGAGAAACAAAAGTCAAATACTTTACTATAAGTGCAAGAGCCAGTGATGGCTGACCAACAGCAAATGTTGATAATAAGCACTGTAAAGTACTGTTATCATTTAATCCAAAGAGTAGATGAATTGCAGGCACCAATTTTCAGTATTTTTAAAAATGCAAACCACTTTTAGGCCCTGTAAAAAGTTCAAATTTATTGAATGGATAATGAAAGGAGACAAGAAGTATTTTTATGGGTTCACAGATAGTGAAACATGAATCCAGTTAGCACAAAACCAATATTTTTTAAAAAAAATTACTACAGCTGAAAATGACCCAATGCCTCTCTCTCACTAAATAACAGCACAGCATATATAGTAATTGTCATCTGCACATCATTGTTTTACTGGAGAACTAAGGAGTGAACAAAGATAATGGCTTTCTGGTTTTTTATCTGCATTACAATAAAATTCTTGATCTCATCTTTATTTTTTTTGTAAGAAAAAAGGGCAAAAGTAGAGGAACAAACTACCAAGAACCACTAACAATGATGCCACAACAAATTAATGAAGACAAAGGTCTTCTACAATGGGATGACATCACTGGTGGATAAGGGAAGAGCAACTGATGTAATTTACCTTCTTCATTTACTTCTGCAAAGCATTTGACATTGTTTCGCATGCTATCTTGTTCTGTAAACTGGAGAGACACATAATTGACAGATGGACCACTTGCTGGATAAAGAATTGGCTGGATGGTAGCACTCAAGGAGTGGCCATCAACAGCTCCATGTCGAAGTAGAAAGCAGTCACAAGCGGTGTTCCTCAGGGGACAGTATTTGGACTAGTGCTGTTTAACATCTCTGTCATTGATGTGGACAGTCGGGAGCATCCTCAGCAAGTTTGGCAATGATACTGAGCTGTGTAGCATGGTGGAGACACTAGAGAATGCCATCCAGAGGGACCTAGAACAGGCCCAAGAGATGGATTAAATTTCCAGAGAAACCTCTGAAAATTCAAAAAGACCAACTGCAGGATTCTGGGGCAGGGCAATTCTGAGCACAAACACAGGCTGGGCAGAGAATGGATTGAGAGCAGCCTTCTGAAAGAAAGATGTGGTGTTCGTGGACAAGCACTTTACTGTGGCCCAGCCTTGGGCACTCACAGCCTAGAAAGCCAAATGTATCCGGAGCGGCATCCAAAGACGTGGGCAGAAGGACAAGGGGGATTCTGTCGCTCTGCTCCAATCAGGTGACACCCACCTGTAGTACTGCTCTGGGGTCCCCAGCACAAGATGCCACCCTGCTCAACTGACTCCAGCAGTTAGTCTGACTCCACCTCTCCTANCCCCCAAGTCCTTCTGGGCAGGGCTGCTGTGATCTGTCCATCCCCAGCCTGTGTTGACATCAGGGTTGCTCCGACCCAGGTGCAGCACCTTGCACTTGGCCTTGTTGAACATCATAAGGATCACATGGGCCCATTCCTTGACCTCATCCCGCTTCTGCCAGATGTTAGAGGCAGTTGAGGGAACATATTAAACTCTGATCTGAAGCCTACTGGTCCTCCCAGCTTTGTTTTTCAGTGTTTTACACTAAGCGACTTTCTTTTCAGTTAAAATTAAAGATTTGCAACTAGTGGTAAGTGGTTTGGTCTTTTGTTTTGTTTTGTTTTTTACACTGAATGGAAGTCAGGAAACAAAAGTTATTACTTCTTCAACTATTGTGTTATTAAAACTTCTAAATTCTAAACTGATTTAATTACAAAAAATAAAACAAATTCAGTGAGAAGCAAGTTATAAAGCTGACTTGATATTTAGGTAGCAGTGCAAACAGAGCTACTGTAAAGAAGTTCCTGAATGCGTTAAAAAACTCTTACAAAGCATTACAAAGCACTGTTTGAAAGAAAACCTGTAATTTGTACTAGAAAGACTCGAATTCTAGATGCCCCTGTACATTATGACTCCAGGTGACAGAAATTAGCCACCAGAGGGAGCCCATATAATCTGGTAAAACGGACATCACTGTAGAGATACATTTCAGATACTCAATAAACTTTACTGTAAATGGTTTGTAGTTCTCCATAATAAAACACCCCTCATCAGCACTTCATTCCAGATTCATTCTTATTTTTACAGAAATATATATAAAAGCAAGTGAACTCTGCTGTGAAGAACTATACATAGCTAGAATTTACCGAAATAAACACTTCATTATGCATTGCCTTTTTAGTTTATCTTATCTGAAAGTACACACCATCTCACTTATCATAGCAACCCACAAATAATATGGACGAAAGAAGGTCTATATAGCCCTGGGGAATTTTAAAGTATTGCCTTTAAACAAGTTTGGGTCAGAACCAACAGTGATATCCAGAAGACAGTTTTTCTGCATTTGTTTTGTAAGCAGAGTCAGTAGCATTTTTTACATTGAATATTTAGATTTTTTTGAGCAGCTGTCGCCTTCTTCAGCCTAATTAATAAATAAATCTCACCGACTTTCAATATTTGCTCCATGAATTAAAATATCTTTTCATCATGAACAATTCTCAGATGCAAAAAAGTGTGAGTTTAATCAAGAAAAAGCAGTCCTTAACAGTGGATGTTTCCTTTTCATTCTTAGAAGGCTGATACCTCACTTTGCCTTCCAAGTCTTTCAAACTGTCAAAGTTTTATGATTCTAAGTTAATAAAACAAATATATTAGAAGCAGTGAGCATAATTAATGTCATTAGTGGTCTGTGTTGCTACTCATTAACACTTCAAAACTTCTTGTGAATTTGTACTCTTTTGCACTGAATTTGACCATGCTTTCTCCCTGCACCATGACTGCTTGACAAAGTTGATATCAATACAACAATTTAATACGGTAAAAGAAAATTCAAGGTGCATACATTTACACACTAAATGTGCTATTGTTCCTTAAAATACTTTGCTTAACTTTCTTAGAATACATTTGAAGTTTTTATTTAGCCCGAGAGAGCATAGATGGGACCTGAAGAACTGCAAAGCAACAAGTAAGTGTAAAATGTGTGTAATTTTTCCATGAAATTAAAAAGTGAAGTATTGCTTCTCTTCAAATTACAATGCTGTCTGGCAAAACTCACACTAACAGCATGGATGACTTGAAGTGCACAATGTTCAAGGACAAATTAGGAAGGGTTTTCATAACCCAGGCAGTGGGAACCTTAAATGCAAGATGGAGATCCCTAGCCACGACATCTTGGCAACAGCTAATCAAAGAGGTCTGAACGCCAAATTGTCACATGTCTTTATCCTGTTTTAGACAAACTGAACTTGATACCCCGAAGTTCACACATTTTCTTTTTTTGATCTTTACTGAAAAATTGATAAATACACAGGAAACTTTCAAAAATCGTTCCATATGTAATCTTACCTCAGCCCACTTGGATATCAGCATTAGAGGATCACAGAAAGAATATGAAACAATGTTATGTTAAAAACACCTCACAGACACATTGCAAGATACCTAATAATATTTAACAATTTATTATAAATTTTCATTATCTACTCCGGTATGTACATTTTTTTCTCTGAAAAAAAACCATTTGTGTGCCTCTACTAGAAGACAGAGATGCTAGTGAGGACTTCCAGTGCTGAAGGAAACAGTACTACTAATTCCTGTAATTACGCACCTAGTGACTGTATACTCATGCCAGTATTAAAGTGACACCATATAGGCAGTACTGTGAGAATGCCTTTTTATGCCAGTCCAGGAAAGTCTTACCACACCCAATCAGCAGTACCTTCAGAAAGTACTATTCAATTTGCTTCTTACTAAAGAAGCACATTATTGTATATTAAAATACATTTTATAAAAAATTTGATATTGCATACCTATTAAAATGATAATTTGGTAAGCTGAACAAACTGATGCAACTGTTCCAATAGCTCAATAAGCAGCTTTATAGACATCTGCTCTGAATATGTTTATATTGAATAAAGTTCTGAAATACAATTTATGCAGAACCACAGTTTGTACAAGAAACACAGAGGAGACAACACATGGTTTGTACAAGGAACTGCAGCTTCTTGACCAATTTTCCTGATGTTCCAGGAAACAGCATAGTTTAATCATACAGACCTATAAAGTACCAAGCTTTATGAACACAAGTAAATGCACATAATGAATCCTGCATTATCAATTTCTATGAATCATTTAATATCAAAGTTAATGAATACTAAGAACTTGAACGTATGTTAAAAATACAGTACATTAACAAATACGGGTTTAACCTTTCATTAGGAAAGGAAATTTGCAGTTTTAAAGCTAAAATTTCCTATTCTTTTTGTTTTAATCTCTTACCAGGTCTTTCCTTGCCAGTTCCTTTTGACTCAGCAAATTTCTGTATTAAACTCTCAACTGTAGTATTTGTCATGTTATTAATAAACTCTTCGTGCACCTTGAAAAAAAAGAATGAGATTAACTTTAAAAAGTAGCTTTTGCTATAGTTAAGATTCAAAAACCTTCCCTCTAAAATATATTACAGGACATAGAGAAATCAACAGATATCTTATCTAGGAAACCCTTCTCTTTGCTGTAGTATTAGCAAATGTGAGTACACTACAGACAAAAAATGAAATGATAGGTCTAGGTTTTACTTCTATTTCTTCCATGTTAAACATCTTCTGTTACATCATTTTCTGAATTTGTTGGCAACATATCCCACTACAATGTCAGGAGGACAAGCAGTTTTTTCAGCCAGCACCAGTTTAGGGTGTGAACTGTTACTACTGTATTATCACAAATCCCACCTGCTTGAGTAAAAAGCATTACTTTTGTAATAGTTTTGGTCTACCAACATGCTGTTAATAGGTTTTTCCAACAAGGCAGGATGTGTACATACTTTAGAAATAAACACCATGACCCTTGGGATAATCACTTATTAGCAGAAAACCTCAATACTAAAGTGTAAGCAAATAAAGTGACACTTCAAAAATAAAAAAAATTAAGGACAACTTATAAAGATTATTAATTAAACCAACTTCCATCTAAACAAAAGATATTCTAAAAGCTTCTGTTACTAAATATCTTTTGCTTATAAAATACAAGAGTATAAAATATTTGGAAACTTCTCTGAGTGATATTATTTCTAGTACTAATTAAAACAGTAGTATGCTAACTCTGTGTGAAATGAATGCTAAATTAATATCCAGGAAGCAGGATTTAGAAATATACTAAAAATTCTTCAACTTTCAAATTCTTCAAATTGTCCTTATATTTTGTTTTCTATGAAGACAAAATTTATCCAGTCTTATTCTGTAAATTTTGTAACACTGAACTTAAAAATGCAACAGGAAGCCATGGAAATTTGAGCTTATGTTGAATTTCACAAAATAAGAAATATTCCATTTAATAGTTAAGGAGAAACATAAAGCATAATTCAAAAATAGTATAAAAATACCTCTCCTATTTGTAAATGAATTTCTTTTATGGTATTTGACAATGTCTGTATAATCTCTTTCATGCGAAGAAGGTGCATTTCTTCTATGTCTTGAAATTTCTGCAAACAAATATGAACAATTAATCATAATGAAAATATTTCCTGAAACACTAAATCTTAAATTTCAATAATTAAATACACTAAAATGAAAAAAGAACAAATAAGCCTCTTTTTTTTCTTCCACATCTTAAATATAATGATTGCATTTAAGAAAGTAAGGTGCAGAATTCAGAGAGTTATGAAATAATGCGCTATCACAACAGTGCCAAACAGTGCTATCACAACATACATGGTCAGTGTTTGCCTTTCAAACGTATCTACTTCCAAAGGGACACGTTTTTTAAAATCTTTAATTTCAGATGGCTCCAGAAATTAAATAGAACACATTACCAACTTCAAAGGTAACTCATTTCATGCAACACTTACCTGTGCTGTTTCTGTCATTTTCAGTTCAAAATCAGATTTAAATGCAGCATATTTCTCCACATATAGTTTATAGGTATCTGTTGCTTTTTTAGATTTAACTGCTGCCTATAGATCAACACAAAAATGTGTCAAATGTCACACATACAGGTTTTTAAAGCTACTATTAGAAGAAAGCCTAGGTGATCTCTAAAAATTATCCAGGGACATACCTAAACAGAGAAGTGTCATAACAAAATTTCAACACCAAATATCTCAGATAAGAGCAATCAGAGATTTTACTATACATAATGCACATACAAATGTAACAAATTAACTAATTTAAATCACTTTCCCTTACAAACAATGAAAATTTTATAAAAATACTTATAATAAAACTTATTTTGAAATCAATTTTTTATTGCTAAAGATAACTCATTAGCTCTTGTCAAATATGAACAACAAATTTATATTTGCAACAGCAAAATAGGTAAAAAAAGGGGTTAAAATACAGAACAAACAGTTATAAGTGCAATTCTGAAAGAATCAGTGGTAAAAAATCCACGATGGTAAAGTTCTCCTCGAAATGAAGAAAGAAACTCAAAGTATAGGGGTTACATCAATGAATTGACAGATATTTGAAAGTAAAGCTAGTGCAGAATATAGTGAGGAAGGTCACATTTATTTTTTTTTAAATATTATGATTATGATTATTATTGTTCCTTTGGAGATTTAGACTTTTCTTTTCATTATTTGTTGTTAATAAACCAAAAGCTTCTTTCTGGGAGTTAAGTTAAACACAAAACCCAAGAAAATCTCAGCATTACATGTTGAATAAAACTGAATTAACTGACTGATTGTACTAGAGAAAAAGTTATTTTTGAACTTTACAGCATGAGGCACAAGCTGAAGTTTTTCAAAGCTTCAGTAATCCATTTCCAAGCTATATGCCAATGATATAATCTTGAACACTGTTTTCTTTCCTAGGTTCTTTACTCAACATGCTGATGGGAAATTTCTCCAAAATTTCCCATCGGTTGCAGCACAAAAGTATTCCTGAATTGTTAATGACATCAGTAAAGAGAACAGTATATTTTCTATTTGTTCTAGTTCTGAGTAGCCCTCCTCCTTCCAAATCAATTTCATCTGTCTAATGGAATCTATTTTTTTACTTACAACTATTTGTAAACCTGACTGCTATCTATAATTTCAAATGAATTAATAGAAAGATGCCCTCTGGCAAGAGAGAGAGAGAGAGAGATTTTGCAATTTCCAAGAGAAAAATAACAGATAATCATGAGTAACAGTATAAAATTAGCACTTCAAAGGAATAGGAACCAACACTAGTTGTTTGTCCAGTTACAAAGAAAGCCTAAGCAGATCTTAGTCATAAAGTCTTCTAAACTCAGCATAACAGAATGTGAAAATACTTCATGTAACAAGAATGTGGATTATTCAGAAAAGTTGTATCAAACCTATCAGTTTAAAATCCTGAATTGTACTTCGTGGTTCTTACTCTTACACATTTACACAGGAGAATCACTGAGAAGCACACAGTCCTATCATGTTTCCAAACTGCCAGTTACTATGCTGAAAATACAACATGCTCCATGAAATCTTGCTTTTAAAATTCAGACTGCTTTGAAGTTGATTCCAAATTTAATCACTGAAGAGGAAGGAAATGTC
>VXBQ01014187.1:0-11490 GCA_013400175.1 Phainopepla nitens | reverse complement strand
TCAAGGAAGGAGATCCTTCCCCTCTACTCAGCACTGGTGAGGCCCCCCTGGAGTAGCATCTAGTTCTGGATTTTTCATTGCAAGTGAGACATGGACATACTGGAGAGAGTCCGGTAAAGGAACATGAAGATTAAGGGACTGAAGCATCTCCCCCATAAGAAAAAACTTGAGACTGCTGGAACTGTTCAGCTTGGGGCACAGAAGCCTTAGGGAGAATCTTGCCAATAGATATAAACACCTGGAGGGCAGACAGACGACAAAGNCATAACAGAATGTGAAAATACTTCATGTAACAAGAATGTGGATTATTCAGAAAAGTTGTATCAAACCTATCAGTTTAAAATCCTGAATTGTACTTCGTGGTTCTTACTCTTACACATTTACACAGGAGAATCACTGAGAAGCACACAGTCCTATCATGTTTCCAAACTGCCAGTTACTATGCTGAAAATACAACATGCTCCATGAAATCTTGCTTTTAAAATTCAGACTGCTTTGAAGTTGATTCCAAATTTAATCACTGAAGAGGAAGGAAATGTCAAGCTAAAAGATGTAAAAATGGGTTTTTTTTGGTAAAGCATTTTTAATTGAACCCTATGTGCAAGAGAGTTTGACAAAAAAACATTCTCCATCTCCCATCATGTTCAATGATGAGCAGAATGCCAGTATGACATGCTGAAGAGCAATTAAAAAAGTAAGTACTCAGCACGACCGAAAAAATGATAACACACATGGACACTGTATTATTACTACTAATCTCTTCTGAAAATAGGATGTGACTATTCTCACAGTAATGGCTGGAATGGCATTTACCAGATTTATGGTATGTGACCAGATTTACAGAATGTGAAAGAATAAGGATCTGCCGACTATTTTTTGTTAAGTCACTATAAACAGAGAAGTCTATGTGTTGGAGAGCAACAGGAAATCATTATGCAAGTTAGTATTAACTTTCAGCTGCAATGAGACTTGCACGGTCTCAGATATCTCCTTAGATTCTTCAATAATGTATCTCTCCAAACATTTGGTTTTGTGATAAATTCTTAATACAATGGTGCAGATCCCTTGTTTTCTGAGACACACAGTTAATCTGTGATTTTGCCAGCAAATAGTTTTTATGTTGCATGAAAGTAATACATCTATTTTCTACTGAAGAAAAAATAAATTAATACAATCTTTGGTCACTCTGTCAACGAAATTGCAAGTGTAAATTTGAATGGAAGCATGACTGAAGACATGTGACAGCATCAGTTACCTGCTCCCACTGGAAGTATATTTTAAGTACTTGCAAGGCATTCAACTATGACATAATCGTGTCTAAGGAAGATGCATAAAACAGTAAAAAAATTACCCTCCTCCCACAGTGCTTCCTCTTTCCCCCTTGTCACGTAGACATCTATCATGCTGAACATTTTTTTGTTTCCAAATGAACAAAAATAATGCTAAATCTTAAAAAGCCTTCCCTCAAGTCAACCTTTCCTACTGAAACTCTACTTACAAAAATTCAGAAAAATCATTTGAATACACTGGCAGGAAAACATCTGCCAATACATATCTGATTCATGTCTAGAATCAAGCATGAACTGTCATTTGAGACAGAAGCTGGGGGGAAAAAAAAGCTAGATTTATACCAAGATAAAACAATTGAAACATGGCCAAAAGAATCACTTTTATTATCAATGAAAAGACAATAACCAACGCTATTTTCTCCATCAAGATAGCAGGACTAAAAGCAAAAAGATCATTCTAACAGGAACAAAGTCCTATACAGCGTAGTTAATTGAAATGGAAATAGCCAGAAGAATCAAGATTTAATAAGAGAAGTTGTACTTAGAGACAAGGAAAGGTGACCTCTTTCCTCTACTAGTTAGATTCCTGAAGACAAGAAAAAGTTACTTTTTTCCCAGCAGGTCAAGGAAGGAGATCCTTCCCCTCTACTCAGCACTGGTGAGGCCCCCCTGGAGTAGCATCTAGTTCTGGATTTTTCATTGCAAGTGAGACATGGACATACTGGAGAGAGTCCGGTAAAGGAACATGAAGATTAAGGGACTGAAGCATCTCCCCCATAAGAAAAAACTTGAGACTGCTGGAACTGTTCAGCTTGGGGCACAGAAGCCTTAGGGAGAATCTTGCCAATAGATATAAACACCTGGAGGGCAGACAGACGACAAAGTCAGGCTCTTTTCAGTGGTGCCCAGTGATAGAACCAGAGGCAATGGGCACTAACAGAAAACACAAAAGGTTCCCTCTGTCTGAACATCAGGAAACACCTTTTTCCAGTGAAGATGATTGAGCCCTGGCACAAGTTGCCCAGAGAGACCAAGGAATCTCTATCCTTGAAAACACTAAAAAGCTGTCTAGATAAGGTCTTGCATAACTGGCTTGAAATGGCCCTGCCTGAACATGGGGAATAGACAGGATAACTTTCAGAGGTCCCTGTCAGAGGTCCCCAGACATTGAGTGATTCTGTGAAGGGATCAACCCCTCCTACATAACCCAAGGACAACACTAAATATCAAGATACTTCAAGATACTCATCCCTTGAGTCTCTGGTCCATGCGATTGGAACCTTTTAAAACAGCAGTGAAAGTGTGGATAACATATTTTTCTTTATTCAACAGACTCCAAATACTCACGTACTCGGCTAGTTTATCTCATTGCGAGGATAACACAATGAATCCTGAGTTCAGTAACAAGGGCATTGAGTATTCACACAAGGCAATACGTTCAAAAACATAAGAGATGCTAAAATGATTGGGCACAATTTCTGTTAAAGCCACTACACAAAACTATCATATGATGCAGGTATATACAAAGTGAAGAATTAGAACTACTACAGTAAGAATCAACAAGGAAGTAAGGGTAAACAAAATGTACCCAAATACTCAGAATAGCATGCATATTGCAAAATAGTCACAACTTTTAACTATGTTTAACCCTTTCTGAGCATTCCACTTAGTAATACAAGGTGAACATGTAAGACAATTAGTAACACAATTAAAGTAAGATGTGACAGAGTTACCTTTTCAATTTCTCTCTGTGTTGCTCCTTCCTTTTTCAAGCGTTCTTGTTCCACACACTTTGCATTGTAGTTTTCTTTTGATTTCTGCAACGCCTGAGTGATACTTTGAATATTTTGCACTGCTTCCAAAGTTCCTGAAACATCTTCTTTAGTCTGCCAAATATCAAATGGTTGTCAAAACCAAACCATTTTAATTTTAGTGTTAACAAGTCATTGGACATACATAAGAAAAAGAATTAATAACCTTTTTATAAGCTTTGATCTGTTCATCTCCATACTTGTGAACTTCTTTTATTAGCTCTTGTAATCTCCGCACAAGATCCAAGTGACAACTTGCAAGTTTTTCTGTTGAGGTTTTGAAAACATCCCAAACTGGCGCAAATGTCCTGGTTTGAGAAAAAGTGTGTTAATCTGGGTTTTCTTCTTTCAGCTGGCAAATTTTTTAGCTGTGCTAGAGAATAATCAGTAAGTTTACAGTTCACTTCTCCTCCTAAAATTGAAACAAACAAAACTACCATAAATTCTTATTAAACATGTTCCCAATGTACTCGGCATCCTATCTACTAATTTTCCCATGTTTTATGTTTTACTTGTATTGACTCTAACAAGTAAAACACAGCAAATTTCATTTAATATTATGGTGAGTACACAATAATTCCAAGTGTCAAAATAGCTCAAGAACAGCTTAAAATTTAACACGTAGTAAGTACTACTTATGTATGTACTCAAACAGTGTGAACAAATCAGGAATTTCTTGGTTAGTTACATTTCTAGTTGTCTTACATCACTGCAGCCACAAGACCGAGGAAAAAGCATTGGCAAAGATGGTCTGCCACTAAAAGGGATTTACTGATTAACAAAGATGAACAAAGAGGTAGGATCATTTCTCAGATTCAGATTTCTGTGTTGAATGGACTTTCTCCAGCTACTCCAAAGATATACTTCTGCCTTGCTATTCTGGTCAATACTGCTAAAAATCAATACTAACCATAGGCTTTACAGCTATTATGTTCAAAGGTTCTGTATCTGCTTGTTAGTTTGAAGAGCAGCAACAAGTATTTTCAAGTTATCCGCTGATGAAAGTTCCTCACATTTCTACTTACATTACTATAAATAAAAAAATCAAATCTAGTTTTTCTCAGAAGCCTGAGTTTTAATTGGCCTAATCCTTCTAATGAAAAAGCATCCATTAATCATCGTAGTTTTTAGAAACATACCCTGTGTATAAAACTTCCATTTAATTATGGAATAAATCAATGGAAAAGTCTCATTCTGAACATCTCTGAGAACAGATAACATTGCATAAACAAAATAAATAATATAAATAAATAAATTCACTGCCACATTTGCAGGCCAAATGTTCTCTCTTCAAAATAATTTCCATAGGCTCAAAAGGACGTAACAGAAGTCACTATGTCTGAAAAGAACTCAGCTTTAAACACAGAGGAAAAGACAGTTTCTCCACGTTTGGGCTTTGGTCTTTTTATTCGGTTTTAAAGAACTGCACTTTCTCTTTCTCATAGTTACACGAGTTTTTGTATGGTTACTAAAGACTTAACAATCTTTTTTAAAGGTTGCAAAGTTATGCTAACCTTCAACATAATCAATAAAATATTCAGAATCAAACTTGATTCCTACCATGTATACAGTCACTTATTTCTCTCTTATGTACATTTACTTACCCAAGTTGTGTGTAATTGCTTGCTGATTTGGCTAGTTTTGTCATCGACCTTGAATATGTCTCCTCTATCGTAGCCCTGCCACAGAAAGCCATCAAAAGCATAATCAAAATTTGACAGTATGAAGACTGAATATGCATTCTAAAGGTACAAAACAGAAGATTTTTTAAGTGAGCTAAAAATTACTCCATTTAAATGATCTTCGAAAAGCTATAAAAAAAAAAAATCACATTAGTATATTTTAAAAAAATAGTCTAAGAACCCTGTGACAAAACACTGCAGGGAGAAGAACAAGTAAAACCCAGGAACTCAAAGCTTGAAAAAGACATTTTCTTCCTCTCTATTTGCCGTTCTCAACAGCCACTGACATTCCTTAGTAACAGACAGAACAAAGAACCATAACAATCATCTCTCCAGCACTGGCTAAGCAGGACAGTGTTGCACAGCAACAAAATAAAATGTATTTGCAATGAAAATTTTACAATAAACAAACAATATTTACAGACCAATCACATTTAAAAAAATTAGGTCTTGTTTAGTCTTCTTGCTGGGGGTAGGCTGTTTTTTCCTTTAAGTTCTTCACATAGTGATATTTGAGTTTGGAAACTACACACAATGTTCTTATATTTTTCATCAATCGAACATACAATTTTACTTGTCTTTTAGAGATGTAAAATCCAACGGTTGGCACAGATTTCCTTCTTAGAACCTCTGCAGGGGCAGTTGCCAAGGAATCACCTATTACAGCTGTGATTCACTGCAAGTCCTTCCCTACCAATCTTCCTCACCCTCCTATTATTAAAGATACACAGTATTCTAATTTTTCACCCTAAACCAATATTCATTATGTAGTGTCAGCTTAGATTTAGAAGCATCCTAGATATGAGTAAATACTGTAACTGTCCTTTCTTGAATAGCTTGGAGAAATTTCTTTCCTGCTGTGTAATACCTTTATACAGAACATGAAAGAAGAAAAAAGGCAGATGAAGAATTCATTTCTCTCTCAAGTTATACCATGACTACAACCTGAGACAGAAGCTTTTATTTCTCCTGTACAGCAACAGTTTACAAGCAAAAAGAATTGTCTTATGAAAATATGAAAACAAAATAGGGGTCTTCACCTGAAACAGAGAAGCGTGTTAAAACTTACTGAACTTCCAAAATAACTATCCAGTTAGTTGGACAGTTATTTTAGCAGTTGGAAATAGTTGGAAATCTATTTGGAGAAGGAGATTAAATGCAACATGCAACAAATAAATTATTTTGAATATCACCTACTACAAAGTTCACCATAAAAGAAAGTCGATTACTTTATCTTCCTTCCACATATGATCATATCTTAGAGGATAAGAAAAAGTTTAGCTTTCCAAGGCTTGGAAATCTTGCATGCTGCACAACAGCAAGTACACATGCACCAAGTACAAACAATATTTTTTTTTAAATTACCATGATGAACAATATATTTTGACTAATCATCCATATCCTCTATCAAAGTTTTCCAGATTTTATAACTCAGTGCCTTACTTTTCCTCTTTAAACACAAGAATTTTGACCAAAATCCACATCCTTTTTCTTTGAACCAATTTACAGCATATCTCCCCGAACTAGCTCCACAAAATTGCAATTCACCACAGAGTATTAACATACATCAGTTAAAAACACTAAGAACCGAAAGATGACCAGTTAGTATATTTGTCCTATCAAATGATTGGCAGAGCACCCTGTTGTACAGGTAACAGACTATGATTTTCTTTGTAAATTAATTTTCACCCACTTGAACCTGTGTCATTGCCTGGGACCTGCTAAACATTTAGAAGTTAAATGGAAACATACAGATTGCTAGTTTCATCTCATCTAGAAGATTCTTTCTATGATGCTTATGGAAAATTGGTGCAGAAAAACATCAGAAAGAGTCCTGGAGAAAAAAACCAACACATTGCTGTACCTATTTCTTTCCTAGGAAAGAAAGAAAGCAGAGCAATTTCTTAGATATAAAAAAGTTTAGATTTTAAATGCACACATGACAGTTCACCTACAAAATCTTCCCTATATATAAAGAAAAAAACAACTATGCAGGCAACTCAGCCTTCTTAATTTGTCTTCTTCAAAAAACAAAAATTTCTACATGCTTTATCAATGAAGCATGGCCTTTATTCAAGGCCAGGTAGGATGGGGCATTCAGCAATCAGTTCTAGTGAAAGACATCTGACCACAGCACGGTGGGGAACTTGATGATCTTTAAGACTCCTTCTAACCCAAACCATTCTATGATTTGATGATTTTAAGAACTCGTGTCTAATCTTTCAGTAGATAGACAATCTGTCCCACTCAAGATTTATCAACATTAAGCAGACTACCTGCCAGAAAACTCACTCCTTCAGATGACAAACTTCTGAACCACAGATCCAACTGGCTCTCAGTTCTTTTAGTATGTTACCAATAACAAATACTCAAGAACAAAACTCAAAAAGTGAAAAGTGTATTGGTATTGACTCACTAATCACAGACAAGGAGGAAAACTTCTGCTCCTTCTAGATATCAAGAAGAAACAGCACATAGAGCATATAAATATGATTATAAATCAATACGTTTCAAACTCTTGTTTTCCTCAGAGAAAAAAAACTTTACCGTCTCAGAATGCTCTTACAGAAATTTTGAAATATTTTTTAAAAAGAAGTGCTACAGATAACAATAATTTGAAAAGTTTTTCCATATCTAACACATTTTTTCATTACCATTTCTAAGGCTGAAGGAAAGGAAACAATACTCTTCCCCAGTCAGGCTACACACAACTAAACCACTGCTCTGAACAGCACAAGTAGTAGAGGTGGGCTTCACACAGACACGTGTCCTTTGTGCCCTAAGCAGTCTGTACATCCAAATGCACTGACCCATCTCTCCTTTCCATGCAAAACCACTTCATAAAAAGTACACTTTCTGGCTAGTCTGGAGTCTCCAGCAAGTCTAGCAGATCAGATGATTGTTCTAACGAGAAAGGGTAAGTACTCCAACTTGTTAAAAGTATTACCACCAACTCGGATCTGTCTCTACCTATTCAATAGTTTTCAGTTTTCCCCCTCTTATGTATCCACTTCTGGGAAAAAAAAAAAAAGACAGAAAAAGGACAATACGTAAAAAAGGAATGGAAGAACAGATTCAAAATTCAAATCTATGTACATTTGGTTTTCATAGGGAAGAGTTCAGAAAATCAGGAACATGGAAGTCAAGGCATAAAAATACTAGACCTAGATGGCTCCTAATAAATGTTACCCACTTAACATATTTCCAGCAGAAAAGAGTACTGTAAAACAATATTCAGAATATAATCTGCAGAAGGAGGATGAGAACAGATAACTATGTGCAACATCTCTTAACTTCTTTGCAATTAACAAATGTGCAAAATAGATCATGGAGAAGATAAGGGAACCATTGTAAAATACTGCTCAAGTACTGCCCAATCCAATTTCTTTTTGAGACCAAGAATTTGGTCCATGTGAAAAAATGTGTTCTACTGAACCATTTTTATTTCCCAGGAAGTTGAATGACATCCCACAGTAACTTCACAACAGCAGCAAAGGGCTTCACTGCATGCATACTGACTCTCAAATATTTTTATTAAAGTAAGGACATCAAATGTTTGAAGTCTCTCTATTTCTTTGAATCTAAACAATAAGTCACAAACTACTACTAGCTTAGGGTGTGATTGATCATTCAGCCCTCACTTGAAAAGAAGTATCAATTTGTTACTCAACTGCATTTTGTTACTGCAGCCTGGCTCATCAAGACGCAGCAGAAAAACAGGGCTGAAGAATTCACAAGGGAGGTTTAATATCCTGATGGAAGAAAGTCACTGGAAAGGACTGAATTTAGTGCAGTTGGTTTGCATCATTGACATGGACAACTTACTCTTAAGGAACAATACTACAGCTTTGTCAAGCAAATTGCAATATAGCACTCAGATACTATCTTAGTGAGTTAATGAGAACTGAATTGCTTTCACAGTTCTTACAAAAAGTGTTGTAAGATGGCTGCATATCTTTTTGGCACATCCGGATCCATGCAAAGGAAAAAAACATTTCATGAACTCTCATTGAGAATAAAGTATCCATGGGGATCCTACACAGTCATTAATCTTTAAATGTTATTTAAAACACTAGAAATAATTGGCAGAAACTTGAGCTGAAATGTTTTCACACGCGGAAAAAGGTCCAAAGATTTTCTTTATTGATGGTAAAGGCATATAATTTAAAAGTTATTTAAAAATAATTACTTAATTTTAAAATTATTTAAATTAAAAATTTAATTTGCAGAAGCTTATAGATAGAAAAAAATCAGAATGCCATATTCTTTTTACTAGGGATTTTATGTAGAAAGAACTGTCAAGTTTTACTTACGTCAGTATAATAAAGCAAAGAAACCAAGTCAGATACAGCAGTAAGTTATTTTTTACCCATTTTCTCAAGACCTTTCACCTTAAGACCAATATGAATAAAATGGAGCTTGTCCAAACAATACAACATAAAGGAGACAAGAAGCAGAGAGAGTGAGACAGCTTCTCATCTAAACACTGAGGTAAATCTAAACACAAAGGATGTAAAACCCATAAACTGAAATAAGTCCAGGTAAGTCACAGCTTAGGTGCATGATATGTTGGCATAAAAACTGAATTATTCCAAAAATTAAAAAAGTTTTCAAAGGAAAGATTCAGGAACTCACATAGATTACAAAGGATAAATATTGAAAGTGCAAGTTTCTAAAGCATTAAGGATTTATACTAAATGTGAACAGTGTGATATCCCTCTGCTCAATGCAACTCAGGATTTCACTAGAACCCTTTGTGGCTTCATAATGCATTCTCTGGCTTCATAAAGCATTCTCTGAAACTGGGGAATTGTAAAACAGAAGATTCCTTGGGTTGTGCAGTTTTTCCAAAAGGAGACATCACATTTGGACTCTGGAACTCACCCACTTCTACTTTGTGAAAAGTTTTTTTGTAATTTTCTCCAATTTACTTTGAAATTATGCTAATGTTAATGCAATGGAGTATCTGTCAGATTTGTGGTGGTTATATATTGTGGAAATTTGAAAGCACTTTTTAGACTGAGATCTATTTGAAGCCAAAACCTAAATTTTGAAGAAGTCCAGTTTTTTCTACAGCTTCTACTGCAAGAAGCCAGCACTGAAATAGGTCCTCAATCAATACCTAGCAACTATTTTTCCTGTGATATCTAGTGTCAGTAACTGAGGAAAGACAGAATTCTAAAGCAGGTATACAGGTAATTTTGTTCAGAAGGGAAATTCATATGTTCAATGTAGCAGCAGCAGCAGTCTTCATTCACAAAGAACTAAATGCAGCACTAGGTCACCAGTTTCGGAAGTTGTCATATTTTCAGATTTCAGTCCTGTTCCTTCCCTCCATAGTAGAAGAATGTGTGTTATTTTCTGCATATTATTTTCTCATTCCTATGTATCACTCTCTTTCTTTAACAAACTTAGTGTTTGTTTTAAATTTTTTTTTTAAGTTTATACCAGCAGTTGCTAATAGCCTCATTCCATATCTCTAGTAAAAACTTTGTAAGACTGACAATTTTTGCAACTTTAAATTATAATTTTTCTTCCAACCAAAATGAAAAACGTGGATTAATTTAAATAAACTGCTGGGCACCTAATAGGACACTTCTAGATTTTCACTCGCATCTTTTAAATGAAATCTGAAAACTTAGAAGCCTATTATCAACTGATGCTTAAGATTTCCTATTCAGTTTTAAACAAATGGAATAAGTATAGATATTCCTGTAGAACATGAGAGGTATATTAAAATGATAATTTAGTTTTGATAATTGAATTTTGTTTACATATTTTGCACGTTACTGTAAAATGCAATGACAAACAATAAAACCCACAAATATTATATTAAAAATAGAGGATGAATACTTACCTTTCTCTAATAAAATCTGCTAGGTCCTTTGTTGACAAATGTCCGTGTTTCATATTGTGATAGAGGACATCAAAGCCATTGTTCCTTTCTCCCTAAAGATAAACAAAGCAGAACTATGAAACACAACATGCTGAACTCATGCATTTTAATAACTGCTTTTCATTTTAATCACTTCATAAGGAAGTTAATTATTTCTAATGCTTCTGCTTTTTAGCAATTGCTGTTAGTTCCCAGGAATCCCATATGACAAACAAAACTAAAATCACCTCAGCTGCTACCACTACCTTTCTTTTATATATTTCTAGGCTATAGTCAAAGACATTTTTGTTTTAGATTTCTAGGAGGTCTTCTATTCTTTCACTTCTCATCATATTAAACACATACTAAATACCATACTCTCTCTTTATCCTCTCATATCTTTCATTATTTTACACAAACTAAAATTCAGTTAGGATTACTCGATATCCTACTTCCCCAGTCCTTCACACTTCATTTCTCTTCTTCTGCTTTTTGTAAAACGGGTTAAAAAAAATCATTAATCTTTTCCTTCTCACTAGTAGCTTCTCTTTGTCTATTCTTAAGTCTAGTTTTCAGGCATTTTCCAGTGAGTGAGGCACACCTCACTATCAAAACTGAGACACTGCTCTAAGCACTGTCAGCCAGCTTATGACCTCTGGCACTATGATGAACTTCCTCCTGANGGAATAGACTATTTCAGCTGGAAGAGACCTACATCAATCATCTAGCCCAACTGATTGAGCACTTCTGGGATGACTAGAAGTTAAATCCTGGTGTTAATGGCATTGTCCAAATGTCCCTTAAACACTGACAGCCTCAGGGCATTGATCACC
>VXBQ01014185.1:39558-63496 GCA_013400175.1 Phainopepla nitens | reverse complement strand
CTCCGCCCTCGGCGTGGCCCCTCGGGCACGGCCGGGAGGTGTCGGTGGGATGGGTCCCTGCGCGGAGACCCGTGGGTGGCTGCCTCTGTTCTCGCCCAAAATGGCCCTCCGGCTTCCCGGTGCTAACGGGGCTTGCCGCGCTCCGGGCGGTCGGGTGTAGGCTAATGCAGTCAGGAAACATCATCTGTCTGAGCCAGCCGAGCGAAGGGATCGGGTGGCCGCGCTCTGCCAAGCACGGCTGTGAATGCGGTGATGGGCAGAGCCTTTAAAACCGGGAGTATTTCCCCCTCCTTCGGAAGGATGGTGATCTGATTCTAGGGAGGAAATTTGCCACTCTGCATCTGCAGAATGTTACTGTGATGATATCCCGGCACAGCAAAACGTGGAAGAAACTTGGTTTTTTATCAGGTGGGCAGTGATAAAGTCGTAGCAAGTCCGGGGGCAGATCAAGAGAGACTTCAGGCCTTGGAACAACTGGTTAAGGGAGCAGGAACACAAGCAGTGTTCTCTTCTGGCCTTCCGATCACAGGGAATGAAATAGGAAGAAAGAGGAAGAGCCTGGTGTTACAGGCAGAATTTTGGGTTTTTGGTGGAGGGTCAGTCTACACAACAACCATGCCTGCTGGCAGTAGATGGGGTACACCTGTTTTGAAGGAGGAAACTAGTTTTACAAGAGTTAGTAGGACTCACTGAAGGACTTTTAGACTAGATGTAAGGGGAAAAGGGATAAAACCAGGCTCCCCAGAGAAAAGTTTGGGGGAGGCATGCATTTGAGGGATTGAGGCCCAGAGAGTGGTGGTGAGTAGATTTAAGTCCATCTAGCAGCTGGTTGCTAGTGGTGTTTGCCAGGGCTGTGTTTGTGCCAGTCCTGTTTAATAACTTTACCAGCAATCTTGACAAAGTGATGGTGTGCACCCACAGTCTGCAGGTGACACCGAGTTGGGTGGGAATGTTGGTGTGCTGAAGGGTAGGAAGGCTCTGCAGAGGCATCTGGATGGGTTGGATTGATGGTCCAAAGCCAGTTGTGTAAGAGGAAACAACACCAAGTGCCAGCTCCTCTACTTGGGTCACAACAGCCCCAAGCAGAGCTACAGGCTGGGGGCTGGAATGGGGCCCACCTGGGTATGCTGGTCAACAGCAGCAGAACGTGAGCCAGTGTGAGCCCACGTGGCTGAGAGCCCCAGTGGCATCCTGGCCTGTATCAGCAATAGAGTGGCCAGCAGGACCAGGGCAGGGATTGTCCCCTGTACTCGGCACTGCTGAGGCCACACCACGAAATCCTGTGTGCAGTTCTGGGCCCCTCACTGCAGGAAAGACACTGAGGGGCTGGAGGGTGTCCAGACTAGGGCAGTGAGGTGAAGGGTCTAGAACACAAGTCCTTTGAGAAATGGCTGAGGGAGCTGGGGTCATTTTGCCTGGAGAAAATGGGAAAACCTTATTGCTTTCTACAACTGCCTGAAAGGAGGCTGTAGCAAGGTGGGGGTTGGTCTCATCTGCAAGTAACCAGCGATAGGACAAGAGGAAATGGCCTCAAGTTGTGCCAGGGGAGTTTTAGGTTGGATGTTAGAAAAAATTCTTCACTGAAAGGGTTATCAAGTGTTGGAACAGGCTGCCTGGGACAGCGGGACAGCATCGCTATCGCTGGAGGTGAAAATATGTGTGCAGGTGGCATTTAGGGACATGGTTTAGCACTTGTCAGTGTTGGGTTAATGATTGGACTTGCTGATCTTTGAGGTCTTTTCCAACATTAACGATTCCGTGATTTTGTAGTTCAGTGCCTCCATTTCTTCCTCATTAAGGAAAAAAGGCACCAAAACATCAGTGAAATATCTTTGCAATAAGCCAAATAAATTGTTCTCTACTTCCAATTTTTAATAATTTTCAATTAGAAAGTGTTAAACCAAAGCTAGTTAAATAACTTGCCTGAGGTCACTTAAGCTGTCTGTGACAGAGACAGAAATAAACTGTACTGCCTATATGCACCCTAATCAGTGTGATCATCTCACCTCTTGCTTTCTATTCATAGCATTTTTATGAACATAACAACTATTTACTTTGTTGACAGAATCAGCAGTTTCCTGAATAAACCAGGGAGTCACCTGAGACGCAAAGATGTTGGAAGAAGATATGGAGGTGGCCATCAAGGTGGTAGTAGTAGGAAATGGAGCTGTTGGGAAGTCCAGTATGATTCAGCGATATTGCAAGGGGATTTTTACAAAAGACTACAAGAAAACTATTGGTGTAGATTTCCTGGAAAGACAGATCCAGTATGTATTAAAGAGATGGCATACTATTGATTTTTATCGCTCTGTTTCTTTCTTCTGCTGTAATCCTGAAACGTACGAATTTATGAAGCCAGCATGCTGTTTGTGAAGCACACTAAAGGGAGTTTGTTTCTCTCTTGCACTGTGGGCTAAAGTTACGTCCTTTATTCTCCATCCAAAATTTAAAATTATAAATAAAATCTGGAATCTCTACCATACCAAACTTTGACAAGTTTGCTTTGTATTCTACCACCTGTTGATTTTTTTTTAATTTTTTTTTTATTTCTGGTGAAGAAGTGAACCTGCTTATGATAAAAGAATTATACAAATTTATTAGCCAATATAGAAAAAAATGACTGTGAAAAATTAGTTAGTCTTTATGCAGTATAAGCAGGTAATACCCCATTATATTTGGTAAAGTGGAAAATATTATGATAATGAGAAGTAAGAAAATTCTGTAAATTCTGCAAGCTGATTAAAAAGACAAAAGCACCATTCTTCAGGCACCTGAATTTTGTTTTGATGTCTAACTTATTTTTCATTGTAGAGGGAAATGTAGAGGAAGAAGAGGAAAACGTAATACAGATTGCAAAGAACATGTAATGTAGTTGAGGGATTATTGCCATAGTATGGTATGAAGGTGAATAAAAATTAATAATAAGTTACATTATGTTTAAATCCAGTTGAATTTGATTTGGATTACTCTTCTACTGTAGAAACAGAAGTATTTAATGTCAATTGTTTTGATTTGTTCCTGTTACTGTATTGATCGCAAAACTGTCTTGTTTATTTCAGAGTTAATGATGAAGATGTCAGGCTAATGTTATGGGACACTGCAGGTCAAGAGGAATTTGATGCAATAACTAAGGCCTACTATAGAGGTGAAAATACCATGTTTGTTGTTTGGTAGTTGTTGGGTTTTCTTGGTGTGCACATCTCTAAAATATTTTCCTATCTTTGTATTAAGAATTTTAGTTATTTCATGTGTGTGCAAAGTATGTTTAGTTCAGCTTTTTCAATCCTTAAATATTTTTTCACTTTGTGCAAGTTCCTTATCTTAATTATGTCTGCTTTATGCAGTAGTGCCCTTTAGAAAACATTGAATGAAATGAGACATATATCTGCACAGAAACTGGGCAGAATGTAGACATTCAAACAATCAGATGCAAATGTGTATTTTTTTCCTCTAAAAGTGTTTCATTACTTCTGTGAGACACATCCAAAACCTGTGGATAAGGAACACAGTAATTAATCCAAGGGGGGCAAAATCCACCAGTCATCCTAAATAGACAGTTTACAGGGCACAGCAGTTTTCTGCTAGTACAGTCTGCCTTGAATATGTTAAAACAAGAGCAGTAAGAAAAGCATATTTACTTCATAAAATAAACTATTATTTTTGTAAAGGCAGCTTATCTATTTAACTAGTTACAAATTGCATACTTAAGCTTTCTTTGCTTATAATTTAACAGTGGTTCTGTAAATATTTCTCTTTGGGTTTTTTTTAATGGGAGAGATGCAAATGACTTGGCAAATATTCCACTGTTCAGTTATTGCAAACTTAATTACCTGAGGTGGGGGGAAAATATACTGCTAAGGTATAAAATTACCTGATTTAGAAATAAAATAATGATTATGCCAAGCTGTTTCAGGGTGTTACAGTCTTAACAATCATTTTATGTCTCCTAATCAATTTGCTAATAGGTGAGTTTTTTTGTTAATACTTCTTCTTGTTGCCTGTGATTGATGATTACTATTTCTTCAGAAAAAGATCTTCTTCTGTCATGTGGATATAGATGATTTACAGTTGACAAGTTGAGCATACAAATTTTAGGTGGTAGTATTTGATTCTCTTGACGCTTCCTTTTTACTGGCCTTCGGTCCTCTTGTGTGCTTTGCTTTCCCCAGTTGTTTCAAGCCAAAGACCTTCTCAATGCTCCATATTCTAGCCTATCAGTCCCAGTAATTAGGAGAAAAACTCAGAAGTACACCTACTGGCCTCACTTACCACAAGCAAGCTGGTTGTTCGAACACAGAATTAAAAATTTGCATGGATATCTTGGTCAGGACTCATTCCCAGCATAGTGCTGTTAGATATCTGCCTTGGAGTTCATTGTACAGAAGTTCTTTGCTGTGGAGTCCAGCACAGTCAGCCTGTACACACTGTAGCAGCATGATGGGTATAAATAAATATTTCGAGGTGTCAGATGCAGGGACTGCTCTGCACGAGGTTTTGGCTTATGAAGGACAAGGGAAATCGGAAGAGCCTGGAATGTGATTTTGGTCTAGCCTCAGTAATCACTATTATAGAAGCAAAAAGTCAAGCTTGCTTTGGAAATGCCAGGATTTTATTGCTCATTATTGCTGGTTAGGGGAGGACACCTCTAAGGTAAGATAGATGCTGGCTGTTAATTTAAGGTTTGCTTTTCCCACAGGGCACTGTCCCACTATCATTGCACTAGGGTTTATGTATTCCCCTGAGACACTGTTTATTGTCAGCTCTTCAGTGCTCACACCTGAATGCTCCAGAGCCTGTCTCTGAGTGTTTCTTGTCCTGGGACCAAATTCAGTCAGCCTTGCAGAGAAAAAGAATTGGAGCTGAGAGTGGATTTGTCGTGTAGTTTTCTATGTGCAGGCAAATGTGTGCAGCCAGTGCAGTTGCATGTCCATGATCACAGAGTGTAAGGAGTCCAGCAGTCTAAATTCAGAGTTAAGTACACTGTGTGTGTTTAATAATTTCTTCTTTTGTATTGTCCTATGCATCTTCTCACCAGTTTCTATGTGATTGAATTCAAATGTTTCTCAAGGCAGTATTTGATTATTTCTTCATGCATGTATACTCTTCCTTCTGCTACCACTGGTATATCTTGAAGATCCTTGTTAGGTTTTTGATGGAAAACATACATCTTGCTCATTAGTGTGTTACTCACTTGCTGATTAGTTAAATTGTCAGGATCCTCATTTTGATGCAAAATAGTTCAGTCTTCATAATCAAGCCTTCATAGGATTGCTTTAGTTTGCATTTGTTAACCCCTTTTGTTTGTAGCAAATATGATAATGGAAGGCCTGCAATACTGCCCTGGTAGAGTTATTTTAGATACTGCTAGGGAGACATCAAATCCTGCTGAGCCTGTTAAAGACAGCCAGGATTCACAGAAGTTAGAACATCAGCAGTAAACAGGAATTTCTGGATGATGATACTGTATTTTGATCTCAGTGTGAGATTGAACAAGTCACCACCGGTTTTATAGGGAATATGTGCTTTCTATTGTAGCCTGGAAAAGCTGAGGCAAAGTACTGAGTGAAATGAGTAGGGTCAGGTATAAAGCCCTGTGAGAGTCCCCTCATGGCAAGGAATTTCCTTACGCTTTTTCTATGACAAAGGCTTTGTACCATTATGAAAGTCAAAAAATGTGGTTATGTAGTCTTTGGGGATAGGATAGTCTGCTGAGGGTCTTTCAGACCAATTCAGCTGGCAAGCTCATGCTTTACTTGAATTAAGTAGCATTAGTCTATACTTTTTTTTTTCCTGAATTGCTCTAGGTATAAATATTATGTCAGTGATTCTGCAGGCAGATGGATCATCTTCAAGTTTCTAATATTTCAGCTGTGGAAGTACCTTCTCAGTATCCATGGAGTTTAACTATTGTTTATTTACAAAACCCTAACAAAAGGTTTTGTATAATTTATCGTAGTGCTCTGATAGAATTATTAGACTATCTGATAGTACTACTTAGAAATACACTTATTTTCCCCTAAAAGCTACTAACAATTTACTTGAAATAAGCACATCAGTAACTTCATCTGAAAACTTTTTAAAGTTTTCTGCTTTTCAGAATCCAAAATTCCGTACCACAAAGAATAATGTGAAATGTGCTTTACAGATGCTGCATAGAGGAAAAAATTTGCCTTCTGGCTGCATTATTGTAAAACAGCAATAAATGAACCTCCCTTTCCCTTTTTCCAGCCTTTCCAGATCTCCTCCTGTTCGTTTCCCCTACATAAATTGAATATGCTGGGATTAGCTTTAAAGGTAACAGACCCATAGTCATCATGAAGATGGCTATAATGAGCAAAATATTATGGCAATGAATTTTCATTTAGGGAATCTGTGACCAGTGGTTTGACACAAGCTGGTGGTAAAAGTGCATGTTTATGGGAAAAGCTTGAAAAATCCCTCGTATTTGAAATACATTACAATTTATTTTTTCTATTGCCTTGTTTGTGTGTATTTGTATTTATAATTTATTTGTATATTTCTAGGAGCCCAGGCTTGTGTTCTTGTGTTTTCTACAACTGACAGAGAGTCCTTCAAAGCAATCCCTACCTGGAAGGAAAAAGTTGTGACCGAAGTTGGAGACATTCCCACAGTTCTTGTGCAGAATAAGATTGATCTTCTTGATGACTCTTGCATAAAGAAGTAGGAGTTCTATTATACTACTTTGAAAGATCAGTAGGTGCTCCCTGTGTACACAAGTTTTTAAAAAAAGAAGTCTTGGGGAGTTTCTGGTGAAGACTTAAAGTATCTGGGTTGTCCCACCTGTGTCCTGCATCTAGAAGCACACGGGCCGGTGTTGCTGCATGAGTGTAGATACTTGGGCAGATGTGCTGCAAAGCTAGGAGCTTTCTGTTTGCTTCATGCTGCATCCTGAAGCCAAAAGTAATAGAGGAATGTCATGAAAAGTTTGATTCTGGCACAATATGATTCACACCCTTTTTTTTTTTTCCTTAACTCAGAAAATCTAAAACTATGTGTTTTCCCTCCTGTTAAAATTTAATTACGTTTAAACTGTGCTGTGCACCACTGAAGGCACATTGTCTGTTTGCTTAGTGAATGCTTGCTAATAGTCTTTGCTTTCTTTAATTTGTTTTTATTATTCATTTTTATCAAAGCATTGTAAGTCCCTAGAAATACGTATGTGGTAATATTTTCAAACTGCATAGTGCTGAATCTTCCTTGCTGTATTTTTCTTTACAGATTTTACTGTCAGTTCATTCTGCCCTTGTGTATGTGACTAGTTTTGTTCTTGTCATAAAACCAGCCTAACAAATGCTTTTATTTACCACAGCATTTCATGTAGAAAATAGTGCATGATCAAGTTGATCATTCTCCACTTCTTCAATTTCTGTCATCTTCCTGAGAGATTTAAATTATTTCTTCTTTTTTGTTGTTTCCTGCACTGGCTTTCTTTGTTGTCTGTTTGCTATCATTGATGGCATAAATCAGCTTCTACTTCCTCTGCAAAGAATTCTGAGGATTTTTCAAAGGAAAAGCAAAATTGCATTTGAACTCCTCCTTTATTCATGGTATGTCACTTAGGTTTGGTTCTCAGAATACACTGTCTGCCTCAGTAACATAATCTTTCTGATGATGTGATTTTCCTTAGGGAAGCATTCATAAATTTCTTAAACTTCAACATAAGTTCTTTTTCACAGAAAGAAAGTAGTTCTTGATTTCATCTGTGCACTCATCTGATTTCATAGCATACTGCTTCATTAAGATATCCTTAAGGATTCATTTTTGTTGTTGTTTAGAGTTTGCGGTGGTAGTGCTGTTAATTACAGCCTCCTTTCTTTTGGTTTCACCGACATCCTTCTTTGAACCCTTGAAAAGTTTTATTTAATGAAGTCAGTAAATACTGGAAAGAATTCCTCTGAATCAGAAAGAAACTGCATGTAAAATACCTTCTTTATATAGTGGAGATATTGTAAAGAAATTAAGAATTAGGTATTTTTTGACTGTGTTGAATTTCTCAACCCACTTCGCCATGTTTAACTTACCTCGAAGCATTTTGTTTATAAGAACAAATGCTGACAAGTGAACGAAACAAGGACTTACGAAGTCGTCTTGTGTTGTGCAGCGAGGAGGCGGAGGCGCTGGCGAAGAAGCTGAAGGTGAGGTTCTACCGGGCGTCGGTGAAGGAGGATCTGAACGTGAGCGAAGGTAGGAGGTGCCGCAGGGAGGGCGTGTCCGAGCATCGGCCGGGCTGGGCGCGGCTGCCGCTTGCCCGCGCCCTCTTTACCTTCCGCAGCTGCCCGCCTAAAACACGGCTCAGAGTACCTGGTATCGGTGGGCTGGGCCCGTTTCTTTGTGCACAGCTTTCTGTTCCACAAACACACACAGCTGCAGTGTCTACAGGTTTGGGTTTTTTGTTTCCTTAGCCCTAATGACTCTCGGTGAGCACGAGCTTTTGAAACAAATACACGTAGAAGTTCAGTTATTGCAACGTACAAATTGTTGAACAGATTATTTTGTAGTTGTTAATAGTTAATACAGAATTGATAGAAACAATTATTTTATATTTTAATCATATTTAAACAGATGCACATCTCTTGCAGTGTTTTGTCTCCTGGTGATATTTGATTAGTTCTTAAGTACCACTTTTAATGTACTTAATTTCATAAGAGTACTGTTAAAATTTTGAGTCTCTGTCTTTTGTGGGCTGGGTTTGAATAATCATGAACTATACTCCCTAATGATATATTCTTATTTAATTAGCCAGGATTAATAGTAACTCCCTGTTTCTTCTCTATTAACATCATTCACCATGGGAAAAATCTGCAAGAGAAAATGTAAAACTCTTTTGTATCATCTTTAAGTGAGTTGAATTACAAATGTAAATAATCATAACACACCTAGGTTCTGAAAATTCTGCTTTAGTTGTGTATCTTTACAGATTCCTAGGTCAACTTTTTATACGCCAATAGAAATGAGGGTAGTGTTAGTTAATTCAAAAGAAGTTGTTGCCTAGTTGTATTAAAAGACTTACTTTACATGGCTACTATTTTTCTAAGGCTTCTTGCAAAAAATACAGATATTAAATTCCTACATAACTGTAAAAAGTTCCAAGTTGTATTAATTGAAACATCTGGCAATATGTGTGCGCCAGGTTTTTTTTATAACAGCATTGAGATGTTTCTGTGCAAGAGTTGAGTACTGCAAACTGAGAGCTGGGCAGACACTTGTGTGACCTGGATTCTGCCTAGGCACACAGGCTGGCCCAGAATCACTCCCCAGGTTGTGCTAAACCTGGGGTGTGAAATGCACTTTTGTCACCATGCAGAATTTTGATATAATGTCATGATGATAATGATTATTTTTCAGCATTCTGTGATGTACCTTTTTTCTTTTTAACTTTCCAGTTTTTAAGTATTTGGCTGATAAATACCTTCAAAAACTCAAGCAACAAACAGCAGAAGATTCAGAACTAGTACATACAAGCAGTAACAAGATTGGTATGTATACTATAATAAAAAAACCCTTAGAAATAGTATTTTATGCCATCAAAGCTTATGGTCTCATCTGTTTCCTTATGGAATTAATACAAGGTGAATCAGGGTCTAATTATTACCTTATCTTAGGATATCATCTCTTTGTGTAAAATAACTTTGTGACTCTTTAAAGTTACAAGATTGTCAAACTGATGTATAAAAGTTTCTAGCTAGCTAGTGCTTGGCAAGTGCCCTTTTACTAAATTCATTTAAACACAATTATGCAAGGTTTTGAGAAGGATGCTTGGTGGGTTTTTTTTAATGTAATTAGCGTTAAATAGCATTGCTCATCTCAGTGTGGACTTACAAGACTCATGGGGAAGGAATCTGACATGTAATCAGAAGGTGTTTGTAAATTGCCTTCTGTAAGAAAACACTGAACTTCTGTAGTTCTTCTTTAAAGCATTTCTGAGTCAGGTAATTTATTTTTCTTAAAGCACTCCCTTTTTATTCAGGCTTTTGACTTACCTTTATATCAACAAAGTTTCTGAATTTTAAATTACCATGTTTTTCTTCTGTTATGTTACTCAACTAACCACAACTTTGTGCAGTTAGTAACATACACACACACAGATGAGTGCATATGCTGCCCTTCAATTGCACAGATGCATACCAGCTTTAAATACTGCCTGGCTAGTAAAGGCAACTGCCTCTACTTGCAGTTTAGCTGCAAAATTGACCCAAAATAGATTTAAAAACTAGTGTATATATTTGAGGTGCTCTACTGTGCCTTATCAGGTGTTGTGTCTAAGTGTTAATGTATTATGCTGCAAGCAGTAAACAAATACAAATACTTCTCTTGTCTGAATTCTGTAGGTGTTTTTAATACGGCTGTTGGAAGTCACTCCAACCAAAATTCTAGCACTCTTAATGGTGGAGATGTCATCAACCTTAAACCCAACAAACAGAGGACCAAGAAAAACAGAAGTCCTTTTAGCAACTGCAGTATACCTTAGACCACTTTTGGAGGAAATTAAGCAACTCAGAGAATTGGATGAAGTTGTGCAATTGAATACAGAATAAAGCCAGCTGTAGAGGTATTTTTACCGGTGCTTTAGCAAATCTTGTGCCTCCTTGACAGAGGGTGCGTTTAGAGGAACTTGCTGAGGCCATGGGTTTGTTGTGTGGCGTGAGACACCTGGTGGCGACACACAGAACTGTGGCTGCCTCGTGCACCTTGTACAGATTAGGTGAGCCTTTCCTTTCTCTAGGAATTGCTTACAGAGCTATGAACTAGGTATTGCTGAATTGCGGAGCACGTTTACTGTCAGGATAATGCTTACACGTGTAGGTACGGACTGTAACTCTATGGCCCAACCTAATGTAGCGACCTTGCAACTAAGTTTCAAAGAAAATACTAGAATTGGTTAGTCAGGACACTGCCAAGATAAATGAAGAGCAAAAAAAACACTACTTCATTTTATGCCTGACCATATTCATATGGATTCTGGCAGTCCTGTGGGTGCAAGATCCTTGCATTATATATATGTGTGCTAAGGTATATATGTAAACATTTGGGATGAATATCTAGGCTTGGTTCCAGTGTGTACATTACTTGGAGATCAGTTAATGATCATCAAATAGCATCTTCCAATTGTCCTTTAAAAATGTGGCATTTCAGATGAGGCTTTTTCCAAGCTGCCACTATGTATGTTTAACTTCCTCTACTTTGGGCCTAAAAGCTTAGATTTAAAAATGTATGGTGCCAAAAATGCTCCTTTTTACCTAATGCTATGCTACAGATGTTTTGTAAGTTTGTTTTTCTCAATCTTAACAGGTTGAATGAGTAACACTAACACTAAGGAACATATAATAATATTCTTGTTCAAATTTGATTGTTGTATCCTGTGTTGTCTTATGAAAAAAGAATTTTCCAAGTGGTGTTGCAAAGTATTTATCTTATTTGAAGTTTTTTCATAGATACCATAAACTAAGTTAAAGGATTCCAAAAAATTGCAGCTGATTATATTAGGGAGACATTCTTGAATGTTGTCTCAGATTTAAAGTTAAGGAAATCTGATTCTGCAAGATGAGAGACATGGCAAAAAATTTTCAAAGTGCTTCAGTAATTTTACAGAACTGATTTAGATGTTTAGGAGCCCAAATCTAACTTCAAGGTTATTTGGGCTAAGGCTCCTAAATCACTAAGGTGCTTTTAAAAATGCTAAGCGAGATATCTTTTATTTAGCAAAAATGAACACTTTATAATCCTCTTGAAAAGTATGCATGCCTTTAAAAAACTATCCATTTTGTTTACATGTTTTTGTATGGTATGATATAATTTTAACTTTCTAAGATTTCTACAAGTCTGCCAGTGATGAATGCAAAATCTGCTGCTTAAAAAAACCAGAGTTTTAATAGTTTTATAAATGATGTATGAGAATGAAAATTGGTTGAGTGATCCTGTATATTTTTGAAGGAAGGACTTTTCACTATGTGAATTCATGTAGGAAGCTTGACTGACTTTGTTTCTAAGTCAATGAGTATGAAAACTGAAATGTATTCTTATTCCCACTGTCCGCAGGGAGAGAAGTGAGTGGCAAGTTATGCACAAACACTAAAGATCTCTAACTCTGTATTTTTTGTTCACTGTATTAGACTTCCTACCGAGTACCACAGTTTCTTTGACAAGCAGTTAGAGATCTCCTGTTGCTGGCAAGGAGAGCACTCCATCCCTTTTGCTATTGCAGCAAAACTGTGTGTTCTTCACTATAATGTTTCCTGTATTTTCTCTTGGGTAAAGGCCTCTATTTTGCAACAAATGCATTTAATCACTTTATGTATAAATGGAGACAAGTCCTATCTGTCTTAGCAGTTTAAGGTACGTGGGATAGGATGACTGAACGTCATGGACACCTCACAACTTAGAGTGTATGTGTGAGGAATTTTGACAGCTGTTCTTAATATGGAAATTTTTACATTTCATTGTTTGTGAGTTTCATGGGGTTTTATTCATTTTTCATGAAAAACAAACTAAACTGCAAAGTATCTGAAACGTCTTTTTTTGCTTTGTTTGACTTTGTACAGTGTACTGAAAAGTCTTTATTATGTATAATGACAATTTGTACTATTTCATGTTATAGGCCATTTGTATTTAAAGTGTGTCACTATAAACTACTGTTTTTAATGACTCAGCAGAAATTTTCATAGGTGGAGACTTGACAGACTTGATAAATTTAAGATGTTGAAATGTAGTGTCTATACTTTAATGTAGGAATAGTTGTTTGCAGCATTGGGTAGCAGTGAGTTTTCATTTTACTCCCATCCTAAATCTGAAGTGGATCTTTCTTTGCTGTGACCTTGCAGTGCTTGTTCTCCGGTATGACTGAGATGGAAACTGCCCAAATTAGCATCTTTCTGGGAAGTGCCCTGCATGTATGCTGCTTGAAAAATTTGATTCTTTATTCTATTGGGGTTAGTGTTAGATGTAAACCAGCTGACTTGCATATTGCAGGAACCCTTAGGCATTCACATCACTCTTCAGTGGCACTAACTTTTGCCCTTTGGAAGAAGATACATGCCTAAATGTTACAGCATTTGTATTGTCCCTCATGAATAGTTTTTATTACAAACATCACTTCATTCTCCACTCAGAGTGTACTCATTAAATTATCATATGTTTGAGTTAGCAAAACCTGCAGGTGCAGGGCTGGTAATAAAAATGCTCTTCTCTTTGCATCCCTGGGACTGCATGGTGGGTGAGGATGTAGCTCTGTTACACCCATGGTACCCTGGATTCAAGAGCAGGAGATGCTCGTGCCACAAGACACAAAATTCACTGCACTCCTGTATATTCTTTTCAAAATCTCTTTAATAGCTCATTGGCTGTATTATCTGGATCTTGCCACAATTCTTTGCCCTTGGCTGATAAAGCTACCACTAGCAGGAAACTTTAGTGATTGTTAAAGCCTTGGTGAGACAGGGATTCACTAAAGAGCATGACACGACCGCTTTGTCACTTCTGTGTTGTATCCATTCAGTGAATGGGTGTTCTCCCAGTACGTGGGGCATCGTTAGATGCAGAGCAGTAATGCTAGGGATGTATTTCCAACTGGAAATAGCAAATCTCAAAGTTGTATGACTGATCACACTAATTTTTGTACTTGTGCATTGCGGGGTTAATTTAAAAAAAAAATTAAGTATTCCACTGAAGACGATTTTGAAGCTTTATTTTAAGTGTTTCTTAAGGCAACACTTGTAGTCAAAATGCCTGAATTACCACACTGTCAGTCTGATTTCTTGTTTAATTGTTATGCTTCAGTAAAATACAACGTTTTGTTTTCTTCATTATTGGGCTGTAGCACATCTGACATGAAGTTTTCCTTCGCATCCTTTCTGTAGAGGTGGGATAATCTAAGAAGCACTGAGCAGCTGAACAGGCAGCACTCTGGGGGTTGTGTGGGGTACATGCACCAGACTCAGCAGGCCTGCACTTGGAGCTGTTCATGCACCCTTCAGGCTGAGAGCTCCAGGTGCTAATGGGGTGAGTGATCTGCCCTTCTCCTCGGTGGGAGTTCCTCATGCAAGCTAACACACATGCTGCTCCCATTCCAGTGGCACTGCCTGAGCCCCTGCTGCTTTTCTAAGTGTAGTCATAGACCTCCAGTTGAAGTTGCAGTACCTGAACACTAATTTTACCAAAATTAGAGGGCAAGGATGGTCCAGCAGGCTCAAATTCATCAAAACAACCTTGCCATCTTTTTGTAGGGAGCAAAAGTTGTGCAGATCTTCTTTCTAATGCACAAATAGTATTGAGAGAAGAAAATAATTCTCTGTTAAATATGGCATCCAAGCAGGTAATCAAAATTATAGCATAAAAAACAAAGCAATGCTCAGATTTAAGATGAAAGATGCTATAATGGAATAAGAGAAACCCACTCCGTGTGGAAGTGTTCTGTATGAGTCATCTCAAAGCCAGGTGGGTCCTGCTACTGAACTAGGCTCATTCTCAGGTTTCTAGTAGAAGGGTAATACTGATAGTTTGTCAGTTCTGCCAAACTCACTCAAGTTGATGAGAAAAATTAAAAATTAGTGTGGACCAGGAGAAACACCAGTCTCATTGTGAGGATTAAGATGCATTGTTACTAATGGCTTAAATGTAACTGGCTAAAAGAGGAAGTGTACATAACTGATTTTACCACCATTATGATCTAAGTAAATTTAACAGATTTGTAGGAAAAAAAGTCAACATACCATAAATCCTCAGCCAGAAGAATAAGTGTTTAAAAACGAGTATAGTGTGTATGCTGTTCTGTAAAATAGCTACAAATTAATTCTGCTGTTGCTGTTCTCTTGTAAGTGACAATAGTTGCATCATGCAACTTAAAATGTTTATTTGCTTATTGTTGGGTCTGATATAAGTCACTACTTCTATGGTTATATTAAATTGTCAGTATATTAAATTTCAAAAATTGCTGTAACTACAAGCTGTGCAACCTCAATCTGATTGAGAAATGTGTGCTTGATTCTTGTGTATGTGTTGCCAACAGCTGGGATCCAAGGCAGCACATGAGAGTGCTGAAAGGAGCAGGTGAGGACACCCCAGTCAAATAGAAGTGGTGTTTCTTAGCTCTCACCTCTGATTTCTTTACCATGTGGTTGAAATACAAAATAGGGATTCTTTTCTGCTCTCTCTGGTCATTTTGCTTGTCATGATTGGTGTGGCCAATGCAGTGACAAGGTTTAAGTCAAAGGTTGTAGACACTGGAAGTGGCATTAAAGTATTATTAATATATCAAAGATGCCTGGTACACTTGCTGAAAATAAACAGGTAAATTGTCGCTAGTGACTGTTGGTTGGGGGTGCTGTATTGTTTTGGTATTTTTTCGTTTTTTAGTAAAACAGTAAATCAGCATCTTTACCCCAGGTATCTGAAGAATATCAGAAGTAGCATACTCCTGCTTCCTCTTGCATGCAGTTTTGAACACAGAAAATGGATGTGTTTGCTTAACACCCTGATGAGGATGACCTGGCAATGTTTTTTAGGCTCATTACAGAGGCATTAAACTAGATAACCTACATCAGTCCCTTCTAACCCACCTATTCGACAATTCTGTGATAGCACAAGTGCTTTAAGAAATAAAAATTCTTTTAGGTATCAGTACAATGAAGAGGAGCTGAGAAAGGAAACAAAAAACTTTTTGCCTGACTAACCTTATAATGACATTAAAAACCCAAATACTGCAGGAATATTCTAAGCACCAAGAAGCTATGTTCAGCTTAAATATTGGACAGCATGAGTTCTGAAAACAACCCAGGCCATGTATTACTCTAAAGGGTTTTAATACCGTTAAATAGCTGGAGGATTTTTTAAAGTGGAGTTACGGAATTAATGTCACCACCTGTTCAACACCCTAAAATCTGCAACTTTTGACCCACAGCCACAGAGCTCAGTGATGATGTGCAGCAGTTACTGTGAGTGAGAGGGTGGAGGATAAAAAACAAACCAAAAACCACTCCCACAAAGAGGCCAGTAATGCTGGATGTACCAAGACACAAATGCAGTGTTTGCCAGGTGAGGAGCCAAAGTGTTTTGCTCTATGTCTTCATATATGATGCAAAAGTGGAATAGCAGCTGATATACAATTCCCCTTTCTATTTTCTTTTAAAAAGCAGCACACAGCAATCTCAAAGCTACACTGAGCTTTGGGAGCAGAATGGTTCACCAGGTGTGGAGGGGGGATTTCTGGCCCCTAGTCAGGTCATTTCTAGCCTGGCTGGTGAGCCCTGGGGATACAGGTGTTGCTTTTTACTTCCTCAGTTACAAACTGCAGGTAGCTGTCTTATCTCTAGAAAAGTATTGTGATCAGTTTCTTCAAAATATATGAAAACACAAAATTAAAAATGGTAATGAGTAGGAGACTGTGTTGTTTATGAAAATACCATGAACGGTTTATTAATTGTTTTGATTTATTGCCATGATTTGTCTTTTGTCCCCAAAAGTCTGGTTCACACACTACGTATACAGCAGAGAAAAGCTGAAATCTCATGATAGGACAAAACAACTTTAGTTTAAAAAAACCCAGGAGAATGGAGGAAAGGCTAGATTTTCAGTTTCTGTCAGTTCAGCAGAAGCACGTTACAATTTGCAATAGAGCAGTATGGACTCTGCAGAAGAACTGACAGCATTCCTTATTGCCAAAAGAAAACGCCAATGCTACCGAAACCCATTCAATGCTTGCACCTCGCAATGGAAGATACTTTGGTGGTGTGGGTGTGTATATACGTGTGTGCTCGTACAGAGAATTCTTTTCTTGGCTTCTGTGTGCTTCTTATGAGCACTTGCTCATCCTGTGGTTTGCCAGAAGTAGCCGGGAGGGTAGGTTAATCCTGTTTGCTGGTGCAAGACTGCCGAACAGAGGATTTCTGATGCTCCAACAATGTGATGGACTTTTCAGAATTTTCCAAGTTTCTGAGCAGAGTCTCTAGGCGCCTCTTGATTTTCTTCTGGTCCTCAATGGCACATCCGATGACCACAGACTGGAATTTCTGATCGATGGGTCCCGCTGGCACGTCGGACGTGCAGGCACCGTAAAGGGACATTAAGCGCATTTTGGCGTCTTCCAAATCATCGAGGAGTTTGTTGACGATCTCGTCGATCATCTTGGTGGCGTGCAGGAGGGACTCCTGCTGCTGCGCGTTGCGGATGGTTTCTACGGAAACCTCCACAGTCAGCGTTCGGCCCATCAGGCGGTTAGCAGTCAAACTGAGTTCTTCTCTCTCACCTCCGTCGGAAACAAGAAAACAGTCTTGGTTACAGGCTAATGCTTTCTGTGCAAATGGCATCATCAAGACACTCAAACTGCTGTAATGCAGCAGTAAACAACTTTTTTTTTTAAGTAAGGGGCAATCAACGAGATTTCCAGAAGCCAGAAATGAGCTTTTTGCATTTGCCCCAGTCATACTCATTTCACAGAAGCCAGTGTCTGATTTGAAATGAGGCACTAAACTCTACTAAAATTGGAAGCAGTGTTTTTCCACTGCTGACACGGTGCTTGCTGTGTCACTTTAAAGCAAAACATACAATATTACCAGGAAACACTCAGTAACAGAACTGGCTCATTAAGGACACCTGTGCCACCCTGAGGGAGAGACTTAGACAATCCCCTAGAAGCCCATAAAGAGAAAACTAGATATAATAAGAGGCCATGAAAAAAATGGTTTTCTATTTTCTGAAAGTATAGCTGCTTTTCAAAAACATGAACACAACACACTTGATACGTAGGCTCTTGAAGAGCCAATAAACCAGCAATTTAAAGCACCTAATAATCTGGTTTAGGGAATATATTTAAAGCCATGAATCACACAACTATGACAATGATCTTAATCACCAGGTTCTTGCAGGCTGTACACTTTGTAACACTCATGCCTGTCCAGTAGTCAATTTTCACCTATATTATCATCACCATCAATGTCTGTCCCCCAGCAGAGCAATGTTACTCTTGATTTTGAAAATGTATCAGTGAACTGAGTATAGGCTTTCACATACACAGCAGTGACATTCATAGCAGTCCATTCACCTGAACAGCATGAATTTACAGTCAAGAAGAGATCTCAGGATAATGGGTGACACTTCAACAACCTCAGCTGGCTCCAATGCTGCACCTTTACCAGCAGCAAAGAGCTGCTCACTCAGAGCTGCCCCCTACAAGATGGACTGATGACTTTGGGTCAGTTGGAGGGTACAGGAAAGCAGCTCCTCACCTTCACTGATGTGCCTCATATCCTGGCTGTTCTGTATATTGTGGATCATTTCAAGCAGAATTTCTTTCTCTTGCTCCATAGCAGATGCTGCATCACGGAAAGCCTCTACCCTGTAGATGGTTGAACCAAACAAAATTTAAATAATAAAACAGCTGTTCACCTATATAGCTGCAAAGAACTCTTGTTTGAAACTTTGGCGCAGAGTAAGTACAGTCATTTCTTAGTTATCCATGAGACAGAGAGAGCCATGAAATCAGAGAGTCTATCTTTCTCTATCTTCACTTTCCAAGACTCAATATAATTAAAAACCAGACAAATGGAGGGGCAAACGAATACAACAGCAATTCAATCAAACTTAAATCTTTCATTCTACTGACAGTGCTGTTCTATCCTACTCAGTGGTTAACGTGGATATGCAGAGCCTGACGGTACTACAGCCCCACTGCAGAAGTCCTGTAGCCAAGGGGCAGTTATTATCAGCTGCCTGACTGGGAGAGACAGGGACCAAGGCCCCACCAGGGAACTGGCAGCGAGGGTGGCAGCTGCAGAGATGGAGGCAGCAAGGGGCCCCGGCTCCCTGTGCCACCGCCAGGCCAGCAGAACCCTCATAATCCACCTGCAACGTGCCAACAATCCCTTTCACAAAGGAGAAAACCCTGCGAGGGGGACACTTCTATTAACATCACAGGGGTTTCCCTGACACAGCTCACTGGGAGAAGATGCTGGACTGCCTGCTCCCACTGTCACAGGTGCTTTCCATGGGACAGTGCTCACGGTGATTCACACAGGGAGGAAGCTTCTGTGGGAGCAGCTCCTATTTCTGGACTTGCAAGGAAGCATAAAACTCAGTCCCTCCTGAAACCAGATCCCTACTCCAGTCCTGTTACTGTGCTGAAACTCACATGTAATGCAGTGAGGACAAGGGGAAAGTCCATCAGAAACTGTTGTCCCTGTAACTACTGGGTCTTGGTAAGGCGTGTGGTTCTGTGCCCACAGCCTGCCCTCCTTGTGGCATAAAGTACAGACTCGGCTCACTGTGGGCAACGTAAAAATGCCACATGAGAAATCCGAGTCCAGTTTCTTAATTCATGTCTTATTCTCCACCACAGTTTCAAACAGGGGGCTTTTGCTGAATAATACGGAAAAGAACACTGGCGAACTCTAACGCAACACTTTGAAGACCTGATACAAAAGAGGAAAATATCCCACTCCCTTGGCTTTTCTCTGAGACTTGAGAGTAGGGGCTCGCAGAGGACTTTCCAAGCTGGAAGTGGCTGCAAGAGTTACAACAAAACCATCAATTCTGCGCTCACAGGCCTCAGAGAAAAGCAAGAGTATCATGTGAACTGGCTGATGGTTTGAGATGCTTGCAGTGCACAGCTCGGGAGGTCTAGCTGCATCATGAGAATCCATCCATCTATCCTAAGTGTTTATGGAAGCTGGCCAGAAAAGGGAAACAAACCAAAACATTGTTAAGTCTCTTAGGTGCTCTACACTCTTCACCATTTCTGGGCGCTGCCCTGAGGCAGCAGTGGCTCGTTGCTGTCTCTGCAGATGAGGGTGCATCTCCTGGGACAGGAGCAGAGCTGCTGCTCCTTCCTCACAGGCTGGCTGAAGGCAGGTAACTTCAGGAAAACAGCAGTAAGAGAAAAGAGGGGGAAAGCAGAAGAACGGGAGCATTTGAGGATATAGTCACTCTTCACATGCAGCCTGCTCACAAAATGATTCTGTTTTACAAAATATTTAGCCTAATTTAGTCAGTGAAAGCACAGGCTTCAAGCCTTGCCTTTAATGGTTTTTTTTGGAGGAGTGGGAACAGTTAATGCAATGCAAATTCATGCCAAGAGCAAATACTTTTAATTATTATTTTGGACTGGTTAATAAGAGCAGTGAGGCAGGTGGAGTAATTTCATACTTCATTTGTCTCCACTTTATAATTTAGGAAGTCTAGCAATAATTTCAAAATGCCTTGCCATGCCTTTTAAAAAAAACCTAGTATTTTCACAATTTAGAAAATGCATTGTGGTCACTGGAAAATTGAAAAATAAAATTTTGAAGTGCAGAATTTCAATTTTGATAGTGTTTTTAAATCGTATTTTGTATATCATTGTACTGACATAAAAACTAAAGTTCTGCTTTCAGTAGATAGATCATTCTGTGATTTCCACAGGCTTTGCTGGATCCTAAGAAGAATGTGGAAAAGCTGCATTGCAGAGATGTATCCTGAATTGGTACAGTTCTAAAGAGAGTGCCTAAAATATCACTGTTTCCAAAGGCTAGCTTGGTATGTGAGGTAGGACCTAAAAGCCAAGTTGTCAGAATTAAGGTTGCATACTGCAAAAAAAAGAAAAACACAGTTCATCAACTAGAGCTTTGACTGACATTAAGTTACTAAAGGTAATATAACCAAATCTTAAAAAACTATTTTATTTGCAATAATTGCTTCTTCAGAATTATTTTTACCATTTCTTAAACTGCAATAGAGAGTGCCACACAACAATGGGACAGGGTCATTTCAGAACAGTGCTCTAGTGGGGAAAAAAAACCCACAACCAAAAAAATGGAAACCAGTCACACCAAGTTAAGGAAAATGTGTCAGGATCACACCTTGAAGTCAGTTCTTATAACTTCTTTCCTAAAATGCACGTTTTTTTCTTAGCTTCCTGTGTTTCTGTAAATCTTTCCTTTCCTTGTGTGGGGGACTCAAAAAAAAAGTTGGAATATTTAAACTTCTAACAGAGGTAACTGATGTGGGAAGGGGTAGAAACACAATCCAAGTTTCAAAAAAACAACCGACCAGAGAATAAAAGGCAAAGAAAAAAAAACACAAAATAGTCATATTTATGCCCAGTTATCAATTATTTTGATGCAGCAGTATGGTCTTTTTTCCTCAGAGATGAAAACCTCCGATCACGTTTTTCCTTGGAGTGTATTTGTTGCTTTGAACATCAACTAAATATTCCATCTATTACCTAACACTGAAAAAGACATTCCTTACTTCTGATTTTCCTTGTTTGTGAGCAATTAGCTGAGCAATGCCTTTCTTTGGTACATACCATTTACATGAGCAGAGCATTCCCCTGAGAAACAGGTGGACCAGGCTGTGCTTTTGTTTCCAGATGAGAAACCTGACACCCGTTTTCTTAGGACAGCTGCAATAACTCTGTCCTTTAAACTACTGGCTTTAACAGCCCACTATTAAAGCCCATGTGCTGGAGGTTCAGATAAGCTTTCAAAGGAAGTAAGAAACATCTGAGGATGGAGCAGCTTTTTTCCTGAAATGGAGCTAATCAGGCACACAAGAGGGAGACAAACCAGGGGGTTTCACCCCGGCATCCTCAGCTCCTTCAGCTGAGCAGTCCTGTGAACACTGAAATGAGGGGTGGGGAAATATGGTTGATCCAAAGAACGAGATGAAAAGCACAAAAAATGAAGATAAAAAATACCTAGCAAGAATCTGACTTACCTCGTGTATCATCACACCTAAAACTGTGTTCTCCCTTCACAGCACCAACAGAATGCAGTGGCTCAGGAACAGAGCCTCTGCTGTCGCTTCCAGCTGCTCCTGAGAGAGCCTGGCAGTCACAGCAACACCAAGGCCCAAGCCCTTACAAGGGCCAAACGTGCCACCTGCCCCCCTGGCCACCTCTGCCTCGGGCACCCGCTCCCTGGCAGCCAAATTAATTCCCCTTCCCTGCTCACTTGCCATACAGAGGAGAGCCCCTCTGCAAACACCTACCAGGGAGCTACAAAAATACCCCGTCACTGTGGGAAAATAAGCTCTCACAGGGGAAAGAAAGGGAGGAAAAGGGCTCTTCAAACTGGAGCATTTAAACTGAAAGAGGGCAGACTTAGGTGAGGTATGAGGAAGAAATTCTTCGCTGTGAGGATGGTGAGACACTGGAACGGGTTGCCCAGCGAGGCTGTGGACTCTGTCCTTGGAGGTGTTAAAGGCCAGGGGATGGTGCCTTCAGCTGTCTGAAAAGGAGCTACTGGAAGGAGTCCCTGCCCAGGTCAGGGGCTTGGAACTAGGTGACCTTTAAGGTCCCTCCTAACCCAAACCATTCTGTGATCCTGTGATTTCCAGAGGGATGAGGCTTGCTTCGGAGCTCAACTGACCTTAAGCAACTTATGAACTGAGAATTGTTGAGGGTTTTAATTAAAGGCTGTAGTTCAGTTTGACAAATTTTCACTTACTATATTTACAAGCAACATCTTGAGGGTCTATAGCAAAACCAAACCAGCTGGAGAAGGAGAAAGTTTGGAAGTTTTTCCTCTTGTCATTCAAATAAATTTGAAATGAAGCAAGTTGATTAGTTGTGAATAGAAAAAAAACCAACATAAGACTCGAGTGACTTTTATCAAATTAGACTGTTTTTTTCTCATTACTATTCCACATTATGAATTATGGCTGTCTGAAAGAACCACAGCAAACTGGGAAGTTTAATTGAGGGTTTAATTGCTGGCTAACCAAACTGTCTGCTTTGTTTCAGAGTCACTCAGCAAATCTAAAACACATTTTTGCATATTCTCATGCTAATTTTTGGATTATATATTCATCATACGCCTAGACCTGGATGTAAGCAGTGAGACTTGTTTGCAGACAGTGATTTTGTTTAGTCAAATTCAGAGAAGTCTGCAAAGGACTTCAAGGAGATTTAATCAAGCTAAGTGAAAGGCTAATATAACAGCACATCGAGTCCACTCCTGAATAATGCAAAGTAATGCAGGCAGAAAGGGGAAATAAAACTCCTGCATCCCAGAGAGCTCTTTTAATTACAGGAAAGTCCTAGAAACATTCTGGGTGGTTCTGTGAAAGCTGCTGATCAATATGCAGCTGTAATGAAGGAAAGGGTGTGTTGAAACAGTACCAGAGGAGGTGAATCAGTGGCATCCTGCACATCCATCCACCTCAGAAAGGACACTATGTAATTTAGCAGAGCTGAGAGGACAGGGAAGATGATTAAAGGCAAGGTATCATCTCTCATGAGGCCAAACTGGGAAAAAAGTCAAATGGTATTATTTAGGGAACGTCAAGTAGCAGAAAAAGTCAGGACATGTCTTGGCACAGCAATGAAATTCACATAACATTTACAATAACTTTGGAAAAACACACCTCAGCTGCAGAATGCAATACTGTTCACATTTTATAGTGAGACGTTTTAATATACCTCAGAGAGGAGGTGGACACAAACACAACAAGAACATCCACGGCTGAACCGTGCAAAGTGCAAAGGGAGGTCTGGAAGACAAGAAGCCTCACACGCCAGCATTCAGCACTGCAGCTTAAAGGCTTGCCAGAGTCTCCGAGAGCCCGAATGACACCACGTTTTATCCTCGGATTTCCTGCATCTTCTTATAAACCACCGGCCCGCAGATGCGGGACACGGGCGAGGGGGTGGGACGGCAGCCACCGGGCACCGCGGGCTCCTGCCCGCCGTGCCACAGCCCGCAGAGCACATCCCCGTCTGCCAAAGGCTCCCCGCACCCCCAAGGGTGACAAACCCGAAGCAGCCCTTCGCGCTTTCTCTGAAAAACGTCTACTTTCATACATTCGTATACATATTCCTATTTTCGTGTATTTCCAGGCGACGCTAGCTCACCTTAGAGCAGCAGCTCCCATTTTTAAACTCTGCCCCCCATGAAGGAGAACCCTTTTTCCCTTCGGTCCCCTCAAGAAGCCTCGCACCGCCCCCCCCCCC
>VXBQ01014185.1:6544-38342 GCA_013400175.1 Phainopepla nitens | reverse complement strand
AAAAAAAAAAAAAAAAAGGTACTTTAGATACTGCTACTCATAGTGCATCTTTCTCCTGCCAACTGTGAGACCCCCCTACTACTTGCAGAAAAGAAGCTGTTTCACCAGCTCTTACTGTAAGATTCTACAAAAAAAAGCTTACTGAAAAGTGGTTTATGTTCTCTTTCTATGCCAGAGAGAAAATATATATCTATTTCATGGTAGCGGATCTACATCTGGTAATGACTTGTCCCAAGAACATATTTAACTTGTCTGTATGAAATGGCATGTTCTCTCGCACCAGCAATTCAAGTCACACATAAGTTTTACTTGCCCACTACTGTGAGTATTTATAAAGGAATTTGCTTATCCCAAAAGTCAAGGTTTGGGCAAATACCCCATGACTCTAATAGACCAATTTTTGGCACCCAGCTAAGAGGGATTTTGTTGCACAGGGATACTGTTTTGTATGCTTATCCTGCTGTGATTCAAAATAGCTGTTTTCTCAGGCTCGTCCATTCAAAATGATATCATGTCCCAAGTACTCTTGTTAAATTAATTGCCTGAGCTTTCTTTGTTTTACATGGTTGAATAAGCAAGGCTCACTGCCAGTGAGCTCATGGAAATAACTTCATTTGAACAATTGTTCCATCCATCTCTCTACAGTCGCTATAGAAGATAATTAAAAACCATTTCCCATCCCAAACAGAAACCATCTGTAGCCATGACACATAGTTTGCTACCATTTATTTCCTGGATCCTTCTTTTCTTCCCAGGCCAATTTATTAAGCATCAGTTAGATTTGGTTTAAAAAGCAGAAATCAAAGTAGCTGAACAGCTCAGAACGTTTTCCCTCAACAGGTAAACAGTTGTTTAATTCCACACAGGCAGAAGTTAAAACAGCTGAATCAGAGGTGCAGAACACCTCTAAGTGTCCAAATGTATCACACTTGACTTACCCTCTTTAACAGCAAAAGGGCACTTTACACTAGAAGGAAGAGTAGCAAAACTGTGGCAACAAAATGCAAATTTAAAAGCAAAAATCACCTTCCAGGACAAATCTTGAAATTACGGTGAAAACTGGGATATTTTTCCTTTCAGAGACTTGGAAGGACCTTGAAAACTGCTTTCCCTGCTCTCTAGAGTAGATTGTACCCACCCCCTCTATTTCTGCCAAGGTACCTAAAGGGACAATTGGCATCACTTTTCCAAATAACTGATTGGTCTAGAAAGATCGGAGTCCATCCCTGCAGGAAGGAAAATGATTCACAGCTGAGTTGGGGGAATTTTGGGGACACAAAAGGCAGGAGTTGGGTCCTTTGGGCCCACAAGGCAATAGGAGGAGGAAGGGCCCCCACACCTGAAACAAAGCACATACTTCACCCTCCTCCTTGCCATCAGTGGTGAAGCATGATCAGGGCTGCTGGTGATGCCGTGCCAGCATCCCTGTCTTCTGCCATGTCCCCACATCTCCGGTCATGTGAAGGACTGCACAGCCCGGCTCTGGCCATGGGCACCAGCAGAAACATGAGGAGAGGGTGTGTATCCCATTGTTCCCACATTCCCATCTCAGCAGTGAAACACTGGCTGTCTTTGGTTTAAGCTGCAGCATTGTAAAAAATGGGTGCTGATTGCAAAACAGACCAATGAACAGAAGTCTCACTGACACGCACTAAGTCCCTTGAGACAGCAGAAAGAGCAACTTCCCAGGTCTCAGACATCTGATGTATCCATACAAGTCCCAGAGCCAGGAAGATGACCTACAGCAAAAGCACTGCAAATTGTAACACTACTAAATAGCACCTTAGTTCCAGCTTTGCCTTCTTTCAAACCCTGATATATACCTTGTCACATACCCTTACACTTACACATGAGCTGTCATGGAACAGGATCAAAGAGAAAGTCCACACCCAAGAAATGCCATGCAGGATTATTTTCCAGCCTTCACCTGCAGGAACTTAGTATTTTCAAGCTCAAAGAGGAGAAATTTAGGTTAGATACTAGGAAGAAATTATTTTCTGTGAGGGTGGTGAGGCACTGGAACAGGTTGTCTAGAGGAGCTGTGGATGCTCCATCCCTGCAAGTGTTCAAGGCCAGGTTCGAAGGGGCTCTGACCAACCTGGTCTAGTGGGAGGTGTCCCTCCCCACAGCAGGCGTGCTGGAACAGATTTTTAAGGTCTCTTCCAACCCAAATCATTCTGTGGTTAAGAACATTCCTCGTGTGCAGGTATTCTGGAAACACAACAGTTCCCAGACATGGCTGAAGGAGGCATCCATGGCTCAGGCCAGCCAACCAAAACCAGCCTGCAGTCTCCCCAGCACTGTAACAACAACAATAAAGATGGGCCAACCTAAATTTTCAGGGTATGTTTTCAAGCAAAATACATGTCTGCTATCACAGGAGGCTGCCCCCTCACTTCACACCTGCTGAACCTGTGCTGCTGTCTCTTTACTGCTGCTGTTACCAATGCTAATTAAAACTAGCCCTGGGTTTGCCTCTACACGCCGCAGTCGTTTTGCTGCATAGGCAAGCTCCAAGGTCCCTGATGAAGTCTGAGTGAAGCCCTCTGTCTCAGGAGCAGCCTGAGAGCTGCCATGACCATTTTGGGGCATGCAGCAGTTCATTCTCACTGCAGCAAAGTCGATGATTAAATGAGCCAGTGCATTCTGTACAGCTGCAGATGCTCGCTCGATTGACAGTGGAGCTCTGAGCAAAAATCCAAAGGGAAGGACTACCAGAAATTAGGATGCTGCTGTCAGTGAAAGCCAATTTGAACAGATTTATACTTGGAACTTTACATTAAATTTCCAGGCACGCAGAACTTTGCCGTTCAAGTGCACACTTGGCGTGTTCTTGCCATTTACCATAACTTTTCTGCCTTGTTTACATCCACTTTTAGAATATCTCAGGCCATATTATTTGACCCAGATTGTTACTACTGAGCACCAAACCACTTGAATTAAGAATCTCTGCAGGAAACTTGAAGGAGTTTATTAGTACCAAAGAAAAATGCAGATGCAGACTCTCATAAAGCTGCTTAGCTGGAAAGAATTGCCAGAAAGTATCTTTGTGCTAATGTCAGCCAATTTTTCTGAATTAATTTTGAAACAATTCATCATTCATCCTCCTCACCTCCTTCCAATTTACAGCAGTCTCTGTAAACATAGCCAGGACACTGCAAGCAGATGCTAGAACATTTTCCTTTTAAGAAAGACGATGGCGTAACTTCATACCTCTATGAACTTCACTATATTTGGTAAAGATTTTATAAAGGTTTGCATTCCATGACCACTGCAGGAACAGTGGTGGTCATTTCTTTATTCCCTGAAGAGCTAAGAAAAATTAACCCACCACCCAAAAAATACATACAAGGCAAGTATCTTAAGAGTCAGCTAATATCTAGCTCTTTTTAAAATAATATTAAATAGCAGAAGCAACCAGGCAGATATAACACTTCAGTGCTCCAGTGACTTTAATAACAGTTGCACTGGCATCTCACCTTGTCTCTGAATATGACTAAAAACGGATTTTGTTTCATAACAATGTGGCACAGAGCACCAAAGAATTAAGAGCCTTATACCAATCTCACATTGTCATGGTTTCAGTTTTGTAAAACTTACAACATGCACCATATAGAAATTAAGAGCATTAAACTGAACAGCTGGTGGAAGTCGGGTGGAGATTAGACTTTTTGCTCATTAAAGAGAAATACAAAAAAAAGCCCTACTGAATTACTTTAGGCTAATGAAGGATGAACTCAAACATCACCACAAAAGAAAACGCTCTTGAAAAGGGCATGACAAATCTCTTCTAGTACAAGTGTACTGGGCAAGCCCCTTTTAACAGACAGGTTGTGCTTGTAAATGCAAGATTTCTCAGCATATGCAGGACAAACCTCAAAAATTTCAGCCAGTTAAACAAGACTCACCAGACAAAACCATTAAATTCTGAAACACATTTACAAGACAACTTTTCCAGCTGAAGGTGTTCAACCACAAGATGCTGGTGAGTAACAAGTCACATGTCTGTACAGGCAGTGTTTTAAGAATCCAATTTTCTCTGTTCTTCTGGAAACAGCCTGTGATGGCAGAAAATTTCACAATGAAAAAACTGAGTTAGGACAGAAGTTCAATAAGACTAGAATTTTCTTCAAAATGAGACCAAATTTCAAGATGTTGCTAATTCTGAAGACTATTTTTATAATTAATAGAGAAACCAGAACTCTATTGAGTTTTTTTATAAAAGCCAAAACAGCAGCAGTTTGGGTTTTTTTTTTGTTTGTTTTGTTTTGGTAAGCAAATGACAAGGCCAATACAATGTGTTTAATAAGTGGAGCTTCAAGTATACAGAATATGTATGCACACAGGACTTTTTTTTTTTCCAATGCAACCAATTAAGTCATGGCCCACCAGGTACAAGCACACTTTACATTTATGACAGAATAGAATATTATGAGAAATAAAGCACGTAATGAAATTCTAACATAGCAGACTCTGGAGAAGATTATCTACCCAGGTTCTTAACACCATTAAGCCAAAGAACTTTCTCAGACTGAAATATCATTTCATGTGAAAAGAATTTGAAACTTTAGGATCTACATGGAAAAAAACCCACCCAAAAGCTTCTATAACTTAGATGGAGATGCTTTTGAGGATGAAAATTGTTTTCTGTTTCATTCCACCCTTTAACAGAAGCACTGGGTGGGAAAAACTCTGGAACTGATTTAAGCTTGAGTCAGTAGCTAAAGACAACTCCCAGAAATCTCCCAGAATAAGGCTCTCTCAGCAGCACTGTGAACTACACACGTGAATTTTACCAGGAGTACAATTAATCCAAGACTGGCAGTAGGAAAACCAGCTGCAGGCACAAGGGAAAACCACTGAGAGGTCCCATTCACCCTGTAACACTTGGGAGTCACACTCAAATGCACTGTAAGTACTCAAATTATTTTCTAGAACTTGAACAGTTTCTTCAAGCTGTACAATTGCTAATGAGTGCTGAAATACCTCACCAGATTCTTCATTCATTCTACTTGCTTCAGAGATAGCAATTATATCAGAATCATGATTAGAAATAAACCAGTGTCATTGGGTTTTTTTTTCTAACCATGACAACAAACAGCTGTAGTTATGCTGACTCTTTGAAATAGTGAGAAAAATCCGGCCTTCCCCACATCTTATTCTCCACAAAAAGTATCTACTTGCATAATGAGTATTTAAGAATACAGCAGGTAGAAGCAAACTCGAAAGGTGAGTGAATCATAAAAAAGAATTAAGCTGGCATTTTATTACATTGAGATTTCTTACCAACTGACAGCAATCATCAACTGAAGGATAACAGGCTGGAAAAGCCGGACAGTTTGCATAGGTATTTTTGAACAAAACAGAGAAAGATGACATAGAGAATTTTAAACATAGAAATAATTTCACGTAAAATAAGGAGAGTACAAAAATAATTAGCACATTTACATTCATTTATCCAGTGCTACCTCTTCATGAACAGAAGAGAGCAAAGACCATAGCACAGAGAATATTACAGTTTAAATCTTCTCACATGTGTTCCAAACAGAAACTAGGAAGTTTATTTAGATTCTGTTCCCCTATAAGGTTGTTCCTGCCTCAGGTAAGGGGGAGGCAATGAAGTCGTCAAACTTTAAGCCATCAAATCCAAATACTCTACCACTATTGAAAAAACAAACACATTTATAAAAAACAAAGCTGGTAAACTAACTGTACAGCCTGTGGTCCTGATTCTGACATTTATAACAAACAGGACAGAGACAAAAATTATGGACTATGAAGTGAGATCAGCCACAGGCAAGAGTTAGGCCATATGTTCAACTACCCTGGGATTTAAGCTTCTCTTTATAACAAGATTAGCCAGGCAAATCTGAGATAACTGGAGTTTACTATTTTTATCTGTTGCAAAGAACACATGAAAAAGTAAATAAAGACAATCACATTTTGTGACAAAAAAATTAAAAACAAGAACCAATTTAAGAAAAAAAACCTGAACAACCAAGAACCCCAAAACACCTAGTAAGACCAGCCTACCAATTAGGCAACAATTTTAAACAGCTAAATTGGAGAGACTTAGTCATCACCCCTTAGAAACAAATATGAAAAGGCTGAAAAATTTATTTTTAATCAAACATAACATTAACATAACATTCACATCTCACTGCTGTGAATATGAAAAAACTCCAGCTGTTCATCAGTATGACAGAGGACATCATATTATTAATCTAACAATTACAGACATTTTAAAAGTTGCATTTCTGAACCCTTGTAAATAGATGAACAAGATTCCATTTTTGTGAGCAGTTCTGAATGGCATGGTGTTAGTGTACTGTAGTATCTTCATTTACACTTCCTCAAGGCTCCTTTTGATAGCTTCTTGCAGTTCTGCATCTTGCAGTTCTGCATAAATAAGAAAAGAATGTAATCTCAAACTGCAATTGATAACTGGCCATAAACACAACTACCTTAATATTGCTACATAAAGCATGAACTTACTTCTGTGGGCAATGTCAGTAGACTCCAGAAAAACCTTAAGAAACAGATGGAAGTATTGTCTCTCCTTCTGTTTAATGCTATCTTTTCAACACTACAAAATATGGAAAACACCTCTACAACTTTTCACTGTATTAACCAGCAGAAGCCTAATGATTAGTTTAAGACCATAATGCAACTATGTATTTACTGGTCAAAATAACAGCAAGATTAGAACCCATATGCATGCACCAAGAAAAAGAAAGTATTAAAACAAAAAGCACACACATAACAAGCAGAGAGTATTTTCATACCAGTTCCTTATCCAGAGATATGCCCATAACTACCTTCTGACTTGGCCCCAGTATTGTCACTCTTACTAGGTAGGCCAGATAAGTAGATAAAAAGTCATTATCAGCAGTAAGAATAATCTAGATCAGGGCTGTAACAGTTTTGATGGTGGAGAGGAAAATCGCATTGCTCCCATCTGACTTCTTACCAATCTCAAACAACTTTGATAATACTCAAAAAAGAAACTCAGTTTTTGCATTACGTTTAGGTTGTTTGGGGCACTAATTGCTTGGTAAGTGATCAAATACCATAAATTTGACAAGGTTTGTACATACAGGAAATATTAATATCAGCATCATAGCTGGAAAAATTAAAGCAGCTTTCAGACACACTGTCATTCATGAATTATTCATCTTCTGCTTTAGGACGACACAAGCACATACTATTAAAAAGAAAGATCTGTCTGTTCTTATGAAAAAGGAAATAAAATTTTAAAAATTTAGTAGTTGTTGGGCTGTTTTATGCAAGGCTGAGATTTGGAACAGAGATCATATCACTTGACTGCTCTCTCAAGCATCCAGACTTTGCTGTAATATCCAGAAGTACTGATAAAAGAGAGTTGCTTAAAGAAAAATATTACATGGTCACAGAAACAAACAAAAAACAAACAAAGACAGAAAACCATTTGCAGACAACTGCTTGCATTAAAACATGTTGTTATTTAGCCAGTAAGCCTGTGCAAAAATCCAGAACAAGGTCCAAGCTGTGACTCATCTGAAGCCAGGCTGCTTCATAAGGTCAGGTGCCTCTGCACTGCAGCATCAGAAGTGGGACCTCCTGCATGCAACAAATGCCACTGGGATACCAGTACTAGGGGGACCTGAATGCACCAAACTTTCAATGCTGGAGATGAATGCTGGACATTTAACAACAGTATTTAGGAACAGCTGGTAAACTGACAACTGAAGAAATTCTGGGAACATAAGATTCAGTAATCAGTTTTATCACTGAGCTTGTACAACTTTTTCTTTTTTTTTTTTAGTTTGTTTTATTTCCATCAGGTGGAGGGGCAGAATCAAGTCTTTCAACAATAAATTATTTTCAAAGGCCACTGTGGTCTGTCACCAAAAATGTAGGGCTACATCAAACACCATCAGTAAGTTCAACAGCAAAAGGATGAAAACAATTTCAAATAATATAAAATAGGATGTGAACAGACAGATGTGATGCTGATTCAACCTTGTGCATAATTCTACAGCTCTTTCAGGAGACCAGAGTGCTTTATTGTATAATGATATCTAATCTTGAATTATTTATTCAGAAGTTCAACTATTTAGTCAATAACTCTGCTCTGAGACAACACAGTCATATTAAACTGGTACAAAGTGAACTCAGTCAAGTCTTTAATTGATCAATACCCTGTGTTGTCCAGCGAAACAGAGTTTCAGTCTGCTGGCATACTTTTCAGGTTAGGAATTTTTTTTATTTATAACTCATCACAGCATTCTTCACTACTCAAGACTGCCCAGCATAGTTTAGAGAGTATTCCTAAGACGTCACTTGCTGTAAAACTGATTTTATGTTTAGTTTCTGTATCTTCCATAATTAATAGTGCTCTTGAACACAGAAAAGTAAAAACTGACAGACCTTCCTCTTTGTTTATTTCTTCTAAGCTCCGCTTCACTGTTTCTTTCATATCTTCATCCTCTTCACTATCTGAACCTTAAATACAGAAATGAAATAAATTACACATTGCTTCTAATAAAGTTATTAACAGCCTCTCTTGCATTTCTCTTACTGTAACATGAACTGATTTGAAGAGTACACTTGTTATGATCTAAAAAAAAATACATTCCAGTGGTAGTTTAAGACAGCAATTCAAGAGACAGTTATTTTTCAGCTACCTTCTTCCCCTTCTCCCCATAATCTAGGGGCAGATTTCTTCAATTTTTTATTATGTTAAAGCAGTAACAAGAAATAATAGGTGCAGAAGCTACTGTATCTACTGCATGTACTGCATTTGTGGGGGGTTTTTTTGTAACATTCAGTTATTAAAAAATACTCACTTTCTATAAATGACTCGCTTTCCACAAAATGTATCAGGGATTTAATTATGGGAAGAAGTGTCTCTGCCTACACATGACTGCAGCTGTACTTTATTGCCCAAATACTGCATTTGAACAACAGAGTGCTAAAACTCAACCGAGCAGTGCAGTTCACCAGATGCTGCTGTTCAAGTCTCAAATAAGCAGAAAGTTGATAGACTTAGTTTAATCTGTTAATTCATCACAACCCAGCCCAGCCAAAACTCCACCACCTTTCCCTTTCTCAGTAACAATATTCACAAAGCTAGTTTCCAGCTCCAGCAGGACGGCTTTATTTTGAAGTGTCTAGTAGAGATTTGTGTACCTAAAGTGGTGTGGGGTTTGGTTGGTTGGTTTAGTTTTTTGTTGGTTGATTTTTTTCCCCCATTAAACAGAGGCACAGTAAAGAACAGGTTAAAAACCAAGCCAATGAGTCACATTATGCGTTCATTCTCCTCCTGCTACAGGCCATTGCTATTTTGGGAGATGGTCTCTGTAAATGAGGTCTTACAGTATTAGCAATCAACAAGGTCTCCTAAAGTCATACCAACAGAAGCACCCTCCTTAAAGTCATCACGTTTATTAATACATCAGTGTTCTTCTGATTACATTAACCAGCAAAGAACTTTCTGATATGGCCATCTAGTTTACTGACTGTGACTTCTGGCATTTTGAATTACCCAACTTAGCTATTCAAATTGTCAGGTACGCTTTCCAAAATTTGTTTTCAAACTTCTGACTCACAACCCGTTTGAGCAGAACCTCGCTGACTTTCCCAATTCCAGGAATAAAAATTCAAACACTGGTGTCAAACAGTGATCAGCAGCCCAAAAAGATGCCAGAAATAGATAGTTAAAATGGTATTTCTCCACTCACTTGGCAAACTGACTGTGAACTCTTTATGGAGCTGCCAGCTATTTCTGAGCAGAAGAGATACTAATTTTTTACATCATTTTCCAAAGCAAAGCAAAGGAATGAAAAAACCACACCCTCTCCTCCCCCAAAAGCAGTCACTACAATTACTAATGAAAGGGAGGAAAAAGCACAAAGGAAAGGCTTTTTCCAAGTAGCTTCTCCCTTATTAACTACCCTTTTAATCTTCCAGCCTGGAAGACATGTCAGACTGCTCAAGAAGGTTTTACACCTGTTAGAGATGGAGCAGTTGAAGCAATCACTCCCTAACTCAATTCTTGGCACAGGTACACATGACATAAGATCACTTGCAGGGATGGGGCATCCACAGCTTTTCTGGACAACTGGTCAAGCGCCTCACTACCCTCAAAGTAAATAATTTCTTCCTGCCGTTTAATCCAAATCTTCCTTCTTTTAGTACAAAATCTTTCCTCCTTGTCTTGACACTATCTTCCCATGTAAAAAGTCCCTCTTTTTTATAAACCCCCTTTAAATACTGGAAGGCCACAATGTGGCCTCCTCAGAGCCTGCTCTTCTCCAGACTGAACAACCTCAACACTCTCAGCCCTTCTTTCCAGCTCTCTGATCATCTCTGTGGCCTCCTCTGGACCCACTCAAACAAAGGTCCACGTCTTTCTTGTGCTGAGGACCCCAGATCTGGACACAGCACTCCTGGTGGGGACACATGAGGGCAGAGTAGAGGGCAGAATCCCCTCCCTTGACCTGCTGGCCCCTCCTCTTTTGATGCAGCCCAGGATGCAGCTGGCCTTCTGGGCTGTGATGGCACTGTTGGCTCATGTCCAGCTTTCATCCATGAGAACCCCCAAGTCCTTCTCCACTGGTCTGTTCACATGCAGCTCTTCTCCCAGGCTGTGCTCAGGTCTGGAATTAGCCCAGCCTAGGTGCAGCACCTTGCACTTGGCCTTGCTGAACTTCACGAGGTTCTCATGGGTCCACTTCTCAAGTTTGTCCAGGTCTTCCTGGATGACATCCCATCCTTCAGGTGTGTCAACTGCACTGGTCAGCTTCATGTCATCAGCAAACCTGCTGAGGGTGCCCTTGATTCCACTGTCTGTGTCACTAATAAAGAGACTGAAAGCACTGGTCCCAAGATAGAGCCCTGTGGCTGGCTTTGACACAGAACCACTGACCACAGCCCTCTGGCTATGTCCATCCAGCCAATTCCTTATCCACCACCAAGTCAAATCACATCTCATCAAATCCACATCTCTCCAGTTTGAAGATAAGGATGTCCTGTGGGACAGTGTCAAGGCCTTACAGAAATCCAGGCAGATGATATCACAGCCTTCCCTTGTCAACCACTGCAGCTGCTCCATCATAAAAGGCCAACAGACTGGTCAGGCAATGTCATACAATGGTGGAGATTGGAAGGGACCTCTGGAAGTCATATTGTCCAGCCTCCTGGGTCAATCAGAATCCTCTACTGCCCAGGACTCTGTCTCGATAGCTTTTGAGTACTACTGAAAAGACAGCGTAGTGGGGAGCTCCAAACTTGTTAGATATGACCTTACTGAATTAAGTGAAAGGACCACCTTCCTCATCCTGCTGGCAACAATCCTAATGCAGCCCAGGGTAGTGCTGGACCTCAGCCACCAGAGCACACATTAGCTCATGATCAACTTGGCGTCCACTACGACCACCAGGTCCTTCCCTACAAAGCCATTTCCCAGCTGGTTGACTCCTGGTCAGCATATATTGATGCTTGGGGCTGTTTCTCCCTAGATGCAGAACTCTGCACTTCCCTGTGTTGAACTTCATGAGGTTCACTGTCAGCCCACTCCTCCCCTGTCAAGGTTCCTCTGGATGGCAGCACAGTCCTGTGGTGTACGAACTGCCACTCCCAGCTTTGTGTCATCTTGCTGAAGGTATACCCTGCCCCATCATCTAGGTCATTAAAAGACATTAAACAGGATCAGTCCCTGTACTGGGACACAGCTGGTTCCTGACCTCCATCTGAACTTCATGCCACTGATCACCATGTTCCAGGTATGGATGTTCAGCCAGTTTTCAATCCACCTCAGTTTTCTAATCCAGCCCACACTTTGTCAGCACGTGCTCCTGATCCTCCTGGCATCTTCTAATGAAGAGTGTTTGAAAAATCAGACGTGTCTTGTACCTCTTGTTAAAATGTTCAGAACATGCTATAGCTCCCAGCTCCTTTGGTGTCAGAGGAAAAGCAGCTGCCCAGTTTCAGAGGCAAGAGATCTTAAGACCTCTTGTACTATTTTCTAGTACATTTTGTCAAATATACATCACCTAAGAACCTCTGACTGTACCTGTTCTTTCAAAAGAAATCCTACTGCTCTCTATTTTCCTCACATACTGACATGTTCCTGCTGGAAGAATGAGAAAACAGGAAGGCAAACACTGGATGAATATCTGTATATATATAAGACCTGTTCTGGGGAGAGACCGGTAACTTTCACAGAATGTAAGCGCCACCCACTGTCCTGCCATCAAAGCACCACAGCCTGAATTTGGATTAGCTGCCCACACAGCTCAGGGTAACATCCCCCCACTATATCTGATCTTCCTCTTTTGCAACCTCCCCAGTTACCACCAACTCTTTCGTAATTTCCATTAAGTTTACCACCAGACTCAATTTCCCTTCCCCAGCCTTCCTCCTGCTTCCTTACTATACAAAACACACCTCTTGTCTACTGTATAGTCTCACACTCCACCTCCACTTCTCTCCTAAAATAATCCTTCTCTTAGCCTTTTCAGTAACTCCCAATCTCACCTACCTCTTTCCCATTCCAATGAACAGTGACATTCACATCACACTATCTCTCCAACCACTGACCCTTCTCCTTTTGCAGCTGATGTCTGGAGTTTTAGTCCTACCTTATGGATACCATTTGTTAACTCATTTAGGATTCCAGCAATTACTTAGCCAAAATCTTTAGATCAGTACCCCAACCTTACCTTTGTTAGCAATCACATTTGGTATGTGTGGCCACGTTGCCTTTAAAATACTTTTTCCTTGGCTTCTAGAATCTTTTCTTTTATTCCTTTTTCCATACGCCCCTGGAGGATCCTTCCCACATACTCTTCCCCAGTACTTACTGCTCTAATCTCTCTTCATATTAAGGTAATATCATCTGTAAATCCAAGTACAGCTACTCCCTGCTGAGGGTTACCACCATACAAGACCTCTCTTCCTGCATGCAAAGCAAGCTTCACTCTATATATCTCTGCTACAGATGCTCACTCAAATGTGGGACAAAGAAAGATAAAGCTCTCAAGCTATCACTCTCCTCCAATTGCATTTCTTGGAAACTGTGGTCAATATAATGATGGTCCCTCAAACTTTCATCTAACCTTTATCTTAGACTCCTCTCTCAAATTCAAAGCCAGATTTAAGCTAAACCTCAAGGATTTTTTGGTATGATCTGAGTGGTGAGGTCTTCCCAGTTCATCCACTGGCCTACAATTACTGTTCAGGCTCATTATCTGAGGTCTCAGCACTCTGCTTTCTCCCTAGGGCATATACATACACGAGATGCCACTGACATACCAAACCCAGTAGTAACTTCCTGCCATAGCTAAATGCAAAGTTACAACTGAAGGGTGACTTTCTTATCACTCTCTATTGCAATAACTGTGGCTGCTATAATAAAGGAATATATTAGTACAGAAACTAAAATTCATTCACAGTGCATCGCTCTGCAGATGCTCATGCCCTTCACATTCAGTTTCCCATTCAGGAAATTGGGGGCTGGAGGCTGTGACCTAATTTCAGTCATTTGCAATCTGTGTTAACCAAAGATTTGGAAAAAGCAGAGATAGGACAGATGTAGCATGCACACTGAACCTCAAACTACTGAACCTCAAACTGGACCCCACAAGGACTTTCACCCACAAAAATCTTTACTATGGAGAAGTAAAGAAACTATTCTCAATGTCTTCTATAAATTTGTTCTTCTGTACTCTTAAACTCTTTTGTTGGCTGTATGTAAAACAAAAGCTTTTGGGCATAGTGGGAGCTAGGAAGCTTGGGAGCATTCATTAAATGAACTGAAATCCTGCTCTTCCAAACATAAAACGTCTCATGGAAGCTGCATTTGGTAGTATTTAAACACTTCAGGCAAGAGTAGCAGGTTGAAGATGCAGGCTGGCAACGCCATTTGAACACAGTGAAATAGGTATGGTGGCTATTTGGCAGACAACACTACATTCAGTACACCAGATTTTGACAGGCTCATGAGACACACTGGCTCTTCAAAAGAAAGGACAAGAAATACTTCCAAAATTTTGTTCTTATTATTTAAAATAGTCTGTTTTACATAAGAGCTCAGTCACTGAAGGATCTCATTTGAACATAACCAGGAGAAATACAGGTAAGCTAAAGACATCACCTTACACAAAAATAACTAGCCAACCAAAAAGTTCTGGCATTCCTGTCAGTGTCCACATGGATATGATGACCACAACCTACTGTCAGCTTTACCCTCAACACAGTCCAGCACTCATTAAAAGTGTACTTTCAACACACATGATATCATCAAGACATAGACAATGAAATAATGATATTTTTCTGCACACTACATTTTTTTTTATAAAGGAAGACATTGAAAACTCTTTTCTTCTGCCTTTCCCAAATCACTCAGTTAACATGCACGAAGCTCTTGTCATGTGTTGTGGCTTTAGCATAAAAACAAAAACCTTCTTCATTTATGAACTCAAGCTCAGCAGCAGCACAGATCAAGTAAGAATGCCCAGTCTTATCACACCTCAAAGGAAGTTCAAGCACCTCCTCCAGCCAAGGGTTTCCTATAGTTACAAACAGTTGGTATTGTATTGCAACATACACAGAAGATTTTAATTTTTTTTATTTTAAAATTAATGCAGTACTACAGTTCCCACACAGCAGTTGTGCTGGTAAAATGGGTCACAAGATGCACCTGTCAGATTGCCACATCCAAACACAATCCAGGTGCTCAGGAGCTAATGACAGCTCTGTGAAGGTGATTTAGGGAAAGAGCTTTTTTATTTTGCAGCTCATCCAATACCAACAACGGTCTGATATTTTTCAACATGATTCTCTGTCCTGTTTCTCACTTACTTCTTTCTCCAGAATAACAGCCATAGGCTTGAGAAAGTCACAAAGCAAGCAATTCTTGTTTCCATTTCCTTATACTCAGCTGCTTTTCTGTAACAGGTTAACAAGTTCTACCAGTCTATGATACAGTGCACGACTTTCCATCTCAACCCTCCAATACTTGTTTTGCCACACTAAGACTTGTAAATAATAGCTGATGCTGCTGAGCCACACAATATGTGTGCAGTATGTGGTGGCTTTATCTTTTTAAAGAAAAACTTCATAAACTCCTGGTAACAACATCATCCCACAATGCAGCAAATACTGACCTATTGCCAACAGTGAATTTTCTAATATTCTGTTTTAATACAGGATGGGGAGACAAAGGCAGCTCTTGCTGTCTGGGTCCCCCCCTTGCTGACACTGACTAAAAAAGGGGACAGTTCTGTTCCTTACAGGTTTGAACAGGAGTGCCAACAGCCATGTGTCATTCCATCCATTTCCTGTTCAAGGATACTTTTTATAATGACCACACATGTAACTGAGGTGGAATGCACAATGAGCAGCCAGCCAGCAAGTTAAGGTTTGCAGCCTTCAGGTAGGGCCAATTACCATCATAGTAAATATTAATGTAGTAAAGGACATTGAAAGAAGTGTTAAATCAAGAAACTTCTAATGCCTGGGGTGGCCAGAAAACTCCGTAAGCACCTTTTCTGTATCAAAAGCACTTAAATTAATTCCAGCTCACCACACTTTTTTTTTCCCCAGAAAACTATTTAATTATCCTATTTTTTCCCTTTTAATCAATCAATGCCAATTCATCATTCAGAGATAGCACTCCTCTTTCATCTTCTTGGTGGAACAGCAGCACCATGTTATAGCTCTCATAAACCTGTATCAAGACTAGCAGTGTAATTTTTCAGAAAACAGTTTAGGGCTAATTCAGAAACAGCTTTCTGTAATATGCCCTGAATTTACAACCCTCCAAAACTGCAACAAGAAGCCAGAAAAGGAAAAAGTGTCTACAGAGAAATGTCAGGTCTTCTAGGAAAACAGCAAATACTTTAAAAAGCTGAAAAGTATTAAGACTTATCTCAGCTCTGGTACCCTTTGCATGAAAATGAGCCGGCTCAATCCTCTTTGATTATCCTATATAAAACCACTGTGATCAACTTCAGCATGCCACTAGAATCTGGCACTTTAGAGAAGTTAAAAACTTCCATTGAGAATTTTTTCTCCAAATAGATGTGTGAATCATGTGCCAGTGAAGACAATTACCAAATGATAGGAAGTAGCCAGGAGGTCAGAGTTATAACAGACAAAAGTATTTTGAGAAATAATGATACTTTGGCAGGGTCACATTTGTTTCAGACACAGCATAAATCAAGTCAAACAGATCTGAGTACAAACTGATAACTCTCAACTATGCACACAAGAGTGCTTTAAACAGCTTCTCTTTAACTAGAACAGAGTTTTCAGACTCAAACATCAGTTCTGGCTCCTGCTATAATAAAGAATACAGGGATGACAGAATTTGTTGTATTAAATAAAAATGCTTAAATAAGTCTGTTTGCAAAACATGCCCAAGCACAATGATTTTCTGATCTATTATTCACTGAAATACCACTACAATACAAGAAGCACCAAGCAACAGTTTATGTTACCAGTGTAAGCGTTCCATTTTTTTATTGGCAAGAACTATCAGTTTAGTGGAAAAATTGTGTTTAATGTTTACTTTCTACCTTTTGTGGTATCTGAAATGCTGTTTAGCAAGGCACACATCATGTCTCCTTCAATGTGGTGCGGATTCAGGATGCGAGCTGGCCGCTGGGTCATTTTAAACTGGTTTTCCAGTTCCAGGAAGCTTTTGTCTCCAGAAAGAACTGTGAAAGGAATCTGCTTGGGCAGGTGCTCATCCAGACGACCAGCCTATACAAAACAAATGACAAGTGTTGAACAGAGATTATGTTTTTATCTCATGGCATTTGGCTAGGTTTGTGCAAGACAGGTCTTCATTGGAAAGTTTTCTATAGCAACTTATTCCTGCCTTTATGATCCAAGCCACATAACCCCATGTGAAAGGCACTGTTTCAAAAGTTTCATGCTCATTTCTTCTCTATGTACAATAGATACTGGTGATGGCTACCAGAACAGCACAGCTGGAATATGGAATAAATTCCTAAACAGCAGCATTTTAGAACTGTCTCCATATAAAACAAGTCATCTCTGCAGAGCATTTTAAGAGTAATATAAAAAGCATGATGAAACATAAAACCACTGTTGCAAAAATGTGCTTATACAGTTAGATAGGCAATAATTTATCTAACTGATAAAGCACTATATGGCCTCAAGCTGCACAAGGGGACGTTTAGATTTTCACTGAAAAGGTTGCCAAGCATTGGAACAGGCTGCCCAGAGAGGCAGTGGAGTCACCATCCATGGAAGTGTTCAAAAAACACGTGGATATGGCACTTGAGGACACAGCTTAATGACAGCGGTAGTGCTGGGTTGATGGCTGGATTTCATGATCTAGAAGGTGTTTTCCAACCTTAAAAATCTGTGATTCTATATTAGGAACACATAGGAGTCCCTATGGCATCCCAGATTCCTGTCCCTCACCTGCTCATCCCCAACCCCTGAATAAAGGCACTGCTCTTTGTCAGCTCCACAGGGTCTGTGAAACCAGCGCCCATTCAACTCCATTGTAAAGATGGCTCGAGATTTGGGCTACTTGAAGAGAGACAAAGGAGTTACATATCACTCTTAAACAGAAACTGTAAGAAGTGCAGTTTTTCTTCTCTTCTTCTTTACCCTCCACAACAGACTGTTGACCTACTCAGGCTAATTTTTAAGTCACTTCTTGACCACCTGGCTCCACTCAATCCAGGTTTATCACTCTGCGTCTCATGGAAAGAATCTAAAAGTGTCATCTGCAATTAGTACTTAACATCCATACATCAGCAGCAGATACCATCTGCCACCCTTCTCTGGATACAGGACACAATAAAGCAAGTGTGCCCTAACTTACATGAACACAGAGAGCAAAGTCTGCTGCTTCTCTTCTGGTACTGCAACGTGGATGAAGAAAGAAACATCCAATCCTCTTAAGATAATTGTAAATTTTGCAATGCACTGGAGGCTTCCAGTTGCTGTATCCTCCTATACAGTGAAGAAGAATAATATTAATAATAAAAACCAAACATGAAAAACAAACAAATCCCACGTTTGGGCAGAAACACCTCTATGATTTAAGAATGTAAGAGGGCAACAGGAAATATAAAATTGTCTTTAAAGACAGAATTTATTTTGACCAATGTGAAAGATAAGAAAAACATATAACCCAAATCTCCCTGGCCCTCTTGTTCTTTGGACAGAAGACAAAAAAGTAGCCAGCCGGATGCTACTTCATTAATTTTGTACAATTTTATTTTCTTTAAATCCTGAAAAACTTATCTTCTAGACATCATATTCTTTTAGACACAAAGATGTGTTTTTCTCCAGTTTGAAGAACAGTGACAATTAATGTGCAGAATCAGAAGAGCTCTGGAAACACTGTGCAAGTAACAGAAATGCTTCTCTTAGGGAAACCTGTACTACAGGAGTTAAGAGTCAACATGCACTGCCTGACACATCCCATGTCAGAACTCATTAAACAGAGGATGCAAGAACTGGAGAAACAGCTGAGAGAAATGCTAGAGTCCTGGCAAACCTGTGGATGCAGTCAAGGATAAGCAAAATGAGGCTACAACAGGGAAAAAAGTGCAGGAATTTTCTAAACAGTATGCTAAGCATGTAGTTACAGGCTGAGAAAATAATGGTGGGTGGGTAATAAAGATGAGCTGAGCAAAACGCCTGCTACAGACAAAACCAGTACCAGACTGAAACAAGTCACAAGGGAAAGGAAAGAAGCAGGAAGTCTCTCAAGAAAAGGGGAAAAACCAGGGAGCTTCTACCATAAAAATACATATGACACCATAAAAAGGCAAGCAGATGGAAGGACAATTTGTCCAGAGTAACTAAGAATTTTGTAACATTCCAATGGCTAAGAAATAATGGGCCTGCAACATAGAGGAAAACTGATGCTTCATCTGCTAGATGATAGAGTGGCTGGATGTAAGAAAGGATCTTGAATGGAAAATGAAAGCAGTCATTGATGGCACTTCATGTGAGGATGTGGGAAACCAATGCTCAAGTAAAGAGGCTGCACAGGATGGTTTATGCCACCTGCAGTCTGACAAAGAAAAGCATTCCTCAGCAGATTTCTCCTGTTTCCCCCCCTGCCTCTTCAGCCTAAGGGCACGAAGATGATATAAAAAATGATTGCAAAGATTTATTAAGAGTCCACACAGAAATGATTTAGTGGAACCTGTCCATAAGAAAAAAAATGCTATTTGCAAATGCTATTTGTTCTTGTCTGCTGTGACAGCCCTCGGTCACTGCTATTTGGGAAAGACTTGTAATCACCAGCCCTGGTTTTTGGCTGCATAAATGTACAACACAAGCATCTGACCAGGGCAGCTGAAAACAATGACAGACCGGTATTTTTTTAGTTTGTTAGCCCATAAATGGATGAAAAACAACTGAGTATCTGAAGACAGAAACAATACAGAGTCCAGACAATACAATGGAGGAACTCAAAGCAAAGCTAAGGCTATACCTGAAACAGGAATAATAGAAATAATGCAGCTATATAGTATTAAAATTCAGAAATGTTGCTTGGGAAATGCAGGAAAAAAATGTTGCTATATTTTCACAAAAGGTTAAACAAACAAGAATAGCATGCCTCAAGTAACTACACAAACCATTTCTATGAGCAGGTACCTACAACAATAGATCCAGATGTGCCTGGGAGCCTTACTGTTCACAGGCTCAAAACCAATACAGCTGACACTAAAACTGGTAAGTTTTTCTTTAATATGAATATGGCCCATGTTATTCACAAGTAACTCTTCAGCATGTTTTTTTAGTTCATGTGCTTCAGGGGCCATTGCCATGAGGCAGCCTGCACGCAGCAAACCCATTAGGAAGTAAGGAATTGAGTGGTGCTGATATGGGCTGTGCTGTGCCATCAGGCACCTGTGTTTGGAACATCTCTGGGCACAGAATCTTAACTAGCAAAGGGACCTTTGGGTCAGAGTATTGTATTAGTAGGGGTTCCTACTGATAGACTAGTAACACTATGGTTATACTATAATTATTTCTTTTTTGTAAGTCAGAGAATAGAAATTTCTGACAATACAGCTCAGATATCCCTAGATGCAACCAATTTTTCCTAAAGGCATCAAAACCATGTTTTAACCTTGGAAAACAGTAACAGCACAGAAGACCTTAGCTTAAGTCAACTAATGACACATTAGTTTTGAGTGAATTAGATAGAATAATGAAGTATGACTGAAAGCCAGTGTCTGAATTCATGTGGGGAAATTCTTTACTAAATAATTCTTTATAAAACCCAGACAGAGTAGCCAGACATAGATTCCTAACAGTTTCTTATTTTTATCAGTAGGAAAAGTTTTTCCAAGGCCAAGCAGATTGAATAACTGTAGAAATAAACAAGCCTTCAGTAATTAAAAACTACAAACAAACCCCAAATCACAGTAGAATTCAAGGAGTGTACAGGTGAAGAGAAATCTGCCCAGATGTTCAAATTGGGCAAAGCCCTACAAAATATAGTAAGACCAAACAGGTTGCTCAGCCATATAGAAAAGAGAATGTACAAAATGAAGCAGCCAAGCAACATGGATTAAATAGAAATCTAGGATCTTTAGGTATAATATAGAAAGTGAGAGATCTTTTTTCTTGTTTATCTTGCAAGACCCAACCTGGATACTTGTGTCCAGTTCTGGCGTCGCCAGTATAAGGAGGACATGGAACTGTTGGAGCAGGTCCAGGGGAGGGTCAGGAAGCTGGTAAGAGGACAGCTGATAAGAGCACCAGCCCTATGAAAACAGACTGAGAAAGCTGGGGCTGTTCAGCCTGGACAAAAGAAGGTTGTGTGGAGACCTCACAGCAACCTCCCAGTATCTGAAGGGGCCTAAGGGAAGCCAGCAAGGGACTCTGTCAGGAACTGTAGGAGGACAATATAAGGAATAATGGGTACAAACTCAAAGAGAAGGAATTTTGGTTAGATATCAGAAGGAAAGATTTCACTGTGAGGGTGGTCAGACACTGGAACAGGTTGCTTAGGGAGGTCTTGGATGCCTCAACCCCAGCATTGTTCAAAGCCAGATTGACAAGGCCTTGAGCAACCTGGTCTAGTGGGAGGTGTCCCTGCCCATGGTGGGGGGGGTGGGACTAGATGATCTCTAAGGTCCATTCCAATCCCTAAACATTCTATGATTTAAAACCTCAAAAATCAGTATTATCTGTGGCTTGCATGTGTACAGGAATGCTGTTAAAAAAAGGGCAAAGATAATGACAGGTAGCGATACAGAAGTAATGCTGGAGTAGAACACAAAACTCAGGAGAATAACCTGCTTTAACAGGGAAGATCAGAGGATTCATCTCCAGAACTTCTAACAAGTAGATACCAGATTACAGGTCCAGGAGCAAAGATGACTGTTTGAATCTCTACCACTTTACATTAACAGTTACACTTGCTCTGCCTTCATCAGCTAACTCGAAAATCTGCTTCAAATAGGAAAAAAAAAGTGACCCAGGCATCAACAGGCCTTTCTGTCCAACCTGAGCAGCATGAAAACTCTCAGCTTTCAGAATATCCTTGATTACCTCTTATGGGAAGAGATAATAAAAAACACTTAGCAATAGTGTTTACCAAGTGTAAAACATACCTGACCTACAAATCTGGTGATGCCTGTGTTTCAGGCCATAAATATTTTGAAACTATCCCTTATCTGCACTTTACTGAAGAAATCAATGTACCACAGACAAAATAATTGTAAAGGTAGATTAAGAGAAAACCAGTAGAAAAAGGGTGAAGTGGACAAGCAGTTGGTTCAAAAACAGTCAGATAAGCAAAAGCATCAACTTCCTAAATGGATGCTACTGGCAGACTTTGCAAAATGGTATGATATTTAACATCCATTTCAAGCCAAACCATTCTATCATTCTATAAAACCCATGACAATGTAAGTTCCATCAATCACGAGTCCCATCAAGATGGGACATACACCTATCGTTGTACAGGATGACCAGTACCACCCTTTACAGAACAAGCCAGAGACAGAACAAAATCAAAAGTCTAAGAGTGCAAAATCATGCCTTCTGGAACTAAAAATCCAAACCAAAATAAAAAACCTCAGCCTTATGAGAAGGACTTAGTAGTTAATATAATTTCTGAGTATTATGGCTGTCCTGATAATTACGAAAATATGATACAACTTAAGTAAGTCCATGAGGGAAGCCAGAAAGACCCCTAAAGAGTTCCACAATTCTGGAACTATTCTCCAAGGAACAGTAAGAGCAGTGGAGGTTTAGCCGGAGTTTGGAAAGTTCAAGAACATTTCTGTTACACAGTGCCTGTGACACTGCAACTTCAGAAGTCTAGTGCCTACTTGTTCCTGTTCTCCATTCTCTCAGATTCAAGGAATCTCTCCTCAAGTACATGTGCAGACTTCCTAATCTTGTATTTTAATTTACTTTAAACATTTTTTACCTTGAAAACCCCAGATAAACGTCCCTTGGTTCAGGTTAGCTGGCAGCTGTGTGAAAAAGCTTCCCCAGTTGTCCAGATCCACCAACACAATGTGAGTCATGGTACTCAGATAGTCAAGATCAGGAAGTTCACCATCTTCAATGGGATAAAAAGGACACATTTAAAATTCATGTGACTTTCTGGTCAACCAACTTGCTTTTGAAAATTTTTGTAGTCACTTATGTCAGTGAAAAGTTACAAAAAAAAAAATTACAAAATATGATGTTATTTGGTGACTGCATAGATTTCAAAATCAACTGAATAAGCACTTAATGCACAAATTAGAGAGAAGAGTACAATCTGGCTATATGATGGTGTAGACCTGGATAGTTTTGTGGTAAGCACAGAAAGCTGTCATCCTGCACCAGGACATTTAATAACTCATTTAACATCCAGCTGTGTATCCCTGACTATGACAAGTCTGTGACATTCAACTGCTTGCACATATAAAATGTTTAGATATGCACTTTTTGCTGTACTTCTAACATCAATGTCAACCTCTTAATCAAAACCATTATGACACCACTAGTAATCAAGAAACACTTCCAATTTTTGAACACAAGGTACACCTCCAGCATTCTCAATGTCATTCTTAGAAGTGAAAATGAACCTGAAAAAAAATTGCATGCTTGAGGGAAAAAATATATATACTACGAATATAAATTTGCAGCTGATACTGCTTTTTGGCAAGCTAAGAAAGCTGAGATGATGGTGATATAACAGCATTGCCCACACAGAAAGCACAAACAGGCTCGTAAACATTTATATATACAAAGAAGGCAAGTCTCTCTGGAATGTGTATGATAGATCACTTTTATACTTCAAGACACTGGATCCCTAATTGGGGTATCCTGGATGGTCCTCTTCCTTTTAACATCAAAATATGCTCCAAACTAATTTGAAAAACAAATGTTTCAGTCTCAGGATTCTTACATCTGCCTTTTTGTTTGTTTTTTTCCCAAGACTTTGTACATATGGTATATGACAATAAATTGTGGAGTCTGAGTTTTGGAAATTCAAGTACTGAGAATTCAGTATTTGAGAAGTAACAAGTACTAAATTCTGAGCTCATTTATAGACTGGATGTAACCAAATGGTATGTGACTTGTAATGACAATGAAACAGAGTGTGTTATGGACAGCAAATGTGTGTTAAGGACTTTTCAAATGTCAAAAGAAATTTTCTACATACTTTCACTAAATTCTTCAGACTGTTCTAAGTCCTCATTTTTTATTTTCTTTCCCTCTGTTTGGCCCCGCAGAGGAGAAAACTGTCGTCTGTCCTGAGTTTTGGATGGAGACGCTTGAAATTGTTGCCTGTGAGGTTTTCTGACCACACAAGCCCCACTTGCTGAAAACTTGAATACTGGGTCTTCTGATTCTGATTCAAGACTTGGTAGATCAGGTTTCTGCAAGAAGCAATGTTTCATGTGATAGTGCTGATGCGCGCTTTGAAGATCGTCAAAGTTTTTGTTGCATGCAGCACACCTAACAACGTACATCTCTGCCTTACGTTTTCCTGATGTGTGACTCTCGAGATGCCTGTTCAGATCAGCAATGTTCTGTGCCGTTGCAGAACACGAGCAGCATCGAAACCATAAGTTTCCTTTCTGCAGCATGGCTTTCTGACAATTCTCATAATCGTTCCTCCTGTTTATTTTGGAGACGTAACTTGTCCGGCACCCACAGGTTAAACGGTCTCCTTGTTCGACTGGGAGGAAGTCCTCTTCATTTTTTATTGATGGTTCAATCTGCTCAGGCACAAATGTATAGTCCCTGCTGTGAAGCGCCTTGTAATGGCTTAGAAATTCGTCCTCTGTGTTGAAGAAGAGATCACCACAAAGGCCACAGAAGTATTTGGTCTGTACCTCCTGATTATGATGCTCTTGGAAGTGTCGCTGTAGTGTTCCTACCTTCCGAAAATGATTTCTACACAAGCCACAAGAGTACCTGTGAAATGCATGGCTCTCTAAGGACATGCAATGCTGTTTAACACTCTCTTCAGACTCAAACATCTCCTCACAAATGCGGCACTGCCATTTGCCCACCACAGGACCACTTTCAGGGGAGAGTTCTATAGGGTCAGAAATGCAGTCTTTATCTCCATCTGCAGAAATGGTCACCGCATCGGAACCAGACGGCATGGGTTCATCTTCTACAGCTTCTTGCTCATAGTAGTAACTATGTCCACCATGAAATTCAGTTATGTGTCCCATAATATCCTCTTCTCTAAGATCTACAGAGCATGCTCTGCACCAGAGAAGGAAATTCGTCAAGTGTGCTCCTCCATGGAATCGACTCATATGCAGGCGGATAATGCTTGAATTTTCAGCCAGCTTTCCACACACAGCACACTTGTGACAGATCCTATTTGCTGATAAAATGTGCTTTTCTACTGACTCTTCTGTAAAAAACTTTTGAAGGCATTCACAAAACCAGGCTTTTACTTTGCAAGCACTACCTTGACTTTGGTTTGCAACTTTATCTTCACTTTTATCTTTTAAATTAATGATCCGTTTTGAAGGAGCAGACCGCATTTCACTGGAGGACTCATCTGGACTCAAATGTCTTTTAAGCAGTGGTCTTGACCGCTCCACAATGGAGGACAAGTGAGACTGATTTTTATGTTTTCCATTAACATGGCAGAACATCAAGATGGACTCTTCCAGTGTAGTAAAAACTCTAACATTATGTTGAGTGGTTTGTTTGTGTTGGGTCATCTGATTCTTATCAGCAAACAGCTCATCACAGTTCTCACAGTGACCTTTCATTTTAAAGATCTCTGCAACTTGGGAGATGCTTTTCTTTGACAGTGCCATTGGCCCAGAATTATAACAACGTGTTCTAGAATGGATTAAAAACATAAAGACATAAAACATAAAAACATTTTTAAACTTCCAGATGTACTCAATACATTACCAAGTAGCTATAGCAGTAAGTGCATGGAAACAGTGTCCTCTATGTACTTTAACCCACCTACCAGCTTGCCAGCAAAACCATGCAATGTATATTTAGCCTCTGAACCTTGAACAGAATTAGGTGCTGATTTCCAAAGCTAGCATATAGATTGATGCTTGTTTTTGACTGTACATTTTCAAAATCAAATGCTGTCAACTTAGAAATAGTGGAACAGAGAACAGTTTTTGTTGTTCTGTTATAGAAAACACTGAAAGGATCCCGACATTGATCAGCTTTCTGCAGTGTGGGGTAAAGTTAAGGGGGCAGCTTTTGATTTTTTATTCAGGAAGTCAACATTCAGATGGTCCTAGCTGCCCTGAAATCCACAGTACCACTAAAAGCATGTCTGCATACCTGTCACTGATCTCTGGATAGTCACATTATAAAGACAACTGCCTTTCACCAACCTGAAATGAGCCGTTAATTCCATGTGTGAGCGCAGTATCTTGAAGCAGGACATACACTTCACTTGGAAGGGGACCTCTTTGCACAGAGATATCAAGAGGTTCTTTGCAAAGGATGGAAAAGGCAGTGGTTGGTCAGACTTCATTGCATCTATAAAACAGAATGGTAGAAAGGGCAACCACACATTAGAGTTTTTCAACAGAATTTCAGCTCTCTGATGATGTAATTAATATTGTTACTCATTTGTCACAGGGTTCAGAACACAAGTTAACAAATGTAAGCTGAGCTACAGTAACTCTGCAACGGAAGCCATAACTAAATCCTGAATTTTTAAAATTTCTGTAACTGTCTTATACCTGAATCTGTTTGCATCTTGCTTTTTCATACTCGATGACTGATTTTATTTCCCTTTTCCTCCTTCTACAACGCCAGGTCAATATCTCTCTTAGGATGGTTCTTACCTTCTTCTCCTCCACCTATTACCAGCTGCCTACTCTTACTACATAAAATTTTGTTTTAAGCCATAGAGTATTATTTTTAAGAAAGCATGCAATTTATTTAACAAGTTCCCACATACCCTGACCATCTCTTTCTCTCTTTCCCATCCTTAATGTTAATTCTTAAATTTTTAGATGCAGAACTTTCTGCTGTTCTGAGTATATACTCCACAGGTAACTTCTGGTACCAGCAGAATAAGAAAATTCTACTGAAAAGAGAATGGAAAATGGTTTATGGGTTATATATTGTTCATGTTCTGCACCTTCACAGGCAAATGCTCTTTGATTTTTCTGTTTTAGTAAGATGTGATGAGCAGCAGGCACTAATTTGAGGTTATGCTTTTCAGCTAACTTCACTGGCAGATCTCAGGCCATGCTGATAATTATTAATCACGAAGCCTTACTAATGCAAAGTAAAAAATGGAGCACTCAATTTTTTGTTCCGAGTTAAGCACTCTCCATCTCTAAAGAACAAAACACTAACCTGTGCTTTTAATCTCTTCAAAGCAATAGCTCACCAGTAATCTTTTTTAAAACCTATGACCTGAATTTAAAAGCTTCTGCAGCCATCACATTCAGAATTGATAATCTATTTGAGAATAAAAGTACATTAGAGTGACAATGCATAAGGGAAAGTATAACCATGCAGCTGATTGTCACTTCATGAAGGCAGCAGTACTGACTCGATCTGCAGGAGAATCCTTCAAAGCCTTCCTTTTCTGTACATTTCCTGCAGCCACTCTAGGGGATAGAAGAAGTCAAGGATACACTGATGAAGATGAGAAATAACTACTATGAATCCTTTTGGCCACGTAGGCTTGTCCAGAGAGTTATAATGTCTAAAATATGGCCACTTAGCAGTTTAGCTAACACTGAAGTAAATGCTTTAATGCCTATTGCTTATGTAAAAAATAAAGTCAGTATACAGCTATGTTGGGCATTAATCCTGTTAGCAACACCATGAAGAAGGATCAGACAGATCCTTCCTCTGGACTTTATTAAGCATGGTTCAGGATGTTGCCAGCTCAAAATATAACTAGTATTTCAGCTTTCAGCAGCCATGTAGTCCATGCAAGCCATCAGACCAGCAGCAATGTTCCAGCTGAGCACTCTAAATTTGCAATTATATGGAGAAGATATTTTCACAAGTCTTTGCCATCAGGAATGCCAAGGACACTGACAAGAAAAATAGCCTCCAAGCACACTACAGACAGCAGAGTAAGGGGAAGGAACTCAACAGCCAATCTGACTGGAACTGAAAAAGAAATTTATGTGTTTTGCTCTGAGTCTCTATCAACATGCTAAATGTAAAATTATTCAGGAAAGTAGCTGCATAGAGTCTGGAGGATGAGAAGCTTATGAGAGACTCAACAGCATTTCATGACAGCAAGCGTGATAGAGGAATCATTTCTATACAAAAATATGAATTTCAAAGCATCACATTTAAGATCTTAAAAGAAAATTAAGAATTCATTAATAACAAACTTTAAAACCTTAAGCAGCAGAAAAATATAAGTCACTTCCTATCTTAACGATGAATTATCAGAAAAAAATTAAAAGCAGTACACTTAGTAGCAACGTACCACTCAGTTCCGAAACCTGGAGGAAGTGGTTCTCCTGTGACATATGCTGCAAACACTCATCTCTTTTGGTGAACAGGAGGAAGCAGTTTGGGCATGCAAAACACGGAATATGCTGTGGAGGAATACCTTTTTTATGCCCATCATTTTCATTCAGCTGGAAGAGAAAATTATCTATTTAGGAAAAAATTTAAGTCAAGAAACCCGGCCCAGTTCTCATGTCCTCCCATTCCTCTCTCATTTCTGTGATAATATTTTCACTTTTAGGTTTTCAGCTACCACATCTGCATTTATCTATAGCCTACCCCTCTGCATTTTTGCTTACAAGACACAAGGAACTGGCCAAAGTAACACTGTCAAAGCCAGCTACTCATCCACCCTTACTACACCATCAACTTCTCCACCCTCTTCTTGCACCACTGGGAGCAAGTACCTTCCCAGGGACTATGGGCTCCAGCAATTCTTAGCCATTCCCTTTACCCAGGCTCTCAGAAAAAGCTCCCTCTGTCAATAAAGCAGCTGTTTTACCTCATGTCAGTTCTCCTCTAATCTTGCTACCCTCTAACTCCCCAAAATGCTTCTCCTCAGAGTAGCCCAAAAGGTCTGTGCCTTTTGTAGAAGTCAACTCCTTCCATCTGCTTTGCCTTCTGCATCAACTTCAGAGCTCTGCCTTCAGGGCAAAAATCCTTTAGTTCTGCTTCTGATATTTTTGCTTGCTTCTTTCTATATCAGTCCAAGAATCTTCATTATATGCTTAGAGCTTTGATTAGGATTATCTCCCCATCCTTACACATCAAAGTAATCTCATCTTCTCACTGCCCACAAGAGACACTCACTGCCTTTCCCCCACCTTGGCTGCTACTCCTGCTAATGTCCCTGAACACATCAGAGGAACACAACTTGGAAGCAATGGAAAAAGAGCAGGGACACACTATGATGCAGTCTTTCAGCTTGTCAGATACGACTACATTTCAAGAGTTATTACTACAAGCAAAATATAGTCTGATTTTCAGAAAGTCTAACACTTCCCCAAATTTAATGCAGCTTCTGGAGACTAGGCGAGAATGTTTGTTATCAAAATAGCCAATTTTGAAAATGCTATCCACTATCCAATTCAACACCAGACTGCTTAAATAAAATCCCCATCTCCTTTCTGCTGCTTCTCTTCACTGTCACTTATTTCACCCTAACTTCCTGTCTTTACCTTTCATAGTTTTGCAAAAAAAAAAAAAAAAAGGGAATATTTATCAACACCACCAATAGATGGACAAGAGGTTCAAGAACTATGGTCCTCTTGAAAGCATACCAAAAAGCACAACCTAATGGTCACATCTAAAGGGAATACTGTCAGTCTAGACCAGGTGTTTGAAACACAGCAGAATCAGAAGAGTAAAAGAGAAGAGAGAAAGAGGGTTAAAGAAAAAACAAAACAAAAAATCCCACCAAAAATCAATGCATAATTTTGAATCTTAAACCCGCTACTGCATTCAGTCAGGTGAGTTATTTATCCTTATGCTCTTGCCTTAGATAAAAGATGATCATTGTACTGCTGAGAGGTTGAAAATATTTCGCAGCATATGACACAGGCAACAGCATTATGTGGGGGTCCATGCAATGTGACTGTTGGGTCACAAGGAGAATGATCAAACCTGGAGAAGAAGAAATAATTAGCAAACTAGTCCCCTCTAAATAGTCAAATAGTTTTTTTTTTAAATGGGAAAAAATCTGTCCTTTGAAGCTATTGGACAAAAATCCTCTATCTGACCAACCTAAACTATATAAATTTCTTACTTCCCCTATCATGAAACGTATCAGTTGAAGTACCCTGTACAGAGATGATTCCTCCTGCAGCTTACTTGTTAAAATGGCTACTCTGGAGAGAAATCATACTGCTTTTAAGAGAACTAACAAAGCCTTGATTTCCTACACAGACTTTTAATAATTTAGTTATTTTTATCTCCCTGTACTACTTCTGGTTGGGCTGGAGTTCATTTTTTGTAGCAGCTTGTATAGTTGTTGTGTTTTGGATTTATGAACAACAGTGTTGACTGCAGTGCTTACAAGATCTACTCTGTTCTTCAGACTGTCCCACCAGCAAGGTGTTGGGAGACACAGCTGGGACAGCTGACCTCAAATGGCCAAACAGACATCCCACAGCATAAAACATCATGCTCAGCAATAAAAGCCGAGTGAAGGAGGAAGGGGAGATAGTTGGGAAGACAAATGCCATGACTCCAAGTAACTATCACATGTGATAGAGCTCTGCCTGTCAATTCCTTATTTTGCCCTGCAAGTGTGCGCAGCTTTTGCTTCACTTATTACACTGTCTTCACCTCAGCCCAGAGTTTTCTCACTTTTACCATACATCCCACTAGGGTGGCTGAGTGAGTGAGCAGCTGTGTGGGGCTGAGCCTCCTATGGGGGTTAACCCATGATACTCCCCTCAGCTTCTCACCATCCTGCCTATGGACACATTCACTAGTTAACAGGCAGAACCTGCTGGAACTGCACACAGACACACTGAGTACTGACCAGCAAGAGTGGCTATGAACATACAGCCTATAGCTTTTGCTCCTTTTTCCCTGCATTAGGGGCTTTTCTTTGTATCTTACCATCAACTTGTGTAAGTTAGCCTTTTGGTTTATTTCAAGCTTGGATGAAGATACAACTAATCTGGAGTAGAGAAATCTTACTTCTCAAAAAAACTCAGATATCTAAAAATGCCCAACAAGAGGAAGACATAAATTCTGAATGAAAAAAACAAACCACACACACCAAGTAAAAAACTAAACCAAAGCAACCAAAAAAACCCATGAAGCTCATCTATATAGATTGTAATATATTAATTTTCTCTCAAATGAAGCTTTGGCAGTACAGGCAGTTTTAAAGCAGACTTGATGCTGATGTCCTAAGTTAGAGCACATTATTTTATTATTATTTCTTGCACTGAACTCTTGCAATGTGTCTCCTTACCTTTGAAGGTGACCTAGAAGAAGGTGTACATTATCAAACTGTCTTCTGCAGTGCACCACAGGACAATATTTGGGACTGCTCTTGACTTGAGTCTGACCTGTCCTCTTGTAAACACCCCTTCTTCCACCGTTAACAGAGCCTGGCTTCAGACCTGTGTTCCAAAACAAAGTTCTTAATCAGAAGCTGAATTACAGAGGCTTAAGAAAACAAATAACACACAAGCCCTAAAACATTCCAGAATCAAACTGCAGTGGTTCTTAAAAGCAAGCTAACAATCCACTCACTGTCCTTCAATCCTACCACAGTAAGTCTGCTCTTTCACTGTTTCTTCAATTTCCAGTAGAGTAATTTCTCAAACTTTGACATCCTTCCTCCAAGTCCTCAAGGCAGTACTTTAAATTCATTAAACACTGTGCAGTTACACTTACTTACACTTTCCTAACCAGCAGTTCAACAGCAGTATTTTTTCTTCCTAGCAACTTTGCTTATAAAAATAAGTAACATCGCCTTCCTGGTTTTCAGACGTCGTATCTTAAATTTTCCATGTAGCAAAGCATTATAAGAATAGCTTTCATGGAAATAAATGGTTAGGAACTTTCAAATTATATGCTCTAGCAAAATTAATATTGTAGATTTGGCTATGCACAAGGCACCTGCAAGCTCAACACAATTTTCAAGTGTTCTACTCTGTAACGCAGGACTTAAAAACCATCACCCAAACTTAGTTTTCTATTCTTACCTGGCATTTTTAACCACTGGTCTACACATAACCTTGCAGCTTCTGTATCACTGTGCTCCCGAATAAATTCTAATTCTTGCAACCCGTGAGCATATTGGGAATCAACTTTCTCCTGAGGGAAAAAACATACCAGACAATGTTGTGATCAGATTTCAAAAAAAAAAAAAAAAAAA
>VXBQ01014181.1:84224-123366 GCA_013400175.1 Phainopepla nitens | reverse complement strand
TGTGGGGGGAGATGATTTATTTCTTTTTGTCAAAAGTTAGGACTAGTTTTAGGTTTGTTTTCGGCATGTTTGTTTCAAGCAGCTTTTGACCTGCTCTAAACTTCTCATCAGCTTCTCTTGATAAAATCAGTGATTTATATTAAAAAAAAAAAAAACTAAGAAGACTTTGCACCTGGGAAGGAAGGATTTCACTGAAGAGGGGGGTTTCCAGTTTTGGAAAAAATGGGAAAATTCCATCCTGAAGCAAAAAGGTCAGGTCTTCCTCAGGAATTCCCTTCCCTCTGACTCCACTTCCAAGTATCTGTACTGGTGAAGGAGTTTAATTTCAGTACAACTGGTTTGGGAGCACTGAGTTATGAGGATAGTCTTGAACTCAGCCCTCAGAAAATATGGAAAGATCTATAAGAGAAATCAATTTGTATATTTAAAAAATATGTAATATTTTTCGTTCTTCCTTCAGTGGTAAAATCTGTTCTCCTACCAAAAGCACAAATGATGTTCTGATCTTAGAGAAACTGGTTTATTTATTTATTAATTTATTAATCAGGAGCTGGAAAATGAGTTTTATTTTGATTTTTAATCCTCAGCGAATCCTCGTGTTCCCAGCAGAAGGTGGGAGCTGAAGTAGGTGCAGAAGTGAACAGGATGATTTTGACCTCTGCTCTTTGGGAAGCTGGGTTTTCAAGGCCTTTTCTGCATTTCTGAGGAGGCAGGCAGTGCTGCTCTGCACCCCAGAAACCCCCCAGGTGTGGCAGGTGCACAGGCGGCCGCAGTCTAGGAGTGAAACAGCAAATCCCCAAGAGATGCCTGAGAGGGTGCAAGATGCAAAATGCTCTCTGCAACCCCAGCTCTTCCTCCCTGAGAGGCTTTGTAGAGCTTGCAGGGAGGATTTTCTTAGGGTTTTTTGGTTTTTTTTTTCATTCTTTGCTCTAGGCCTGGGCTGTGTTCAAAGGCAAGTTCAAGGAAGGTGACAAAGCGGAGCCGGCCACGTGGAAGACGCGGCTTCGCTGCGCCCTGAACAAGAGCCCTGACTTTGAGGAGGTGACAGACAGGTCCCAGCTGGACATCTCTGAGCCCTACAAGGTCTATAGGATCGTGCCAGAGGAGGAGCAGAAGTGTGAGTTCCCCAGGAAAGGGCTGGGTCCATCCTGTGAGCTGCACCTGAGCTCGGCTTCCAGGCTGGCTCTGCTCTGTGCTCTGGCTCTTTGCTTGTCCTGCCTTGCAGGTGTCCCCTTGGGGTGACAGGGAGGGGAGGAGGAAGGCCAGGCTTGGTTTTTTTTTCAACCCCTTAAACCCCCTAGGAAATAGGGGACAGCTGCAGCCTCGTGGAAGGGCTGTTACAGGGGCAAAATTTGCTGTGTTATTTGTCCCTATAACACTCCCCTAAGGGTGTTAGAGAGGCAAATTCCACCTTCCCTGCCTGGGGGAGGGACATGAGCCTCAACCTTTTTTTTCCTCCCAACCTTGCCCTGTGAGGATGGTGTGGAGCTGCAATAAATCCCTTTTCTTGCTGGAGGAGCAATAATTTTGCAGTGAGCTGCTCTGGTGTCCTGCATGGCTGAGGTCACACCAACTCCACCTCTGTTTGTGGTTAGGGGAGCCTGTGTGCTTTGTCCTTTTTTTTTTTTTTTTTAAGCTAAAAACTTGCAAAAAAAAAGGCATGATTTTGCAGTCAGGAAATCTGCCTTTAGCATCTCTGTCCCCTGCAGCACGTTCACACAGGGGGTGGGCTGCCACTATGCAAATGGCACTGCAGGTTCCCACCAGCAGCACCACTGCACTGGGGTGGCTGGTGGAAAAAGGAGAAGCAGCAGCTCCAGCCCCAGTCTCTGGGGTGCTCAAAAAAAACCCCAAACCTTCTCCTCTGCTCCAGCTCTGTCTCTGTCACCAGCCAGGCTTTTGATTTTTCTCACTGCTGGCCCCCTGTGCAGGGGGGGAAATGAGTTGTAAAGTGATTTTTGGCCCCAAAAAGCAGCTCTGGTGGTGCTCTGAGCCTCTCCAAGGTGCTGTTACGTGGCTGTGCTGTGGTTCTTGGTTTCATGACTTTCACTGGGTGAAAGGTTTCTAGAACCCTTGAAGGTGAGCTGTGCTTGGCAAGTGAGGGTGTTCTCACTGCAGCCCCACCTCTCCTTGCAGGCAAAGCAGGGGTTGCCAACGGGAGCAGCCTGAATGATGTCACGGAGATGGACTGCAGCTCCTCTGCCATCGATGACCTCATCAAAGAGGTGAGGCCTCACCTGGGCTGCAGGTGCAGTGCTTGGCTGGAGCTGTCTGCTGAAGCACTTGCTGCCTTCCCAAAACTCCCTCTGCAGAGCTGCAGGGTTGGATTTGCAGGCGGGCCAGAGCCAGGACACGGTTCTGGTGTTGGCTCCTGCTCCCAGTGTGCATCCAGTTGGGAGAGACCTTCACTGGGGATGGAGTCTGTCCCAGCTCTGTGCCCCTTCTTGGCCTTGTCACACCTGGCACCTTCCCCTCAGTCACTCCTCAGGGTCTTACTCAAATGTACAACCTGGGCAATGCCTTGAGATCTTCCCAACCCCCAAAAATTGGTTGGCATTGCCATTTGGACCCTCCCTGAACCCTTGATCTTTCCAACCCCCCAAAAATTGGTTGGCATTGCCGTTTGAACTCTCCCTGAGCCCTTGATCTTTCCAACCCCCCAAAAATTGGTTGGCATTGCCATTTGGACTCTCCCTGAGCCCTTGATCTTTCCAACCCCCCAAAAATTGGTTGGCATTGCCATTTGGACTCTCCCTGAGCCCTTGATCTTTCCAACCCCCCAAAAATTGGTTGGCATTGCCATTTGGACTCTCCCTGAGCCCTTGATCTTTCCAACCCCCCAAAAATTGGTTGGCATTGCCATTTGGACTCTCCCTGAGCCCTTGATCTTTCCAACCCCCCAAAAATTGGTTGGCATTGCCATTTGGACTCTCCCTGAGCCCTTGATCTTTCCAACCCCCCAAAAATTGGTTGGCATTGCCATTTGGACTCTCCCTGAGCCCTTGATCTTTCCAACCCCCCAAAAATTGGTTGGCATTGCCATTTGGACTCTCCCTGAGCCCTTGATCTTTCCAACCCCCCAAAAATTGGTTGGCATTGCCATTTGGACTCTCCCTGAGCCCTTGATCTTTCCAACCCCCCAAAAATTGGTTGGCATTGCCGTTTGGACTCTCCCTGAGCCCTTGATCTTTCCAACCCCCCCAAAAATTGGTTGGCATTGCCGTTTGGACCCTCCCTGAGTGCTTAAAGTGCCTTGCTGGAGGCATCCAACCTGTTCTGATCCCTGTCTGCTGTGCCACAGCCCTCCTGTGTGGATGAATACCTGGGGATCATCAAGAGGAGCCCCTCACCCCCCCAGGAGACCTGCAGGAACCCCCCAATTCCCGACTGGTGGGTGCAGCAGCCCAGCCCTGGTAAGTAAGCCAACAGCTTGTGTGGTATTTGGGAGAATTTTGGAGCAGGAAGAATCTTCCTGTGAAGATATGTAATGAGGAGCAGTTTATTTTATCTTCCTTATTAAAATATTTGAAGTACTCATTAAGAAATCCATCTGGGAGCTTTTGCTGGCATTTCCTGTGTGGGAGCTGGGAAACCTGGGGCAGCAAATGAGGGGGCTGGTTGGATTTGGGGTTGGATTTGGGAGCTGGGAATGCAGGCTCAGCTTGGCTTTCTGTGCCCACAGCACTGCCCCTGATGAATGGATACTCCAGCTATGAGCAGTATCACTCAGGTAAGGCACCTCACCTGTTTGTGGTGGCAGGAGGTGGCTCTGACTCTGTCCCCCTCCTTGAGGGAGGCTTTGCTTTGGGCTTAGGAGGTGCTGCACCCTCCTGATTATCCACCTCTCCATGCTGGGGTGAATCCTCCCTGGTGGCATGGGGGCAGAGAGCAGTTGCTTGGGATGCTGGGATCAGGCAGCTTTTGGAACGGGGGGGATCTGCCCATGGCATGGGGGGAGTGTGGAGCAAAGGCAGGAGGAAGAGGTTCAATAGACTTCATGGCCATAAGCTAAACCACCAGAAATTCCACCTCAACACGAGGGAAAACTTCCCATGGGGGTTGTCAGAGCGTTGGAACAGCTGCCCAGGGAGTTGTGGAATTTCTCTCTCTGGAGACATTCCAGTCCCACCTGGATTTGTTCCTGTGTCTCCTGCTCCAGGTGACCCTGCCTGGGCAAGGGGCTTGGACTGGGTGATCTCCAGAGGTCCCTTCCAACCCCAGCCATTCCATGATCCTGTAATATTGGGAGCTCTCACTTGCTGGTCAGCCCTGGACCTGGCTGGGGTAGATCTCCCTCCACCAAGAGAGAGTCACTCCCAGGAAATTCAGGATTTGGGCGTGGCGGCAAGGAGCAGATCTGTCCTTTCCTGATGAGACCTGCCCATCCCTCACCTCCCAGGTTACTCCCAGATGGTGATCAGCTTCTACTACAGCGGGAGGCTGGTGGGCCACGTCAGCACCTCGTGCTCTGAGGGCTGCAGGATCTCCCTGGGGCAGCCCTCGGGCCACGGGGAGAAGCTCTACGCCCCCGACGCCCTGGAGCACGTCCGGTTCCCCTCGGCCGACGCCATCCAGAACGACCGCCAGAAGCAGATCACCAGGAAGCTCTTTGGGCACCTGGAGAGGGGTGTCCTCCTGCACAGCAACAAGCAGGGCATCTTCATCAAGAGGCTGTGCCAGGGCAGGGTCTTCTGGAGTGGCAACACCATGGCCTACAAGGACAGGCCCAACAAACTGGACCGGGATGAGGTGGTGAAGATTTTTGACACCAGCTTGTTCTTCCGAGGTTTGTAGGAGCCTCCTGCTTTTTGGTGTTAGGGCTTCTGCTGTTTCCTGTGGGGAATAAATCCCTGCATTGGTTGATTTAAGGTGATCAGCCAGCAGGTGTGGTGAACAGCCCTGGATGTGGCAGCAGTTTGGGGTTGGGAAACCTTTAGGAGGAGGGGATGGGATAACAGGGATAGTCCCTGTGACTCTGGCCAGCAACTCCCTGGAAAAGCTGAGGCAATTCTGGGATCCCAAAGCCTTGGGACAAGGCACAGAGGGTTTCTGGAGCTTGACCCCAGTGTGAGACCCCCACCTAGGGCCCAGTGGTGGGGTGGAAAGGGTGGAGCCCTTTCTCCTTGCACCACTTTGAAGCCATCACTGCTGGGTTCCCAAGAGCTCTGGATGAGCAGGTGACACACCCAGACCTGGGAAGGGACAATGTGGTGTTTTGAGTCAAATTCCAAATCTGGAGGCTTTGCTTGAGCCCACAGCTTCCCTGCAGAGTGTTTGATCCCAGGGATGTGTAACAAAGGCTGGCAGCCTCTGGAGGGCAAATTCCAGGTTTTCTTTCTCTGTCCTTGCAGAGCTGCAGCAGTACTACAACAACCAGGGCCGTTTCCCAGACAGCAGAGTCATGCTGTGCTTCGGGGAGGAGTTCCCAGATGCGGTGCCACTGAGGTGTAAACTCATCCTTGTCCAGGTACCACGAGAATCATCAGGGGGCTGGGATACAAAGGGACCCAGATGAGGTGGGAATTCTGCCAACAGAGCTCCACCCCCTGGAGCCACGGGGCATTTGGGTGCCTGGATTGGGGGTGGAAGTTTGGTGCTTTTCCACAGCCTCCTGGGAGGTGCTTGGGCTGCTGATTGTCAAATTCCCAGAGCTGAGTTTGCAAATGAAACTCCCTAATGGCATAAATTTTGTGAGCTGAAGGGAAAACTTTCCTTTTCCTCCAGATCCTGCATTGGCACTGGGACTTCTGCCTTTCCCTGTGGGAAATGGGGAAGTGAATCCCTGGGCTGGTGGATTTAAGATCAGTCAGTGATGTGGCCAGCAAGCCCTGATTGGCAGCAGTGGGGTTGGGAAACCTTAGGAGGGGATGGGATTTAAGGTCAATCCTCATGGCTCTGGTCAGAGACTTCTCCTTGGAGAAGCTGCAGCAGTTCCAGGGTTGGAAAGGCTCAGGATAGGGAGTTTGTGGAGCCTCTTGGGCAACCAGGCTGTGGCAGCAGGGACATGATAGGGAGGCGAGCAGAGACCCACCTGGTCTGTGAGGTCCTGTGGGGATTTTACAAGATGAGAGGCTGGTCCTGTGCCTCCTGCACAACTTCTGACCTTGTCACCTCTTGTTGTCTTGGGTGTCTGCCCCAGTGGATACCTCTGGAAGTGCTGGGACATCCCCCAGCCTGTCCTTGCACCTCAAGCTGGCAGGAGCTCCTGGGGCTGCTCCTTTAGTCCTGGAAGTGCTTGTGGAGTCAGACCTGCTGTCCTGACAGGACCTGGCCACCTGTGCCCTGCTGCTCCATCTCCACCGGATCCTTTGGGCAGGAGATGCCCAAAGAGGACCCTCTCCACTCAATTTCTGACCTTTTTTTGCTTTGTCCCAGGTGGAGCAGCTGTACCTGAGGCAGGTGGTGGACGAGGCTGGGAAGAGCTGCAGCTCCAGCCCCATGCTCCCCATGGCTGAGGAGCCCCAGCACGAGCAGAGCTACCGGATCTTCCAGGACATCTGCGCCACGCGGCCGCTCTTCCGCGAGAACCAGCAGATCGCAGTCTGAGAGCCCTGCTCCCCTCACAGCCTCACAGCCTGGGCTTATCCACACCCACATTTGTCCCACGAGTGCCTGAAATCCACCCCCCCCACACCCCTTTTTTTATTTTTTAAAAATTTTTCTGGAAACTTGGGTTTTGTTCTTTGCTGTTCCCAGTGCAGGGTCTGTGTAAATCCAGTGGTAAACAAATAGGTTGGATGGTCGGTGTTTGTTCCTGTAAACAATTTATGATAAAAGTGACTTTTCTAGTCTCAGGACTGTCTGTAGCTCACGGCTGGGTGACAAAGGAGCGTCCAAGCTGTGCAGGAAGGTCAGGGTTGGCTTTGCTTTGTGTTGCCTTTGTTAATGGCCAGTCAAGCAGAACCAAAAATCAACAGCTGTAACCACCTGCCCCAACAATCTGCAGCTCAGACCTTGCTGAGAGCAGCAAGTTGGTAGGAGGTGACTCTTGGAAAAGCCTTAGAATACTCAAATCTAGGAAATTGTATCCAGGAATCAGCTTTCCCCCTTCAAAGAGTCCTGCTGATGGAAGGCAGGGTGTGCCTCCCAAAGTGAACTCCTGAAATTCCTCTTTATTTTTCCTGTGAGATTTATGCGTTTCTCTTTCATGCCAAAGTGGATTGAAATTTGGAAACCGATGCAGAGATTCTATGTGTAAATATTGAATATGAAAACGTAGGAATCTTAATTTTTTCCTGACCAGAGCCGGAGTTTATATAAATATATAGAATTTTAATTTTTCAAGATTTGCAGCATAGTGTGAATAGCTTGGCTTCACCCTCCCAAACACACGTGTGGGGCTCTCCCAAGCGTGTCCAGGCAGCGTCATCCATGTGTAAATCCTCATTTTTACAGCCTCTGTGTGTGCCCCCAGCTCTGGGGAGCTGCTGGTGCCTCCCAAAGCAGGACTGCACATGTGTGCGTGCCACCAAAGCTGCCTATTTATTGTATTCTTGAGGTTTATTAATTTTTTTTTGGTGAATTTTTATATCTCCCTGCAATTAAAGTGCTATATTTTGTATTTCTCTTGCCATGTGGTTTTTGGGTGCAATGAGTGGGGTCTCAGAGCTGCTAGGGGGGAGTCTGGAACCTCTGACTTGTCCCTAATTTGGTTTTACCTGCAGTGGGGTCTGTGTGGGCTCTCTGTCACCTCCTTCCTCTTCCAGAACCTCCTGGATTCATCTCCAGGCAGGAAAGAAATGAGTCAAAATGCTGCAATGCAATGGAGGGAGGGAAATGGGGTCACTTGGGGAGCCTCCATTCCAGGGAGGAGGAAGATGTGTCCCTGCTCCTTTGCCACAGCACTGAGCTGGGTGTGATGCTCCAAGGTCATGGGGTGGGAGCAGTTTTTTTTATGGTTCTGTCCAAAAACTTCCTCTTTTCCTTTTCCCATGGGAGTGTTTCCCCACTGTCCTCTTGTGGTGTAATCCCAGCTGGCAGCCATGTGCCTCCCTCATTCCCTGCCTCCCTTCAGGGGGAGGGGAATTGGGAAGAAAAACCTTGTGGGTTGAGAACAGCTTAATATTTGGAAGAAATTTTTTCCTCTGGGGAGAAATTCTTCCCTGTGAGGGAGGTGAGGCCCTGGCACAGAGTGCCCAGAGAAGCTGTGGGTGCCCCTGGATCCCTGGAAATACTCAAGGCAAGGTATGATGGTGCTTGGAGCAATCTGGGACAGTGGGAGGTGTCCCTGCCCAGGGCAGGGGCTGGAATGAGATGAGTTTTAAGGTCCCTTCCCACCCAAACCATTCAGGGATTCCAATTATAAAAATGTGAAGTATAGTAATTGCAATGAAAAGAGGAATAAAAGAGAAGGGAAGCAAGTGATGCACAGTAAAATTGCTCATCCCTACTGAGGAGAAAATGAACTCTATCCCAGCAGAAAGCAGGACACTTCTCCATCCAGATTTCTCAGGGGTCTGGGCTGGGAGGGACCCTGAGATGGGAGAACCAGCTGGAACTTGTGACCAAACATGAGGATTAAGGGAATTTCTCCATCCTTGCCCCAACCCTGCTGGTGGGATGCTCATGGTCCTCCCTGTGCCCTTGTCCACACCTTCTGCAGGCATTAGAGCACTTGGATTTGGTGCTTGGAGAAGAGCTGGCTGCGCACCAAGATTTTTTAGGATGCACAAGGATCCTGAAGGCCAAGGAGACCCCAGCTCCTGTAAGGTCCTATGGGTTGCTGTGCCACTGAGGTGGGGATGACTCCTGTAGGTGTGCACTGTGAGCACTGCTCAGCCTTTCTCTGCTCTTCCTGAGGATCCCACGGGCTTTAATCCTGCTCCAGAGGGTGAGGAAGCCTCAGCCCCTGTGGGGCCTGGCAGTGTGGAGGTGGGAGTGAGGTGCCTGCTACGTGCTGGAACAATATGTGAAACACGTGATGGATGTGGCCTTCTTGGCCCACCTTTGCTGTTCTATGGGGAAATCTTTCAGTGAGGCAAGAGATGGGACTTGTAGATATTTAAAAGTGCAGTTTATTTTATTTTCTGCATGGAGCAAAAAGTGTGAGGTCTTTTACAAGTGTTGAAAGCATGGCAAGAAGTCGCAGGATTTCTAGCTTGCATTGTCCTTTAAAGACTCATTAGCCAATAAGATATTGACAATTTGGATGTTTGTCCAAGTTTATTGGTTTAATATTGTAACAATTATTACATTATTATTAATAATAATAATTACATTGTTACACCAATAATAAGAAATTTAATCTAGCAATAACGTGATCTTTTCTAACCAATCTTGTTCTGCCACACAAATCCATTTTACAGGCTCCTTGTCACCTTTGTAGTTACTTCTATTCTCTCTATATCTTAAGTCCTATACTCTGAACTTTCCTCTAGGTAGCTTAACACGTCTCTGCTTTGACTACAAGTCTGCATCCTTGATTCTAAGAAGTTTGGAAGCTTCTTCCTGGGCCTGAGCTCAAAGCCTGGGTTTAATTCTGAGTTCTGGCCTGCAGGCCCAGTGTTCTGAAAGCTCTCTGCTTTTTTGGATTCCAACAATGGGCTGGAGCCCGGGACACCAGAAACCCCACTCGTGGTTTCCCCAGATGTGCAGGGCCAAGTCCTTCCTCAGAAACCACCACCTTGTGCTCGCCTGGAGCCACCTGCTCCTACCCAGGCCTCTTTCAATTTCCACCCCAGACCGCGGAAGAGCCGCGGGGAGCTGAGGTGCCTTTTATTGCCCTGGTTATTTTTAGTGTCGTCAGCGTGTCTCAGAGCCCAGAGCTCGGTTTGGGACCTTAACCAGCACCATGGCTTCCATCCCAGAGGGATTCCAGGAGGAAATTCCTGGTGGGACTGGGAAGGAGCCAGTGGGATGCAAGAAGGGTAACGGTGTGGGCCTGTGAACGTGGGCAGGGGTCACATTTTAGCTCAGGTAGGGCTTGCAGAAGTGTTGGGCTTAGGTTTAATGCCTGGATTTGGCTTGGGTTTAGGCCTAAGGTGGATTTCCCCATCCTGCATGAGGAAGCTCTGAGGCTGATGTCCCAGAAGAGATTTCAAGGTAAATGTGTTGATTGCACACAGGGGTGCTCTGGCCCAGGGTCACCGTGGCTTTTGTGAAATTCCAGAATGAATTCCTGCACATCTCTCACTTTTCCTGCAGGCCAGGCAGGAAGGGCACTGCCACCCTCCATCTGGGAAGCTGGTGGGGTCTGGAAGTGCCCCAGTCCAGAGGCAGTGCCTGCATTCCAGGCACCCATCCCTGCACCTTGCCTGGCCCTGGGCAGCTCCTGGTGCAGCTGTGCCCTGTCGTGATGGTTTTGGGCAACTGGTGACTCAAACACTTTCGTTGGTTTCTGTTCATTTGGGTTCCTCTCTGTCACCTCCCTGAAGTGAAACCTCAGTGCCAGTGTTGGCTCCTCTCTGTCAGTGTCTGCTGGCAAGTCCCAAAAGTGGCCTAGGTTTTTGGCTGAGGACCCTGTCCCCAAACTCTGGGGATGATTTATCCCCTGCATCCCTTCCACTGAATGATCCTCCTGGTGTAGCAGGATAGTGGGGCATAAATGAGAAGCTCTGACCGCCCTCACCAGAATTCTTGCTGCTTTTTTGGTGGTTTCCCACACTTAGAGTCAGAGCAGCAGCACCTGCTTGATGTCAAGATATCTCCTTGCTTCCCATGAAGGCCTGTGGGAATGGGAAGGGAATTTCTGGGAGTTCCCCAGGCTGAACTCCTGCCTTCAGGGGCAGAAGGTTCCACATGGGAAGGAGAGTGGAGCTTTCCATGAAGGAAACCTTAACTTGCAGGACATACAGGGCTCCCTCAAGAATATTTGGGAAGGAGCCATGTGCTTACCAAATCCTCCTGACATCTGGCAGAGAGGAGTGGAAATTTGGGGGAATTTTCTAAGATTTTTCAACCTAAAGTCATCTCCATGGTGTACATGAGGACATTTGGATTTCCAGGTGCTGCAAAGGATGTGATCAACACTGCAGCCCCTTGATGTTTTGTTCACTGGCTCAGGGATGTAATTTAGCTTCAAAGCCAACCTTTTTCCTGAGATTTGTGGCTGGAAGGCAGTTTGGCCTCTGGGAAGCATTTTCCTTGGGAGAAAATGAGCTGTGTTATATCCTGGGTTGTATTAATCCTGTTCATCACGTGTTTCTGGAGTTTCCCAGGACATGGCCTCTCACCAAACGCCAAAAACGCCACTGATGGTAGCTTCAGGAGAAGAATTCAGTGTCCATGAGGACAACAAGTGTCTACCCACCCCTCCCACATGCCTGAAACCCAGCGAGAGGAATTACCTAGTGCCAAATCCGTGTGAAGAACAAGTTTGATGGGCTGGGGAGGAGGAAGGTGAGGTTTATTCCAGCCAAATCTTGAGATTCACCACAACTCTTGAGATTCACCCCAACTTAACCTGGAGAAAGAGGAAAAGCTCTGCAGGCATCTCCATGCAGCGTTCTGCAACCACAAGTCAGTGGCAGGTCCCAGCTCACAGTTGAACTGCTCGGGAATCCAAGACACACCAGCTCCAGCTGCTTCCTCCAACCCGCCCCTGCTTGGCACCGGCACCCCCAGGCGCCTCTCGAGGCGTTAGAAAACAAACAGTCACTTTTTATTTCTAGACACCAGGCTCTCCAACTGGTTTGATTGCTCAATGCCCCCGTTTCAGCACAGCAGCCTGTCCAGAGCCAGCTTCTCCAGGCTCTTCCTGTGTTGTAACATGGGAGCAGCCCCCTCCACATGGGCTCTGGCAGCAGGATGTCTCCTTGGGAAGGCAGGAAAGCTGCATGGAGGCTCCCACCTCCTTTTCCAAAGGGATTATACCTCCTTGGGTGGATTTGTGGCCAAGGATGATGATTTTATTGATGGAAACTGGGCAAGAAAACCCATCCAGGGTTGACTTTGGTGGATCTCAAGGGCTTTGCCCCATTTTGTGACTGTTTTTTTTGACATGGTTTCATGTGACACTTTCCAATTGTCTTTTGGTTTGGGTGGATGGTGGAACTTGGTTCAAGAGCCAAACCGTGAGGTCAGACCTGTGGAGACAACACAAGGATTGGCCAAAGGCACCTCCTCAGCTCTGAGCATCTCAGCTCCATCAGAAGGAGGAAGAGGAGGTGGTGGGAAGAGCTGAGGGTGAGGAAGCTGAAGTTGCAGGATTTCCTCAAGCTGGACTTGGCTGCAGGAAGGTCTCGTGCAGAGGAAAGGAGATCCCAAACCCCAGGAAATGTGACAGCCACTTTATTTTCAGAATCAGTGTTTGACAGCTGCCCTCGATCTCTGCAGGCCTTTGCCTGAACGCCAGACACCAGGTCAAGAAAACAGCAGCAAAGACAACACAGGGACGAGGAGAAACACGACAATATTTGCTCAGAACTTTAGGTTTGTTATGAGACCAAGTCTGACACTGAGACCAGGCTGAAATCCCCTCCCTTCCCCCTCAGCCTGCATGTGTTATGGGGCTGTGTCCTGCTCTGATATATTTTTATTGCAGGTGATTTGTTTGCAATAATGAAACACCTGGATGCACCCAGGAGCCATAAAAACCAGCCAGAGCTTTTTGTGTGGGTCTGGGGGACCCAGAGCCACCAGGTAGTCTGGGCCTCTGCTGCTCTTCCTTAAAACAACTTAGTCTCAGCCCTAAAATGGAAATGGGAAGAAGCAAAAGGGCATTTCAGGCCATTGCACAAGGAGGTCTTTGCAACGTGATGGTTAAAAAAATACTCCAAGCTGGAGAAATATTCCTTCTCCTTCTTTTTCACCCCGATGTGTGAATGTAGTTGGGTGTTCAGAAGAGTTGCTCCAGTTCTTGCTGAGAGAATAATTCACATGGGTTATGTAAAACCTCCTTAGTCTGTGCTGGGTGTTTTTCAGAGAAATGCAAATCATAGAAACATGGAAGGATTTGGGTTGGAAGGGACCTTAAAACTCATTTCATTCCAACCTCTCCCTGGAGGTTGGAATACTTTCCACTGGAGCAGGCTGCTCAAAACCCCAAAAGAATAACAAGATTTTTAAACTTTGGAGCAATTAGTTTCAATAATATCAATTTCCAGCATCCCATGGCTCTTGCTTTTTACTTCTGTTGGGCTTCAGAGGGAGGACTGAGGGATGTGGAAGCAACAGGGGTTTGAAACAAGTGATTCCCTGCCTGTGTCTTTCTCTTCTGTATTTGAGAAGTAACCACTTCTCCCTGAGATAAATCTGGCTCCTGGACAGGTCTGTAGGGTGCAAAAGGCAGGCTGATCTTCCCAGGGATCATGGCTAGAAAATAGCAAGAGGGATCATTTTGGGGAATTTTTTTACACCTCTGCCCCAGAAATACAGTCTGGTTTTGTTTTGGAGGAGAGAATGGACACCTCTTTTGTAAAAATACCAAATATTTCAAATTTGCTGATATGCTTTGCTGCTTCAACCCAAGTTTTCTCTGTTTGCTCCTAAATACTCATGACCAGTGTGACCTCTAGTCCTTCCTGGGGCAGATCATGAGGTCTGAAGGAGATCTGATCCAAGGAGAGATGGGAGGAGCCTCTCAGCTCTGTCTTCAGATGGAGAAGGGAAGGGACCACTTGCTTGCCTTTAAGGCAAGGAAGGAAAAATCCGCAGGAAATGTTCACTTGTGGTGTCAGCAGCAAGGGCAAGGAGAGCCTGGAGGAAGGAGGCTCGTGGTGGGGAAGGTGGTCTGTGGTGCTCACCACCGAGCAGGAGATGGAAAAGGTGGGGGAAAGTGAGAGATGGTGATGGCTGGAGGGAGATTCATTGCTGATGTAGCTCAGCAAGTCGGCAGAGAAGGGTGAACACCTGCCCTGCCAAATGTCCAGCCCTGGTCCTACACAGCATCATCCAACAGATCCCTGGCAGGGGAAGGAGCGAGTGTGGCTGAGCTAAACCCCAAACCCAGTGGCTGAGGGAAGCCTGGCCTGTGGGTTGTGGCTGCAGCATGGAGGGTCAGAGCCCACAGCACAGCCCTTCTCCATGGACACCTTTAATGCCCGTGGCTGTGGGGACCAACCCCTATGGAGTGATGGCCAGGAGCTGGATTATGTGAGGGTGGGATCAGAGAGGAGAGAGGGGTTCCACCCCACTGGGCAGGACACAGCACCAGTCTCTCGTGGAAGAGGGGGAGTCTCCTGGGTTCCTCCTGAGGAGCATCTCTGGTGCACGGTGCCTGCTCAATTCCCCTTTCCTGCCCACAGCCACTGACGGTGCTGGGTCTCCTTTTGTGGGGCTGAGATCAGCCAGGAGACCAACTTCAGGCTGAATGGTGGGCAAACAACCCCCCTGTGCCCACCCTGTGTGGCTCTGCCCTCAGGGTGGATGTGGGAAACTCTCGGTCTCAATGAGAGTCTGGAAATTCTGGGGTAATTTTAACCTTGCCGTGGGTTGTGAGAAACCGAGGGGTTTTACAGCTTTGTTGGGCAGGACACTCAGAGTCATGAGATGCAGCTCTCCCAAGAGAAATATCAAGTCCCAGATGGAGCAGGGCAGGATCAGTGCGAGCCCTCAGGATTGTGATCCCCTGGAATGTCCTTTACCATCTTCTCAGGTTGAGGGCTGTGCCCACTGATGAAATATAGAGCAGTGATGGCTCAGATAAAGTTGGTTTTCAGGGAGGGCAATGGTTTGGGGTGTTTAGGAAAAGCAGAATTTCTTAATTTACCCCCGTCAGATTTTCTGGAGGAGGCTTCTTGCTGTAGGGATGGGTCATGAAGCCAAGAGATGTTGTTGCAGGAGGGTTTTGAGTACCAGGGAGGATTTTGTGCAGCAGGCAGGTGTCTGGGCAGGCTGGTTGGCTAGCACCCATCCCATTTGGATGGCCTTTGGCCCATCTAGTTTGGACTAGACGACCTTTAATAATCCCTTCCATCCCAGATTATTTTACCTGGCCTGGAACTCTTCCTGCTGTGAGTTTGAAACTGCAAAAATCTCAACATGAAAGCAAAACCTGGCCTTGGTTTTGCCTTGTTGAGAAATTATTCCGTATTTCTGGTAAAGTGACATCATCTTTTCGAGCTGCTGCAGGAAAAGGGGTCACTCTGTCATTTCTGGTCCTCTCTCCTAATTTTAGTTCTTCACAGAATCCCAGAAAGGTTTGGGTTGGAAGGCATTTTAAAGCTCATCTAGTCCCACTCTCATGGCCAGAGACACCTTCCACTATCCCAAGTTGCATCAAGCCCCATCCAGCTTGGCCTTGGACACTTTCAGGGATGGGGCAGCCACATCTCAAAGAGTTTAAACACTTAATCACAGCAGTGGAAAACTGGGGATTTCACTATAATTTTTATGAAGTAGGTGGAGTTTGGAGCAGCCTCTTTCTAAAGTGAGAAAAGAAAGGAAGGCAATAAATGATGCCTGGAGCCTCTGGAGCATTTTTTGCACTGGTGCAGGAAAATCTTTGCCTGCCCATGAAGGTTCGTTTTCCAAAGGCTGAATACCCTGGGGCCGGTTCTCACCTTGCCCCACGGTGAATTCGTTCATCTCCAAACAACCAGGAGCTGCTCAGGAGGAGCTGATTCATCACAACCTTGAGACATCCTGTTCCTTATCAACCCCACAAGACTATCAGGAGAGGTGAGGTTGGAAACGAGCCCGGTGAATTTAATAATTCACTCTTGATTTGTGCGGCCGTCACCGATGGAGGCTGAGGTGCCGCCAGAGACGGGATCTGATTTCAGGGCAGGGCCAGATCTTAAAATAGGAGGATGGGAATGAATGGTAACGTTTGTTTTCGCTTTTATTGGTGTGCTCTAAAGGCTCACCTCCAGCCTGAGCTGTCAGTTGGGCACGATGTTGTGTTCCGGGAATCGCGCCTGAGGGTGGCCCGTGGACCTGTGACCCCAATCTGAGCTGACTTTAGCACACCTCTGTTTCTTCTTGAGATAAGAAATAGTGGTGAGTTGATCATCTCTCTCCCATTCCTTACTTTTCTGCTGTTTTAGCTATTTTATTAGGGTTTTTTTTTGGTCACAAGTGGAGGCTGGCGGAGTCAGAGCTGCTGTCCTGTACATTCTATCAGCATTTGTCAGGCTAGATTTGGGACAGAGCCAATTCTCCCCAAAACCAGTGTCTTTCCATCACATGCTTCAGCTTCAGAGTCTGCAGGTGTGATCATCTCATCTGGTTCTGAGGTAGCTCCACTGCCTACAAGAGGCAAGTGCTTAAGCTTTGAAAATTCACAGAGCTGCAAAAAAAAGTTCCCCAATTCCTTTCCCCCAAGACCAAGAGCCGCTCTCAGTTTTGTACTGGCAAAACCTGGAGTTTCACTGAAACGAGCTGAAAAAAGTCCTCCCCATCCTGTAACCCCTCTCCTTTTGCAGATATTTATTGTATGCTTGTGTTACAGCCTCCTCCTGAATCTGGAATTTAAGAGGAATTCTGGTTTGAGCCCAAATTTTCTAAAGCAAGCAGAAAAAGAATTAAACTAATGACCTGCAGTGCGCAAAACCCATGTACAGAGAAAAACAAAACTCACTAAATAAATATTTATTTTATTTTACTGAAGCTTCCTGAATAGTCAAGGAGGGCTTTTCCTGCTGGGATGAGCCAGGATGAAATCCATTCCCTGTGACAAAACAAGCCTTGAGCTTGGACTTTGGCCTCTGCTGAGAATTAATTAATCTGCAGTGCTCTGCTCTTAGCAAGATCTCAGCTCCTGGGTTTCCCACCGTGGGATGCTGAACTTGGGGGTGCCCCTGCTTTAAAAATCAGAATTTCCTTGCAGAAATTCTGGCAGAAAAAGTGACGAGTGCCAGAGTGGGTGCAGGAGTGGCCTTGGGGCTCATTTACATCTCGGCGGGTGAGAAGTGAGGCGTGAGCTGCTTTCCTGTCAGCGCCAGGCTCAGCCCTAAAACCCCCAGTTGGTTTTGTGTCTCTCAGGGCTGGAGCAAGATCTTGAAGGGGAAAAAGCCCTGAGAGCTACCAAACCTCTTTTCCTTGTGGATGGATTAGCTCGGTGTCTTCTCCTTTGTTGCTTCTATTCATGGTGACCTTGGCTCATTAAATGTCTGGACTTGACTCATTAAACGTCTGGACTTGATGATCTTAGAGATCTCTTCTGACCTGAATTATTTTATTGTCATATTTGCTCCTCCCAGGAGGTTTGCTCCATTCTTGGAAGTGTCGGATGGGACTTGGAGCAAACAAAATTCTCCAAGAAAAATTCCCCAAAGTATTTTGTTCAAGCGTTCATCTTTGGACCTGAAGGAAATAAAAGTGTTTTGTAGAGGGGAACCATGCTGGGAAATGGATTCCCTTGGTCTGACCCTGGAATTCTGCAGGATCCCATGTCCCTGAAGCCCCAACTTGCTCAGCAGGAGCTGAGCTTGGGGACATTCATGTGGAAAGGGACACGTTTAACAGAGTCCTTAATGAAGGAGCTTTTTGTGGCATCCCAAACTTTCCTTAACCAATAAATGCTGTGTCAGACAAGCTGCAAGGCTGGGGAGGAGGGCTTATTCTGCTGTATTGAGTATGCCAGGGAATGAGAGAAATCTATTTTTCCTGCCTTATTTCCTTTTTCCTGCTGTAATTGATGGATGTTATTCCTCCTCGTCCCTTTTTTCCCCACCATTTTTGATGCAGGATGTTGCCAGGTGGAATGGGACACAAACCCTTGTACTCCTTCCACCTCCTTGTATCTACACTGAGGTGGACAACAGAACTGAGCAGCCCTTTAGGGCAAAAGGGTGTTTTATAGGAATAAACAACAAAAAGAGAGAGCAAACCAGGTCAGAGATGAATCCAGGCCTCAGGGGGGTTTGCAAAAGAGCTGGAAATCTCACAAGGCCGAGTTGCGCCTCATGAGATTTCTGATACTTCCCACTTCTGGCCGGGCCAGAAATACCACAAGAACAACGCTGCATCATCATTCTCAGCTCTGGCTCTACTCTTCCCACACTCCCAGGAGGGATCAGCCTCCCAAATGTCCTACAGGCTGAGGATCCGCTGGCACCGGCGGCGGCACCGCCGAGCAGCGCCCGGCGCAGACGGCATCCGGCTTTTCCTTTCAGCCCCATGTGTCGAGCAGGGAGATATTTTTGGTCGAGAAATCAAGTGACTCATTTTGTGGATCCCAAGAACTATTTTGGGCCGGGGCGTGCGCCTCCCCCGGCGCGTTGCCCTGCTGATGCTGCCCGGGCATCTTCAGCAAGCCGGGGCAGGTGGGTGCACGAAGGACACTGCACCCTCAGCCTGCAGATCCAGCTGGATCACAGAGCCTGGAGGCTGATGGTGGCCAGGGATGTTGTGCAATCCCTCTGTTCACGTTTCAGCTCGGTCCTTACCCTTTCCGCCCTCCGGCCGGGTTTGTTATGCAGAGGAAGCTTTAAGGAGCCCCGACAAACAGACAGGAAACCGAGTCTTTCACTGTGCGGACACATTGTCTGCCCGGGGCTAAATTTGAACATAAAAAGACCTTATTTATTTCTTTTATTTATAAATCCTGAGCTGTGTGCTTTGAAGACAAGCGCCCGTTGGGAAGGGTGCAGGAGAGGGTGAGGGGAAGGGCAGCCGGCACGGTGTGGGCCAAAGTCCAGCTCTGGTGTGTGGGGTGGGATCAGGGCGGGCTTGGATGCTCCATGCCATGACCTGGAGTGATACCGAGGTAGAAATGGCCAGCTGAGATGGTGGGGCTTGAATGGGACAGCTCTGGGTGGCCAGTTCTGTGGTGGAGACTCCACTCAGGAGCTCATGGGCCTCCCCTGTGGGGATGATGGTGAAGGTGGTGCTGGGATCCAACCTACATTGTGTGGCTGAGGGTGAAATCCTGGGTGGCTCAATGTCCCCACAGAGGCTGGGTGATGAGGGATTAATATCCAGGACTGGATTCCTGGAACTATTTAAAGCCAGGCTGGACAGGGCTTGGAGCCATCTTGGATAGCGGAAGCTGTCCCTGCCCGTGGCAGGAGTTGGAGCGAGATGACCTTTAAGGTCCCTTGCAACCCAAACCATTCCAAGATTCCATGATCAGCAAGGTCAGGTGGCCACTGCATATCCACACCTGGAGTCACCACCACTGGCCTTGGCCACCACCTCTGGAGAAGCTGCTTGTGTGCCCAGCAACATCAGAGCTGCCTCCCACCAACCCATGGGCTACTGGTCCCACCAGCCCCCAGGGACCCTGGTGAGACCATCAGAGAAACCAGAGGCTCCTTTGGAGATGTTTTTTTTCTATTTTCCATGTACCACTGGGTATTTCCAGGCAAAGGTAGTGTGAGAGAGGCAGGCAGATCTTGGCCACCGCAGCAGACTTTAAAAAGTGAAAACACGAAGTCGAAAGCTGCCGAACCTGCAGCAACTTCCCAAATCCCACCTGAAATTTAGCAAAAGGCACAAGGAAAGTAAAAGTTCCAGCGTTGCTTTTTTGGGGGTGGTGTGTTTTTTTAATGTTGTTGTTGTTCTTGGAGAAACATCACCCTTCATTCTGAGAAAAGGGAAGCGCTGGGGCCGTGGCTTCTGGGGAGTTGTGAATCTGCCCCTCAGGAGAGCAAAACTGGGGTCAACTCCAGCACCCAGGGTTGTACCAGGGCTTGGGCAATGTAACAGCAATGCTGAGGCTCCTGTGGCAGAGCAGGAGGAGATACAGGAGTGACATAGAAGAGGAGAAACCTCTTATCCTCCCTCTCTGCTCCGTTAGGAGCACAGATGAGTTTGGGCACAGAGCTACTCCATCTCTCCCCTCCTGCTGGTGAGGTCGGGCTCAGCTGCACCAAAACCTACCGGTCACAGCGACCCTTTTCTTTATTTAACCCTCCTCGACCCCAGGATTGAGGAGCCACTTCCACATTTGCTGCTGGCCACGGCTAAAAAGCCCTTGAAGCCGTTCCTGCTCCTTGGGCCCGGTTTGTCTCGCTCGCAGATGCTCAAACCACACGTTCCTTTGCCCAGCCTGGCCCATCACAGATGGACACAGCTAAAAATACCCCAAAATAATGCCTGGCCACAGGAGTCCTGCAAGGGTCTCCCAGCCAGAGCAGCTGGGGCTGAGAGGACAGGCTAAAAATAGAGATGTGGTGCAAGTTTCTGAAGATCCCAAAGCATGAGGTGAAACTCAGCCTGGGTTAACTGAAAAGCTGAGGGCATCTTCGGGTTTATTTCTGCTTGGAGGGGCTCAGCAGGAGAAATGGGGAGCCCTTTTGGGCATGGGTTTAGTGGGGGTTTAGTTTCCCCATCACCTCAGGGCTTGTGTTTGCTTTGGGGGGTCACCACCCTCACAGGGAGCTGCATTCTGGGGCCCAAAGGCCCATAAAGGCCCAAAGGCCAAAAGTTTTATCTGTGGATAAAGCTGTGCTGTACCCACAGATTTTAGTTTCTTTGGGAGAAATCTGCAGGTTTGGCACCTTTGCCTCATACTGAGCCCAGCATCCCAGTGTAGCTGCACGCTCCAGCTGAGCCCCATCCTGCCCAAGAGTACGCCCAAACCCTCCATCCTTACACAAGGAGAGCAGCTGAAAGAGCATGAAAATCTCTCTCTGATATTTCCATCCACGATCCACGAGCTGAGGACACGCCTGGAATTGTGTGTGGTTCAATTTGGGACCCCTCTATTCCCCACCAAGCCCAGGGGAGCCCATCTCATCCCCATCCTCTCCACCTTGCACAACCCGCCGGCTCCTTCTCCTTCTCCTTCCTCACCCTGGGTGAAATCAGAGCTGTTATTTCAAAGAGAAGCTTGTGATTTATCGCTGTAATCTCAACCACAAGTTGAGCTGGCAGGAGTTAGGGGAGCCACGAGGAATAACAGAGGGCTTGCCCATTCATTTCAGCATCCTCTGCGCTCTTGAGGTTTTTATTTCTTCAGCACAACAGCAGAGAAATGCGAGTTTCTCGTAGAAAGAGGAGAAAATGAAAAGGAAAAAAGGATTGACCGGGATTTGTGCTGAAGCAGCTCAAAATGAGGCTGTTTCTTTGCATTCTGGTTTTTAAAAAATCAGCTTTAAAACCCGAGATTATTGCAGCAACCAGAGGAACCAGCCCTGTCTGGTGAAGGGGAACACCCTGGGATGGTGCTGGTGTTCCAAGGGCAGAGTGGGGGTTTCTCCTTATTTTTCCCATTTTCCCCTTCTCCATAAGTCACTTTTACGGCTCCCAGCAGCCAGCCTGGCAAGCACAGCTTTGCAGGGATGTTAATGACTCTTTAAATCAAAGGTTTATGGTGGCCAAAGCAAACCTGGTGTCTCCTTCCAGAAAGGAGCTGCACAGAGAGCTTCCAAACACTGCCTGGCTGTGAAACGAACAGCATTTTCATCTTTGTTATTTTGCCTTTTCCTAATTTATATGTGGTTTTACACTGTATTTAAAGCTCTCAATCCTATTTCCCCCACTACTGAATGGACCTGGAAGCTGATTTTTTACTCAATATCAGTGAGATGCACATCATCTTATGAAATTTCAAACCCTGGAGAGTCACTAAACCTGCCAAATTTCCCAATTTTCTCAACACTTGAGCTCTTTGTATCCAATATTCCAAGCTCCTGGTGTGCTCAGGAGAAATCCATCAATTTTTTATGCTTTTTCCTTGTTTTACAGAAGAAAAGGCTGTTTTTCCAGGCTGGCTGCAGAGTGTGGGGCAGTCAGACAGATTTTAACCCACTCTGAGGAAATGACAAAGCATTAACTCCCCTGCAAGACACTGAAATCGTTTTCATTAAAGCCAGTCTTTGCAAAGAGTTGTTTTCCAAGCCAAAAAAAAAAAAAGAAAAAAAAAAGGAAAATAAAAGAGAGACAAAGAAAAAAACCTTGCTCTTTCTTGGCCTTTCTGCTCTGCTAATCCACTTGGACATCTATTAGCAATTATTTATTTACTTCCCTGTTGGCTCTTTATGGTGCAATTTTTCAACCAAATAGGCATTACTCAATAATAACTCCTGCAGAAAGGCAATTAGGAAACGTGAAGGGGATGGTTACAGAGATTGTGGGGCATTTCCTGGCCTCAAAATCTCATTTTTTGGCCCAAACAGAGTTGGAGATGCTGCTCAGGGCAGCAGAACCCTGCCAGGCTCTGAGATTGGAGCATCAAAACCTCGCTCCATCCTCATCCAGGGGTTTGTCCCTGCTGTTTGCAGCTTTTGCAAGGAGCCACGAGCTGCAAAGCCCAGATTTAGGAAGGCACCACTTTCGTTGTCTCCTGGGTAATAATCTTCTTTCTTCCCTTTGCGTTTGGGTGATGAGGAAGGGCTGTAAAAAAACAGGATTCTTGTTCCTTAATGAAAATGCTCGGTGCCCAAAGGCGAGTTCCCATGAAGCCGCAAGGTAGTGCAAAACTGAAAAGAAAATTAAAAATATTTCAAAAACCAGCTCAGCCTTTGGGTGCAGCATCTCAGGAGTGTTTCCCCATTCCACCCCTTTGTGGGGACAGCTCAGGGCAGGTCACCCACCCTCCAAAATCCCCCTGAGCCACGGCTTTCTCGAGAAAAGGCTCCTTGCGTGCAAGAAGCCGCAGTGGAGGGGGCGAAAAAAACCAGATTTGAGTTGAAATTATGGAGCTTATAAGGAAATAAAGACTTTTTCTGGCTGTCCCTCACAGTGATCACCCCTTGATCTTCCTGGGGGTGGTGAGGGGAGTCAGGGAGTGATGCTGGTGGGGTTTGGGCGCATCCCTCATGCCACCTGGCTGGGGATGAGGGACAGAAGCCCCCCCAAGCACTGCTGGGTGCTGGCAGGAACCACGCTAGAGAGGGGTGAGAGCACAGTGGGTGCTGCTCGAAGGTGGGGACAGCCCAGTCCTGGTTCTGCTTGGCTGGAGCTGCCACCCAAAATAATCAAACCTCACCCCAGCGTTTCTGCTGCTGAGGGAAACTTCATTTTCATTTTCCGACCGCTTTCCCGGCCGGGACACAGGCGAGGGCTGCTCAGGGTGGGGAGGGTGGGGGTTGTTTGGCACCCAGTGCCACTGAAATGCCACTTGGGTTGGCTCTGGGGTGGCTTTTAGCCAGGGAGGGTGGCCTGAGAGTGAAGTGGGGGGGGATTACAGCCAGAGCAGGACTGGGACTGAGATCATGAATCACAGACTGGTTTGGGATGGAAGGGATCTCATATCTCATCTCCTTCCACCCCTGCCTTGGCCAGGGACAACTTCCACTGTCCCAGGCTGCTCCCAGCCCTGTCCAGCCTGGCCTTGGGCACTGCCAGGGATCCAGAGGCAGCCACAGCTGCTCTGTGCCAGGGCCTGCCCACCCTCAGAGCCCAGAATTCCTTCCCAATATCCTGTCTAACCCTGCCCCTCAGTCTGAAGCCATTTCCCCTTTCTCGCCCAAAGTCTCTCTCCATCTTCCCTGTGGGCTCCCTTCAGGCCACAGTTAAATCACCCTGGATCTTCTCTTTTCCAGGCTGAGCAATCCCAGTTCTCCCATCTTTTCCTCACTGCAGAGCTTTTTGAATTTTGAATTTTCAATGGGTTGAGCTGGTTTGCACCTGCTGGTTTGCAGGGCACGGATTTGGGTGGGATGCTCCACTACCAAGTGTCTGCTCTGCTCTTTGGGTTTTATTTTTCTCCTAGAAAAATAGATTTCTGTGCTCCATCCCTCTGATCACCTTGGTGCCTCTGGACTATCTCCAGCAGGTTGGCTGGAACACTGTGCTGCTCTCAACATACCTGTGGGATCACAGATCCATTGGGAAGGTGTCCTTGCCCATTTCCAACCCAAACCATTCCATAAATTATTCACTACTCCCGCTGCCAGGCTGTGATAATCCTTCAATCATCCCCCCTCGAACCCATAAACCCTCCACAGACACCAACCCCTCCTCCAGACAAGATTAAGCTCACCACTAACAAATCCAGAGGGTTTTCCCTCTATTTGTGTGGATCACCAGGGCTTATAGACAACCCCTGGGGCATTCCTTGATGTCTGTAGTGATTCCCACATTCCCTGGTGCCTGCAGTTCCCCAGCCCAACCCCTCCCAGTGTGTGTGTTGAATATTTCCTTGGTGATCCAGGGGCTAAGAACATTTCTCTGTATGGATTCCTTTAAATTCCACCCCCAAAGCAACCCTCTGGATCATTGAAAGTGGGAATGTTTGTACTGAGGGTTTTATAGGGAGCCTGGGATTTATTTTGCTGCTAACAAACTTTGCTCACGCCTTAACAAAATGCAAATATCCCAATTCCACTGTTGCTAAAACACAGAGCTGAGATCACAGGGACTTGTTCAGGATGTTGATTTCTTTTCTAGCTGATAATTCTTGTTCTTTGCTTGAAAAAAAAAAGTGGTTTTCTGTTTGTAATAAATAGAACAGCGTGAAAAACATGACTTCTAAGCAAATCTCAGAAATTAAGAGCTTCAAATCCTTCTAGATTTCCCCCTTCCTGGGGAAGAAGATCTCGCTAGAAATAACAAGCACAGCCTGGGAAGTGAACAGTGGGAATATTCTGTCTGAACAGGAAGGATCCACAGCCAAGGAGAACCATTAGTCAGTGTTAATTAGGGCTGATTGACTGAGAGCAGAGTCTGACAGGAGCCTGGCAGAGCTGCTGAGAGCTTGTGTTGAGTCACTGGGAAAACCACAGGCTGTTGTTAGAAGGGAAAAAAAATTAACGAAAAATAGAAATACATGAACAGGTGCGATTTTCTCTGGTCCTGAGTGATGGAGGAACCTGGAACTGGGCATCAACCTCAATTACTGGAAGTGGTGCCCCTGTTCTGCAGGTCCAGCCCTGTTTTACACCCTCAGAGGTGATGGGGAATCCTCTCCTGGGAGATGTCTCTGCCAGGAATGTGCATCCCGGGGATGTGAAGGCAGGAATGTGGCTCCAAGTCCTCAAAAGGTGGGAAAGAGGGAATGGAGAAGCCTTTCTGCTCCATCCCTGCACAGGCAGACCTGCCATGGCTTGAGCCAGCCCTGCCTTGGAGAGCTTTTCTCTCCAGAGAAAGCTTGAGGGCTGTGGAAAATCACTTCCCCAAATCCCTGCTGCTCTTTCACCACTGGAAGGTCCTGCAAAAACCAGATGGGCACAACGTGTGTGTAACTGAGGGGAAACGTGGAGAAAGCAGAGAAAATCCCAGGGAGGGGGGGTTCTGGCAGCCTGGGAAGCAGCTCCACAGGGCCTTTGGAACTGCAGCTCAGAGGATGGAAAGCCTCGGGGGCTCAGTGGAGTGCCCGTTCCCCTGGGAAACATCTCCCTACCTCTTCCTCCAAACCCTGAAGCTTCTGATTTCACGACTTTTCCATTATTTTCTTTTTGCTGCCATAAATTCCCACAGCTTTAATTATAGAAATAAATTCCCTGCTGTGACATCAGTGACAATCCCAGCTGGAGCTTCTGGTGCCTGCTGCAACACCAGGAGCAGATCTCCATCACCACCTCCCACAGCTCAGTTAGGGGTTGGGAGATGGCAAAAAACCCCAAACCTCCACCACCCCTTGCTGTGGGCTTTTTTGCGTGGTTTGGGGCTGGTTTGGCTCTGTCCCTCCTGCCTGCACACCTTGATCCCTCCACCACTCCTTTCTGTATTTTTTTGCATGGTTTGGGGCTGGTTTGGCTCTGTCCCTCCTCCCTGCACACCTTGATCCCCTTGCCCACGTGCTCCAGCCATAAATGTAACGGCACGGTCAGAGTCTCACCATTATTATTATATCCTGTTTTATATAATAACCAAGTTTGCTCTTTTGACTCACCGACTGCTCTCTCCAGCAGGAATTGTGCTGTCAGTCGATCCAGTTAATGCAGGAAGTGGTCACTGGCATGGAAAATTTCGAATATTCAACGGGATGGGCTGGTTTGCACCCACTGGTTTGCAGGGCACGGATTTGGGTGGGATGCTCCACTGCCAACTGTCTGCTCTGCTCTTTGGGATTTTTTTCCCTAGAAAAATAGATATCTGTGCTAAAATCCACTCGGTGCTCCTGGGAGCTGGTGGGAGGCAAAGGGAATGGGATTCATCGCTGGCCACCAGCACTGGAAACCTTGGAAAAGATCCCTGAGTGCCCATCCAAGCCCAACAGCTCCACATGGAGCGCTGGGGGGGAATTGCTGCCCCAGAACCTTCCCAGGGAACTGCTTAATCACCTAGTAATCACTATTAATCACCTATTAATCACCTGTCTCACGGCAAAGCTCTGACTGTCCTTGCTCTGGGATTTAAAGTTCCCTGCCAGCAGGGACACGGGTTTGGAAAACGCTCCCAGGAACGTGGTGTGGCCCCTGGGGGTGTCCTGTGCAGAGTCGGGAGCTGGGCTCGCTGATCCTTGTGGCACCCTTTGAGCTCAGTTTCTTCCATGAGCGCTGTCCCTTCTGCTCGCAGCTTGGTGTCCCCTCGGCTGCCTTGCAATCCCTGCGACCGAGAGGGGTGACTTTGGCCCGGTGGCCGTGCCCTGGTGTGCATCAAAGCAGGGCTGCAGCTCAGTTTTCTGGCTGAGTCCCTAAGTAAACCCGATCCCACAAATAAATCAGGGTTTATTGCACCCAAACAACGGGGAGTTTGAACCCAGCCACGATGCAGCAGATAAAATCTGGAAGATACCCAGCAGTGGGAGGGAAAGCTTCACCTTTAATCATGACTCTGCCCTTCCTGCCGAGCGTGTTCAAGGGATGCTCCCCCAAAAACCTCTCTGCTTGGGCACAGCTTTTTGGGGTGCTGGAAGCCGGAGTTTCCCCCTGGCACAGCTGCCAAGGTAGAGGTGGTGGAGGAACAGAGAGAGCTTCATATTTAGGAAGTTAAAGCAGGAGCGAGTTCCCTAAAGGGATGGACTGAGGGTGAGGAGATGGTGAAGAGGCAAAAGCACTGGGCTGTGGAGCCACGGGGACCTCTGTTCCCAGTGTCCCCACTGTCCCCAGCACGGGCAGGCACCAGGAGCTCCCAGCCACCGGCTCGGCTGCGCCCAGGTCACCACGAGCCACATGATCTGCGAGGTCGGAGCAGCGACAACAACAGGAACAATCTGTGGGAGAGGAACTTAGGGATGAACCCAACTTCTCTAAAGTATAAAAAGAGCCTGGGGGGGCCGCAAAAGGCATCGGCTTTGCACGTCCTCCCCTCCGCCCCTGAGCGCTGACGGTTGGGAGCCGGCGCTGGCCCGGGGTTGTGCAACTCCCACTGAGTTGAGCTCTTGGCATCGCCTCTGCTGCCCTCCCAGGAAAGGAAACACGGCCCCAGCCAGGCCTGAAGGGCCTTTGCAAGGGCTCAAACGGCTCTGCTCGGCCTCTGCCCGCTGGGTGGTTTTGCCTGGGTGCTGGTGCCACGGGAGGGGTGAGCAAACCTGCAGCAGGGCGCGTCAAACCCCGCTAAAGAGCAGCAGGGCTGGGAATTGTGAGGAGGGTCTGGCTGTGTTTCCTGTCAAGGGATGCTCGTGCACCTCAAAAAATTCAATTCAAAGTCAAACAGACTTCCAGCATCCCGTATGCACAGCTACACCACGGGGAATGAGTTTTTTGGGTCCTATTCTCATCCATTTTTTCCTTTTTCCTTTGATTTATTGGTGTTTCCACTTGCTGGCCCAAACCAGTGGGGCAAGGATGTGTCCCTGGTGCACCATGGCTTTCACAGCAGCTCGCTCTCTCTCTGTAGGCACCCTGAAAATAATTACACATTTGAAAGCCTATTTTTGGCTTGGGGAAACACTATTTCTGCATGAAACCTCCTAAAAACCAGAAAAACCCCACAGAAGATGAAGGCAAAACTTGTGAGGTGGCCCCACTCCAGACCAGGCACATGCCACAAAATGCCAGTGGTGGCACTTCCAGAACATGGGGCAGATGCTGGGATATCATCAGGCACATCTACAGATATTTATGATTTTCTTACCATGGGTTATGAAAAAAAAGTGTCACCCCATGTAAAAAACCCAATTTCAGGTGTCCTTTGGTGCCCAGGATGTAATAGAAGCCCCACAGGATGTGACATTTTCTCCTCATTTAAAGGAAAATGTTTTGCTGATTGGAGAGAGAGGAATAACAAGAGGAGAAAATGAGATCCTAAATTCCAGGTACTTTTGGTTGCCTTTCGTATTAATGCAAACTTTAATGGGACCAGAAGGAGAAAACTCAAAACGTGATGGAATTTTAAAACTCTAGCTCACTTCAATGAACGAGGGGCTGAGATTCCAGGAATTTTGGTTTTATTTAACTTATAGGAAAGGAGGAAGAAACAGATGGAGCTGCTGTTCCTGAACTAAAAATACTGTTTAGAGAAGGACATCTGCAATGCAGCTTTGAATGTCAAGGTCCTCAGTGTTTGGATTGTTCTCCTTCAAATGTCACCTCCTGATGTTAAGAGAGGTAGAGAGGCTGCAAATGCAGAGATTGCAGCCATTCCCTCCTTCCCTTAGAAATGCTTGTTCTCCCAAAGCTGTGCAATGAAATGGAGAGGAAATCACATTTCCAGCCTGTTGTGCAGGGATGGGGATATCCCTGACCTGTCTGTCCCACTTTGGGATCTCTGAGTGCTGGATCTGGACTGGTCCCAGCTGCTGGAGGCTGTTTGGGGACATGAGAGTCACCAAGAAATCTGACAAGTCATTCTTAAAAGTTCTGGGAGAGTATTTGTGAAAGCCAAGCAAATTCTGCCCCTCCCAGCATGGAATAAGTGACCTTTGTCCGGGCTTTTATTTTCACTTTCGAGCTCTTGCCTGCTGAGGTCAAGCTGTTTATAAAGTTTGGCAGAATTAAAGAGGCAGCATTAATCACCCCCGTTATTTTATCTTGCTGGCCACCATCTCACTGTGCTTTTGCCAAGGTCAGGAATTACGCAAAAAAAATCTAAATGTCCCAGAGTGCCACAAATCAGCCCCGAGAGAATCCAGAAAATTTGGGTTAAAAGGCACAATCTTTGCAAAAAAATACCCGTTTGTGTCTTGTCCTTCCATTCAGGGAGCCTTGGCAGTTCTTGTTTCTCAAAAAAAGGAAGAGTGATATTGTCATATAATGACAGGACTCCGGAAGCTGGAGATTTACAGGGAAAAAAAAAATAACAAGCATTGTACAACTTATCCTAAAAGGGTGAATAATCACCTGTGCTTCCTTCTGGTCCAGCAGTGTTTACCACTGCTGCAAGAAGGGACTCTCACTTTTCTTCTTGGATGTGCTTTGGTTTATAGGATTATATCAATATTGGGCAACGAGTGAGCAGGTCAGGCCATAAACTCCATCAGCAATGGTGTGTTATTTAACCCCTGATTATTGAATCCCTGATTATTTAACTCCTGGAGTAGGATGTGCTGTCTCTTATCAGGGCTCAGGGGAATATTGCCTCCCCCGTGCTCTGATAGCAGCAAACCCCTAATCTGGAGTTAAACATTAATGAGCTGTCACAGCGCTGGATTCCCAGAAATCTGCTGAGTTGAGATCATCCATAGGGATGAATAATGGGGCTGATCTGAAATATCTCCAGGACAGAGTGGGTCAAGGCTGTGGGGGAAGGCTCCTGTGGGTGTCAGCAGTCCCTGCTGCGGTTGAGGTCTCTCTTGGCCAATTCAAGACTTGCTTCAGTCTTGTGGTCCAGCAGCTGCTTCCCTGCAGATGTTGAAAGGAAAAGAGAGGAGGAGGAGGCCAGGCTGCGTTTCTGAAAGCCCTTTCAGAGCTGCTTTTGTTGCTGTTAATGGCAGAGCACACACTGAATTATTGTTGCTCACGTGAACCTCTTCAGATGGTGGCTTCATCCTGAACTCCCTGCTCTAATTACCTCTGCCAAGTGCAAGTGCTGCCCTTTGAGGGGGGTTTGATTCCCCATCTATTCCTTTCATCTAATGGCTCCTCGTGCTCGGGGTCCAAGCCATGAAAACAGCTCTTAATCTACCTCCCGCCTCCCACCAATTATTTAATACCTGGGTTTTATTCCTCCTCATTTGTCTTTCTAACTACCCTTATTCCTCCGCTTTCCCTCATCAGCGTTTCCCCAAGCTCTTTATTGTTTTCTGATTGCTGTAATTCTGCAATATCTTCTGGCACTAAAGCCGGGCTCCCGAGAGGAATGGGCTCATGAATTTATACAGTGACATTACCCAGGCTTTGCAGACGGAGTCTCGGGGCTGATTTGGCTGCCCACAAATGCTCCTTCTGTTCCTGCCTCTCCTGTCGCTGCATCCCTTTAACGAGCAGGAATTGGCAAAGCAGGAATTGCACTCTTGGTATGAGGAGCCATGAAAGTCTGAGTCAAGAATTTTGGAGATTAAAAGTAGATTAAATATTCAGCTTCCTCCACCCTTCCCCACTCTCCGTGCCCATGACTCGGCAGAGCATTTCTCTCTTGGTTTGTCAAGGCAAGAGTTTCAGCCTGGGAGGAAATTTTCCCCATGGTATTAATTTTTTCTACTTCTTGCAACTGAAGCACATTTGAGAATTCGTTCCTGAAACTTCCCATGTTCTAATTTTACATGACGGGACTGTCAGAAGCAGCACATGAGAGAAATGAGATCTCCTCTGCAGCTTTGGGGTGCCTGTGCTGCCCTAGAAGGGCTGATGAAACTCAAAGCTGCTCCCCTGCTCATTAATACCAAATTTCCTGCCTTGGTTACAGAGCTTTAAAGTGACAAAAACTCAGCCTGGGCATGGCATGACTTCCGTTAAATCCTCTTTCAGCAATGCCACCTCTTTTTTTTTCCTGCTTGGCAGACAAATCCGCCTTCTAACCAAATACTCGAATGCACTCATGCCAGAAGAGGAGATTTAAATATGATCAGTATGAGGAAATACATTGGGGTGCTGGGAATAAACACGTTCCAGGAGGTTTATCTGTTTGTCTTACAAGGCTGTCCCAGATTAAGGATTGGCTCAGACAGGAGTCAAATGTTGCTCTAAGGGTGCTTTGCCTCTTCCAGTAATTTGTTGCTTTTTCTGTCTGAGAATGGAATTAAGAGAGTCACAAACTATGACGAGAGATTGTGCTTGTGAAATGTTCTGCATTTTTTGAAGGGCAAGAGGAGGCAGCTGCAGGGTGACTACTGGTGGATGGATGGGAGCTGGTGCATTTGGGTCCCTGATCCTCTATGACTCTTTCTGGTAGCTCATCCTGCTTGAAAGGAGCAAAGAATTGCAAATGCTGTCAGAATCCAGCGCTCCTAAAGGCCCCCAGGGAGGCTGCTCAGGGTCAGAGCGTGAAAGCGGTTTCCTTTCTGGCTCGTTGGTTGTCGGCCTCCTCTGGAGTGCAGGATGAGGTGAGCAGAGACTGATGTGCAGTCACTTGGTTGGGAACCAGGAAGAGCTCAAAAAACACCTGAACGTCCAAACACCTCCAATTCTGGGAAGGTTTGGGCTGGCACTTGGCGGTGGGGTTTGACCTCTGTTGTCTTCAGCCAGGACTCTGAATTTGCAGATAGATCTCAGACCAGGGTTTGATCGTGAATTGATCCAGGTGGGCCTGAGCTGTTGCTGCCAGAGCCTTTGAGGCTGAGGGCTGGAAATGCCATCAAAGTGTGAAGACATGAACAGAAATCAATGTCTGTCAGCTCCCATGATCGGGGCTGGCAGGAGGAAAACCCTTTCCTCACTGGATCAAGCTCTTTCCCTTAGATTTCTCCTCCCGGATCAGTTGGACAACAAGAGCAACAAGGACCCAACTCTGAGCCAAGCCTTGAAAGTCTCCCCAGAACCCAATCCCAGTCATGCTGTTTTCCAGGCCCCAATTAGCGGGTGTTCATTAGCAGGGGTGGTCGGGGGGCTGACACCACACCCCCCAGAGCTCTCTGTGTCTCACCACCTCAGATGTCTGTTGAGACTCTGTTTTTCTGAGCCCAAAAGTGTCATCACCTTCTGCCCGCCGGGTTTTTTCCTCTTTTCTGGCCCTGCGGTGGCCTGACAGGAGCAGGTCACGGGACAACCTGTCATGTGGAACCAACCGCCCGCATCTTGGCGTGGTCCGTACCTACCTTTTTTTATCTTTGGAGAAACCAGATTATGACCATAAAAGGGAAGAACGGAATTTTGGGTGAGGAGCTCTGCTCCGATTGGCTGAGTGCCGATTCGCGATGGTTTCGGGGGAAATAACCAGATGGGAGTAATTTTTGGGCCTGAGAATAAAAACAATACAACAAAACCATGTGGTTCACCATTGAAACCAAGACAGGACTTTCGGTGCTGGTGCCTCCCATTGTTCTTGGTTCCACCTGCATGAAACTGCAGGAGGGCCCTCACTTCCACATGGGCACAGCCACACAGAGCTCCTGGTTCCCACAAAACCTCTCTGCAGACGCAGCCATGATGCCAATTAAGATAACATCTCCTGGAGGTTAATGGGAAGGACCTGCTGGTCAGGTTGGTTGAGAAAAAGAATTGTACTCACCTCCTGTGAAGCCATGACCAGCTAATGTTACCTGAGGTAACATCTGGAGATGGAGCCGGAGGCCCAGTTGGCCAGAAACCAGATCTGCGATCAACCTTTGTCATCTTCTGGGCTGGGAGAGCCCGAGCAACAGTTTGTTGTGGTTGAGTATCTGCAGATCCATGTCTGAAAATCCAGCAGAACAAAGTCCCTTCGTGCCAGAACATGTCTTCCACCCAACCCTTGTTAGATCACTTGCACGGTTTTAAAACCAGGGCTTTAATCTCTTGAGACACTCTCCTAAAATGTGCCACTGGCACTGAGTTACAACACTGAGTAAATATGATAAAAAAGGGTCAGAGGATTTCCTGGAAATTTTGGCAGCCATATTTTGGGAGCAGATGTTGGTGAACAGCAAAGTTCTTGTAAGCCATGGAGATATTTTTCTATTTAACACTTAGCATGGGAAATGTGACAGCTGATTTAGGGCATTTGTGTCCAGGAGCAAGGATAAGAGAGATGTTTGCCTCACCCCTTCTGGGAATGCCACACCAATGCAAATCCTTCACTTGGTGCCTTCATCCAATAAGAACAAGATGGTTTTATGGTTAATGTTGTTCTTGGAGCTGGAAATGGGCTCTTGTCACTGAAGTGATGACAAACCTGTGCTTTGCTTGTGTGCTCAGGGTGACCAGGAGAGGTGAACCCAACCAACCTGAGCAACGAGGCAGCCTGGCTGCCATGCTGGGGGAGGTTTTGCTTTTTTGCTTTTTTCCCAGAGAAGTGAGGCTGGCAGCCCGTGATTCCTTCCCTAAACTGAAGAGGGCTGTTGGTGTCCCCTCACTGGATGCTCCAGGCAGCATCGAGTCTGTTGTTGGCTCCTCTGGCTCCAAGCCCACAGAGATGCACCTTGCAGGTGACTGCACAGATGTCTCACCTTGCTCTGTCCATCCCTTTCTTCAGCTTTCCTCCCCATGGCTCCTCATATCCACCCTTCCTTCCAGTCTCCCCATTTTGGATAAGAACCAGCAACCCTGGGGTGGTCCAGCACCACCCCCCCACCTCTCCCTCTCCCACCATGCCCCTTCCTCTGCTTCTGCCCCAGTCCCAGGTACCTTGAGCTGTCCTGTGGCAGCAGTTCCTTGGTTCTCCTCGCTCCACCACCTGCTGCAATTCCTCTGCCTGCTCCACTGCACTATTTCTTCAGTGCTGACTGCGGTGGTGGCTCCTAGGACCTATCACAGCATCACAACCATGGTGCTTGGCCCCACAAAACCAGAGGGGAACCACAGCCTCTTACTCATTGGCACCCGAGTGATGCTGCCCCATCGCCTCCTTCCCGCTGGGCAGTGGTTTGAGGACAGGGGTAAGAGGTGTCTGCTCTGGGTTGTTCTCCATGGCCACCAACCCAACATCTTGGGGCACTTCAAACCCAGCCTTGGCTGCACAGTCCCAGGTCTGGTTGAGGTATCTCTGCAAGGCAGGGATAAATGAATGTGGTGGTTGCAGGTTTGTTGTGAATGTGGTTCAGGCATGAAGGTGGTGGTTGAAGTTTTGCTGCCAGTGTGGGTCAGGGATGAAGGTAGTTGCAGATTTGCTCTCTGTGTGGCTCAGGGATGAAGGTGGTTGCAGGTTTGCTCTCAGTGTGGTTCAGGGATGAAGGTGGTGCTTGCAGGTTTGCTATCAATGTGGTTCAGGGATGAAGGTGATGGTTGCAGATTTGCTCTCAGTGTGGGTCACGGATGAAGGTGGTTGCAGATTTGCTGTCAGTGTGGGTCAGGGATGAAGGTGGTTGCAGATTTGCTCTCAGTGTGGTTCAGGAATGAAGGTGGTTGCAGATTTGCTCTCAGTGTGGTTCAGGAATGAAGGTTGTTGCAGATTTGCTGTCAGTGTGGGTCAGGGATGAAGGTGGTTGCAGGTTTGTTGTCAATGTGGTTTAGGGATGAATGTGGTTGCAGATTTGCTCTCAGTGTGGTTTAGGGATGAAGGTGGTTGTTGCAGATTTGCTGTTAATGTGGTTCAGGGGAACACTGGTGGTGAAGCAGCTCTGGAAGCTGCTGTGGAGACCTGGGCAGAGCCAGCCCAAGGAATGGTCTGTGTGGTGGTTTGCCTCTTGCTGAGTTAGGCTTGAATCACCAGGGTTTGGGTTTGGATTGTTCTGCAGGATAGGTGACAAAACTTGCTAGAAGCACAGCTGAAGCTCTCTGGGTGTTTCAGACATTCTCTTGTTCTCAGAATTCCTCCCTGGGCCTGAATTGTGCTGATGTCCCCTGCACTGGCTGTGAACAGAGGCCAGGGGATGCACAAGGATTCACCCAGGGCTGCAGCCTGGGTGGGAGCTCAGTGAATCCACTCCAGCTCCCACCCCAAGCAGGCTCCAGACTCCCAGACCACAGATTTCCTTCCCAGTCCTTCAGCCCTAACCCCAAACCAGCCTGCAGAGAGCGAGGAGGAGTTGCACAAATGCCTTGGCTGCATTTCAGAGCAGCCTCCTGACTATTGCCTGAGTGCCCCTAAGATGCTGGCAAATCCCAGTCCTGGGCACAGCCTGGTGCAAGGGACACCCAACCCTGCCCAAAACAGCCAGGGAGAGCAAAGCAGGAGTTTTAAGGATGATTCAAATGACAAGGAGCACTTTTCCCTGGCAGGATGAAGGCAGGATGGGGCTCGCAGCAACACGGTCCAGTGGGTGTCCCTGCCTGTGGCACAGAGCTGGGACTGGATGGTGTTTAAAGTCTTTTCCAGCCCAATTCCACGGCTCTGTGACACTGCCACCGTGCCACCCCACAGCCCCTGCAGACAGCCCATAAAACCCAGCAAGATGCAGCAGGGCGAACAACAACAGGCAAATGAGTGTTGAAAAAAAAAAAAAAACAAAAAAAGAAAAAGCATAATTATAAAAAAAAAACCAAAAAGCGCTTTAACTACATGACAGCTTGGTTGAACCCCTGTTCCTGTATTTGCTTAGCTGAGGGCTATCTTTACAAGTCTTCGCTGCCAGATGTTCCCGTATTTGCATGCGGGGCGAAGGGGAGGGATGCTCGGCGGGGCCCGGCGCTGCAGCCGGATGGCGATTGCCACCCAGCGGCTGCTCGCCCCGAGCTGCCTCTGCCTTGCAAAGTCCCCCAGAATCGCTTCTCCGGGTGCAGGAAAGCCGTGGCTTTTCCCTCTATCAGGGACACTGAAACCCGCGGGCACTTTTTTTCCCAGCCAGGGGGATTCGGCTGCCCAGAAGGGACACAAAACTGAATTTTTTTAAAGTGTAAGTCACTCTGTTTCTGTAAGAAACTCTGCAGCTCTGAGGAAACCTTGCTGATACACCTCGGGCCACATCCTGACAGGGGCTGGCAGACCCCATCCTCAGGGAAGGTCCCAGCAGGGCCCTGGGGGGATTATGCTCACATCTCCAAGGCCCCCTTTTTGTAAAACCGCAGAATTTTAGGGTTGAAAACCTCTGGAGATTAAAAGTCCAACCTTGTTTCCCCTCCTATTCCTATTTCCTTTATTCCTCAGCTCAGGTCATACCAGACAATAAATCTGGGCATGATTTCTAAATCTGCTGCAGGTTTCTGTCACAGAGAGCACGGTCAGAGACATCCCAGACACCAGGGACCTGGGCTTTGATGATTTTCCAGCTGGTTCCTCTCACATTTGGGTTCATTTTTGGCCCTCACAAATTTTCTGCCTGGAATGGAAACAGCAAAGTCCCCATAGCAAACACAACTCTCTGCTGTGGCTCTCCTAGGGATTTTTTAACAGGTATATTTTGTATTTCTGCATTGCTACCTACAGAAATCATAGTCAATTAATAGAATTATTCCATGTACCTACAACAGCACTTCCCCTACCCCTAAAACAGCTTTTAAAATCCTATTTCCACTACTTACTCAGCAAACAATGCTCACCTTTATATAGACACCTCTCCCACACACCTATTTAAGCACAAACCCTTTAAATTCAGCACAGTGCACCTTGCTGGGGTTAATGAGGCTAATTAGGAGCAGAGGAAAGGAAATGCTCTTGCTGCAGCATTATTATTTATTTTTTTTCCCTGATGCTTCAGTGGTTGGAGCAGCTTCTGTACCCTGTAAGAACCTACAAGGGCTGGAGGTGTTTGCTGAGCCAGCTGTTTGTTCCTTTTTTGCTTCCAGCAGCTGCTGGAGCTGGTAGAGCAGCAAATTCCCTGGATTTTGTTTGAAATGTGCTCTGCAGCCCTTGGAAATGCTTGGAGGAGGCTGTTCCTGAGCCCGGAGGGGAACCTCATCGGAGTTAGGGCTGCTGGCAGGTTTTCTTTAAGACTTGCAACTGGGCATAAATTCGCTGATCCTGGAGCGGGAGGGAGATAAGTGGGAGTCCAGAAATCCTTCTGGTGCAGTGGTGGCTGCTCTTGGGCAGCTGGAGAGGGGATTGCTGCTCCCCTTGCCCTGATGGTGCTCCTGTCACGGGGGTGTGGGTGTCCCCTCTGCTCTGCTCTCCTCCTCTCCTTGGGGTTTTTCCGCCTGGAAAAGCAGAAATCTGTAAAGGAGAGAAGTGTCTGTGTGAGCTGATAAATAAATTGGTGGGCAGCTGGTGGAGGGGAGTGTTGGGATGAGCTCCTTTCCCTTCTGCATCCCACAGGTCACGGGAGCAACCCCGGGGCAGCTGCTTGGGGACACCCTTGGGGTGCTGCTTCTCAGTGTCCTCCTCCTTCACCAAAGCCAACTCGGCCAAATGAACAGGGCTGGAAATCTGGGAGGACCCAGGTGCTCTGTGGGGGCTGGTGTTGGGTGTCCAGAGCCAGAAAATGCAGCTCTGCTCGAATCCCCTGCTCTGAGGTGCAACCCTGGCAAGGCTCTGCATTAAGAAGAAATAATTCCCTCAGTCCTGCTCTCAAGGCACTGGGTTTAACCCAAAAGCTCTGCTCAGCTGCCCACTTGCAGGAATCATCTGGTGCTTTCCAAGGGAAAAATCCCAGTTCTGGTTATTCCAGCACTAATCCCACTGCTGGTTTTTCCAGCTGCTGTTTGGGCACCACTGCAGCAGCATTTCCTCCACAAAACCTCGTGTCCTGCAGCCCAGCTGATCCCCTCCCTGCACAAAATCACCCGTGAGAACTGCTTGACCACGGCTAAACTTTCTCCCAGTGCAAAACTCCTTCCCTGTTGCTCGGCATTTAATTTACACTTGGTTCATCTGAAAAAAAAAAAAATTTGCAGCCTCCAAACCATTTCCTCTTTCTGTGGGATGCGCTGCTGAGCTGGGGACAAAAACAGCCTGTGTGGGTTTGACAAACTCTGACCGTGCACCCCCTTTGGGCTGGGTTTAGTGGGGGTAAAAATCAGCTGGTTTTTTGGGTGATATATCAACCTGGGCTGCTGTAAATTCTGTGTGTTGAAAGGCAGAGCAGCACTGGGGAAGGTAAAAGCTGTGCTGGCTGCACCACTGGGAATATCTGGAATATTGGAGGGATCAAGCACTTTTTGCAAATGATAATTGGATAAAAGCAGGAAGATTATTCCAGAAGGGTGGAAAAACTCTGGTGCATGTTGCCCATCCCTAAAACCATCCAAGGTCAGGTCGTTCAGGGCTTTGAGCCACTTGAACTGGTTGAAAATTTCCCTGTTCATTGCAGGGGTGTTGGATTAGGTGAGCTCCAAAGGTCCCTTCCTCAGGGAAGCTGCTTTGGGAAGGATTTTGCACAAGCCTCCAGCCCCGGCAGCTGAACAGCAAAAATGTCCCCCTGAGTGCTAATGAGAAAGCAGAAACTCGGCTTTTTCCCCTAAATCAGCCTAGAAAAGGCACTCTGGAGTTTCAAAATTGAACTTTTTGTCAGACTTCCTTAAAAATTTAACTTATTCCTTCCCTGGGCTCGCTCTTTCCCTAAGGCGAGAGGGGAAGTGGAACCATCTACCCATATTGATTTTAAAATATCTGGATTTCCTCAGAAACACTCAGGATTAAGCTGCAAAGCTCAATGCTTAAAAATCTGTAAAAAACTCGCTTTGCATCAAATCTCTGTAACTTTTTATTCTTTATCCCTCTGAGTATCATCTAATCATTAAATGTGAAACAAGTTGCCCAGACTGGCAAATAATTTTCTGATTATCTTAACATAGAAATTATATTGTGTTTTTAAAAGTGTTCCTTGTTCCTGAAAACCTGTGGAGAATGGTCACATTTATATTTCATTTTTGGATTTTGTATATCCATCCACGTATATTTTATGCCTCAACATAATACCTATGTTTCTGTGAATGAAACTCTTAATAAAGCTTTGCAAACTTTAATTTGCAAACTTTAATATCCCAGCTAAAACCCATCCCAAATCAAACCCATTTGGAGAAGGGATTGAGGCAAATTTTCTGCTTTTCTACTCATCCTGCCTTATTTAAAAAAGCCACTTCCCAGTAGCTCCATCGTTCTTTTTCCTTCAGGAAGTCCCAATGCAAGGGGAAGAAGGATTTATCACTCTCATTCCTCCATTCCTGCTTGCTCTGGCTGGCAATTACCAAATTTACTACCTGTGTGTAACAGATCTATCATTTTCTAATAAATTTAGGAGAACTACTGTTTTCTGTGCTGGTCTAAACCACCTGTGAGCAACACTTGGCCTGACCTGGTTCCCAAAGCACTTTAATTCCTGCTTTAATCCACATGGGACTGATTCCCAGGGATTTTTCTCTGCAATAATAAGATTATTACTATTATTATTATTATTATTATTATTATTATTATTATTATTATTATTATTATTATTATTATTATTATTATTATTATCATCATCATCATCATCATCATCATCATCATCATCATCATCATCATCATCATCATCATCATCATTATCATTATCATTATCATTATTATATTTATTATATCATATATACATATATAATGATACAAAATTATTCTATTCTATTCTATTATGATTTTTCTCTGCAATAATAAGGAGATAATAATAATATTGTTATTATATATTTATTATAGA
>VXBQ01014181.1:64514-83296 GCA_013400175.1 Phainopepla nitens | reverse complement strand
TGGGTGCTCTCCAGTGCATCCCAAGGGTGCCGTTCATGTTTTGGGTGCCAGTTTGAATGCACCGAGTGTGCTGTGCACATTTTGGGTGCTCTCCAGTGTGTCCCAAGTGTTCTGTGCCCGTCTTGGGTGCTGGTTTGAGTGCATTAAGGATGCTGTGCACATTTTAGATGCTCTCTAGTGTGTCCCAAGGGTGCTGCGCACATTTTGGGTGCTCTCCAGTGCATCCCAAGGGTGCCGTTCATGTTTTGGATGCTGGTTTGAATGCACCGAGTGTGCTGTGCACATTTTGGGTGCTCTCTAGCATCCTCCAAGGATGCTGTGCACATTTTGGGTGCCGGTTTGAATGCCCTGAGAGTGCTGTGCACATTTTGGGTGCTCTCCAGAGCGTTCCAAGGGTGCTGCACAAATTTTGGATGCTGGTTTGAATGCACCGAGTGTGCTGTGCAAATTTTGGGTGCCGATTTGAATGCCCTGAGGGTGCTGTGCACATTTTGGGTGCTGTGGATGTCTGCGGTGCTGCACTGCACACATCCATCTGCCAGGAGGGAGCCTCAGGTGCAAGTCCTGGATCCGGCACAGGCTTTGAGCGCTGTGCCTGCAGAACCCTGGAATGGTTCGGGCTGGAAAGGTCCTTGAGGCTCATCCCGTCCCACCCCCTCTCACCGCCGAGCGAGAGGTTTGAGGGAGCAGTGATCTCACGCCTTGCGGTGCTGCCTGGGGACAGGCGGCGGTGTCCGAGGCGGGAGGGAGGGATGACACAAACAATTCCCGGTCCAGCCCGGGACCTGCCAGCACGCAGATGAGCGGGCAGCTGTCAACCAGCAGCCGGAATTTATCCCGAACTGGCGCTTTGCGTCAAGCGGCTGCCGTGTTTTTAATCCAATCCCAGAGCCCCCAGGCAGGATTTGTTGTGCTGTCGGTTTTTTCCTTTGCCAGCCAGGGTAGGATTTCATCAAACGAGCTGGATAATTTCCCCACATCCTCAGGGGCTCGCCGGCAGCTCAGCTCCTCCGGGCTGCCCTTAGCAACCAGCGCAGGGAAATCAGAGCTCGCACACCAAAGGATGCTTTCCTCCCTCTGGAGCAGCGGGCAGAGCACGGACAGCACCTGAGCGTGCCCCGCTGCTGCTCCTCGCCCTCTCCTTTGGCACGGCCGAGCCTCTGCTCCTGGCACTGGCTCCAAAGGATTTGGATGCCATCCTAAACCGGCAGCAGCTCCTCCTGGAGGGATGTGCTGGAGGAACGCCGAGGCTGGAAGCACGCAGAGCAGGGAGCTACGAGCACCCTCAGCTCCTCCAGCCTGACCTGGGGGTTCTTGACCCGGGCGGGTGGAGGGAAAAATATTCATTGTCCCAGCAGCAAGGAGCAGGATTTTTCCAGCCAGAGGAGCTCAGGCTGCTGCAGAGCTCTCAGCGAGGTTTGCTGGAGGGAAAGGGTAAAACAAGACCAGTAATTCCTTCTCTCATCCTTGGAAAAAGGTTAATTCCCTTCCCACAGCACCAGCGACCCCGGGCAGCCCGGGGTGCCGTGGATCCGGGTCGGGGTCAGAGCTGCTGGAGGCAGAACTTCCAGCTGGGGAACACATGGAAGTAGGAGCAGGGAAAGGGGTCATTCCCAAGCCTTCTGCCCCGGCAGTGAAGGGATTTCCAAAGGAAAAGGCTCTTTTCAGGTTTATGGCAGGGATGAGCCAGGCAGCTGGAAAGGAAACCCTGGGTGAGGGATCAGCCATGGGCAAGAAATGTGGGAACAGCAGCAGGGGTTGATCACAACTCAGAGGATGAGCAGGATTTATTGCATGGAAGGCAAAAAAGAAATGAACTGAACGTGCTGGAAAAATGGGGGCTGGAGGGAAGCACAGGGCAGTAACAGTGCAGGAATATGTCTGTAATTTCAGTAAAAAAGCCAATATTGTGGGCCAAACCCAGAGCGCAGTTTTGCTGTTTGCTGGATTTTGAAGCATAAAATGTCCTACCCCTCCCTCCAGATTTGGGCTTATTTCTGTTGTGCTTCTGCCACATATTGATAAAGGATGAATATTGATGCTTTGGGGCTGTCAGTTAAGCAGAAGAGCTCCCAGGCACTGGAGCCAAATCGATTTTTCTTAAGGACACCTGCTTGGAAGTCACCAGCACAGGCACCTCTGTCTCTGCTGGGCCTGGTGTGATTTCTGTGTGTGCCCCTCAGAAATGTGTTAATAACGACCTCAAAAAGCTTTTAATAACAACCACATCCCAGGTGTGGCTTTCCCTTCCCAACCCACCCCTCCCTTCTCACCTCCCCAGCCTCGAGGTGGGATCAACCAGGGCTTTGATTTCAAAGCTTCCTTTTTTTTTTTTTTTTTCCCTTTTCCCTCCTCTCTTCTTCTCCCTATTTTACTTCGCCCTCCTGCCAAATTCCCCTCCTTGAAGATCCATATCTGCCCCCACGCTGCTCTTTTATATGGCACCTATCACCCTGCTAGCTCCGTGTGGGTGAGGCCAGGCACAGCTGTGCTGCAGCTCCCCAAATCCCCCGGGATTCCCGAGGTCTGGAAAGGCGACAGCCACAACCCCCCTGGATGCCATATAACAGCGAGGGGGCTGTTTGCACCAAAGGGTCCCTGCCACACATCCAGCAGCTGCGGGCTTTGATTCCGATAGGGATCTGCGCGGGGCTGGCCTCCGATGGAGGGGGAGGGATGGGCTTTATGGCTCTGGTTTCCCCCCGCTGGCGTCAGAAGGAATGGCACTGGATGTTTCTTGGGATCTGAACGCCGGGGTGGAGGGATGGAGTCTTCTCCTGGTGGCTACAGGGAAATCTGGGCTGATTTTTCTTTCTTCTTCTCTCCAAGAAAATGCCTGGTGGTCTTTGAGCCTGATGCACTCCTACAGCAAGAGCTGAGAATCGCTGTGGTCTGTTCTGTTGGAAATTAGGGGGAGTTTGGGAAATAGGAAGGGAAGAAAATGTGTAAAATCTCTGAGATTTTAATTGAGATTAATTGAGCTTTTAATACTTCTCCATCCTCCCTTCCCCACCCTGGGACTGGACAGACACCAGCAGTTGTACCTGAGTGCTTGAACTTTTCTATTTGCTGCAGGGTGAAATGGGGGGAAATGAGGGAAAACAGGGAGAATTTCAGCGTTTTCTGGGAAAAGCAGCATTGTGCCATGCAGGGGTACAAATACCTGCATGCTGGGCATTACCTGCAGCTCCTGAGGGATAAAAGGATCAGGGAGTTTCCCTGTGCCAGGTTTTGCAGTGCCCACTGTGTTCTCCCAGACTGCTCCCCTTGTGCCAGGGCTGCCTGGAGCTGGAATTTTGGGATGTGCAGCCAAAACTGCACCCCCAGCACAGAATATATTTGCATCCCTCCTAAGGCAGATCCCTCCTGCGTTTTGGGCTGCTCCTTCCTTCCCACTGGAAGCAAAATCAGACAAATCCACAATCAGCCTTACAGGGGAATGGTGTCACCCCAAATTTCTGGTGGCACCTCCAGGTGTGGGGGTTGCTGCTCATCCCGGCTGTGGCAGCCAGCACCGTTCCCAACCAGTCTGCCCAGTCTGTCAGTGCATTAATTACAGGACTCTAATGGGAAATGTAAACAGGAAAGCTCCGGGGGGAGATAAGGGGGGCAGGGGTGGCAGGCAGGGGCTGACAAGCTCCCTCTGGTGCGAGGAACGGACCTCAGAACAAAGTTGACTTCCCAGCCCGCGGCTGGCGGCTGCTCAAAGGTGTTAATTAGGGTGGGAGATAACAGCTGGGACACTGTCCCCAGCTGTTCCCCTTTTTTGGGGGCAATCACATTCCTGGGGCTTGAAGTTCAGCGGCAGAGACCCGAAGCTGGAGCGTCACGGGGGGGATGGGGCCCTGCGTCGCTGTGCAAGAGAGTGGGAATGGCTTTAAAGCGAGTTTAGATGGGGTATTGGGCAGGGATTCTTCCCTGGGAGGATGGGGAGACCCAGAGAATGTTGCCCAGAGCAGCTGTGGCTGCCCCTGGATCTCTGGAAGTGCCCAAGGCCAGGCTGGATGGGGCTTGGAGCAGCCTGGGGTAGTGGAAGGTGTCCCTGCTGTGAGGTTGAAGGTCCCCTCCGATCCAAACCCTTCTATAATGCCACAATTTTCATCCACTTCGAGTGAATTGAGGAAATTCAGGGGTAGAGCTGCATTTTCCTTGTGTTTGTGGTGTTTGGTGTCCCCACAGCTCAGGTTTGTGGTTTAACCAGTGGCCCAGCACTGGAGACACTGCTCTGAGCAGAAATCCCCTCACCAGTGCTCTCCCACATCCTCCTCCTCCTCCCACCAGACTGTGCCAAGAACCTCTCCCTTTCTGAGACTTAAACACAGAGAAGAAATGGTTGGAAATTGATCCTGTGCAGGATCTAGGGGAATGGAGTCTTGTTCAGAGGCAAAATCCCCTTCCCTGGGCTCTGGGAATGCCCCTGGCATCTCACAGAGGTCCTTGTCCCGTCCTCCCTGAGAACCAAGTGAGTGTCATCACTGGAGGGAATTGGAATTTACTGGCCTTGTTGGAGGAAATTATTTTGCTCAAACCAAGCTATATTTAGATTTATTTTTTTTTTTAGATTTTTATTCTCGGCCGTTTTCCCTTGCAGGCAGGTTTCATTTCTCTTTCTGAGCCTGTCTTTGTGTTTTCCTTTGCAAAAGGAGGAAAAAAATCCCTCAGTGCTCTGGGCAAACAATTTTGTTCTTGCTGCCCCCTGCCATGAGCCCGAGTGCACTGCAGAAATCCTGCTCGTCTCTTGTCAAAGCTTGAATTGAATTAATTTTATGGATTTTAAAGGTGTTGGATGTGGTGGGAATCTCCTGCTCTCCCTGCCTTTTGAGGAAATCCTCTCCTGTTGCTTTACCTTCCTCTGGATTTATCTCTGTGTCGTTGAGAGCACAACTCTGAACCTCTCTGAACTCTAAAGCACAAGGAAAAAGTGGAAACCCAGCTATTAAAAAAATCTCTTTTCCAGCGCTGCTCCATTAAAAATCCATCTGCAACAATAAAAGTGAACACTGTGATCCCTGAGCCACCACCCCAAAGTCCTGCAGGCCATGGAGCTGTGCCTTGTTTTCCCTGTTTGTTTCCCCAGTTTTCCTTGTTTGTTTTCCCTGTTTTCCTTGTTTGTTTTCCCTGTTTGTTTCCCATTTCCCTGTTTTTTTTCCCAGTATTCCCTGTCTGTTTCCCCAGTTTTCCCTGTTTGTTTCCCGTTTTCCCTGTTTGTTTCCCCTGTTTTCCCTGTCTGTTTTCCCTGTTTGTTTCCCCAGTTTTCCCTGTTTGTTTTCCCTGTTTGTTTTCCCTGTTTCCCTTCCTTTTCAGTTGTCTCCTTCACAACCAGAGAAAAGCTCCACATCCCTGGCCTGCCCTGAAACCCAGCATTCCCAGAAGGTGGATTTGTGAATGGTTGGCTGCTCATGAGGTGCCTCAGGGCCTTCATTTTCGGGGTTTTTTTCCAGGCCAGCTGAGGGAGGAAGTTTGCAGGATGTTATCAGCATCCTGTTGCTGTGACCTGCTGAGCAATAGCATGGAAATGTCTCCCCTTCACCACACCCCTGTGGCAACCTTTTGGCTCCTGTCTGCTGGCCGTGTTCTGCAAGATTAATGTGTTTTTCCACACATCCATAGCTAAAAGGCATGGATTTTTAGTTTTGCTTGGTGGTTTTAGGTTTTTTTTGTTGCTATTTTTTTTTTTTTTTAGGATTTTCCGGCGTTTCTGGCAGTGTTCATAAAGTGTGTGGATGACTCCTGGCACGGTGGAGTCACCTCACTGGGAGGACATCCAAAACATGGTCAAGGTGGAGAAAGATTTTGGCTTTTGGAGTAGAGAGTCATTTGTTGGAGAGCACTGACTAAAAACCTCAACTAAAACCCCTCCAAAAAACAATAAAAGGGAATAAAACTAAGAATTATGTCACCTTAATGAGGATAAATGTTTGATTCTTAGCTCAGGAAGGGATTTCCCCCAGGGGTAACAAACATCTTGGGTGCTCCATGTGCGTTTTCACCAGATAATATTGGATAATATTGACCATTATCCATGTAATTCCATGATCCCTGTCACTGGAGTTAGCTAGGCACAGCAGCTTTCCATAGGAAATGGCTTTGCTGAAATCAAATCCTTTACAGGAAGTGCCTTCGTTTCACCAAATTATATCAAGAGGAGAATATAAAAGAAATCTAAAAGAGTTGAGCCTTCTCCTTTCATATTGATGTTCATGTAATTCCATAATTCTTTAATATCAGCTTAATATTTCAATTGTGCTGGAAGAAATCATTCCACTGGTTCCAAATACATCTACTGAGGCCTTCTTGTTCCAAGAGGAGGAAAGAAGAGAGAGTGAAGTGTGAAAACAAAACTCCCAAGCTCCTCTCAGGGAATGTTTTTTGCTCTTTTTCCACATCCCATTCCCCAGCCCATCCCTTCCCATTGCTGTGCTTGGAGCATCACCACAAAAGGTTTGGGCCGCAAGCTTGGTTCTCCTCCAGGAGCATCCCTTGGGAATGTCAGCCAAAGCCAGGTTTGGACAGCCAGGGCTTGGAAAGGTGAGAGGAATTCATTGTGTCCAGGTTTGGCTCCACCCTCTTGTCCTCCCTGCTCTGATCCCCAGTTTGAGTGGGGTTTAATGGATGGGTGAAAATCATCCACTGTCCTGGTTCATCCCGAATGAGATCCTCGTGGGAAGATCCTCCATGGAGGGATGGTCCTCAAGGCTCTGTGTTGATTCTGGATTTAGGTTTTTACCTGAATTTATCAGGGATTTTCCCTGGGTTATTTTGGTTCTGGAGGTGGGAGCAAGGTGGATACTGGGGGTCCCCAGGACTGTAGGTGCTCAGAGAAGCAGGATGTTGGGAATTCCAGAGGTGGGGAAGAGCAGCATGGGCCAGAAGAGTAATTCTGAATAATTTCTGGTGAATAATGCTCAGGATGAGCTCGTGGGACTGAGCTGAGCTCTGGGTGGTGGCTGCATCAAAGACTGGAAATTCTGCTGTGCTGGAGGCCAAGGAGAATAACTGGAGGTCCCCTGGAGTGGCCAAAATCAGCTTTTGTCATCCCAAGGATTCCTGGTGGCTCTCTAGCTGCATGCTCTGAGGTTGTGACATTGTTTGTCCAGGGCCTTTCCTACTTCCAGCAGAACAAGCTGCTGTTTGTTATAGGGAGAAAAAGCTGCCTCCAGCAGGAATAATTCTGATTTAAGGTCCTGCTCCTTTTTCAGGGCTCTTCAGGGAAAAGATAATTCTGACCCCATTTCTATCCAACCACCAATTTTTGCTCAGCTCAATGCAAATCCTTGTCTGGAGCTGCCAAGTAACGTCACCTCTGTCCCTTTGCCCCCTGTGCCTGGGGGACAGTAAATCTGTAGGCAAACATTAGGCCTTCCTGAAAAGCCTGGCATTGCCGGGAGAAAATCAAAAGCTGGAGGGTTTTTATTATCTCTCTCCTTATTGTCTTTTTTTTTTATTGCCTTTTGGAGCCACCCTGGAGAGCAATCTCCATCCCACAGCATGGCCTTGCCAGACTTCCTCTGCTGTCACTGTGACCTAAGGAATTCAGGCCAAGCCTTCCTCTGCTCCAAGGGTTGACAAACCCAGCTCCCTAAACTCCAGGGATCCCTTTTCCTGTGTGTCCCAAACCTCCAGTGGGACTCCCAGAGCTTTCCCCTCCCCTAAAAAAAACCAAACCATCACCCCAAACCTGGGAGTGGCAAGGCTGCAGGTTCCCTGCGTGGTGCCGCGGTGGGAAGTCTCTGAAATCCCCCGATAATTCCTGACTGCCAGGGAGGTCTGCACGGGGGAGAGGCTCGGAATCTGGCAGAAACCCGGGGAGATGCTTCTTGCAGGGAAAATATGTGCTCTGCTCACTCGTTAAGCACTTATCTCCTGCTCCTGCTCGGAAGGAGGCCGGGGTGGGAGTGGAGGAGGCGCGGGGCGCGCCAGGAGGCAAATTGCAGCGGGCATGGATCCTTTAGGAGAAGTGAGACACCACTGCAGGGGTCAGGCTGAGGTTGTAGGGACTCCTTTTTGCCCTTATCATTCCAAAGCATGCAGCCCACCTCTGCTTTCCTGGGAAATCATGAGGTTAATAAGAACTGTGCTGCAGGGAACGTGCTGGTATCAACTCCTCAGCTGAGCCTGGCTCCATTCCCGTAGTCACAGAATCGTGGAACGGTTTGGGTTGGAAGAGATCTTAAAGCTGATCTAATTCCCAATATCCAAATTCCTCCTCAATATCCATCTAACCCTGCCCTGTGTCAGTGAGAAGCCATTCCCCCTTGTCCCATCTCTCCAGGGCTTTTTGCAAAATCCCTCACCAGCAATTTTGGAGACCCTTTAAGCACTGGAAGGCGCTCCAAGGTCTCCTCAGTGCCTCCTCTTCTCCTGAACAATCCAAATCCTCTCATCCCTCCCTTATTCCTGTAACCAGTGGGATTTTCCCAGTAAAAAGCTATGTTCCATCGTGCTTTGGGAACTGCTGGACATCAGAAGGGGCAGTGATAGCTTCAAGGATAAATCCATAATCAAACTTCCCAAGGTCTGACTTGGACATATCGTTTGGATTTTCCCCTTGGCAACCAAAGAAATTGCTTAGGGGAAAAAAGTCATTGCAATTTCCTCCTAATTTTTGCTTGTTCCAGGAAAAGAGGGGATTTTTCAGTCCAAGAGGAAGGAAGGGTAACCTACCATCCACAGGTTTGGAATCCTGGCAAGGGATTCCAAACCTGGAGAAACGTGTGCCTGACCAACCCATATTTCCATAACTGGATTCCCAGGGTGGGATGAGCTTTCAGGATCTGACCTTTCTCTCCTGACAGGGACTGAAGTCCACCTTCCTTCCCTACTTATCTTCCCAGAGTGGCAACAACTCTGATTAATAACAGTTAATTAGTTAGTTACACACTTCCACGCCTCCTTAGGTGGGTCAGCTTGGTCCAAAAATGAGCTTGGCTTTGCCAGGATATTTGATTGAGAAACTTTTCCTGGCCAAATTACATTTAACTGGATTTTCTTTCTCTGCTTGCTTTGAGCCATTGGATGACCTTCCTCAAAACCTGGAAAAAATCTGATTAAAATGGGAATAATCTGCTGAACTACTCAGGCAACCTGTTTCTTACCCATTCCTGTGGGTGCTGGGTTTGATGGGCTGTTTGATGCAGGGTGCAGCCTCTGAGGAGATGTTTTCCTTGGATTTACCTTTCTGCTGGAGTACAGCAGTCCTCTCTCCCCACACCAACATTTGCAGCACGGCTGGACCCGTGAGCTCATCAGCTCCTGGCTCATCCCAGTGCTCCACACTGCAGCTGGGCTGCTCTGCTCTCCTTTTATGTCACACAGCATTCCCATCATAATTCCAAGGTCAACAATTCGCCTGACTCACTCCGGGTCAAATAGGGGATTTCCAGAAGCAAAAGCTGCAATGTGAATATTTCTTTTTGCTTTGATTTTTTTATGATTTTTTTCCCCTCCTCTGTGTGTGAACCTGCTGGAAACTGGCTGGTCTGACTCTGCACATCCTGAGATCATTCCAGCTTCCTGCTGATCCTTCTGGGAAAGGTTAGAGGAGGTTCAGGCTCCTCAGGGATGCATTGGGGGTCTTCTTGCACTTTGGTAAGGGAAATGGGTGCAGCTAAATCATAAAATCATGGAATGGTTTGGGTTGGGAAGGACCTTAAAGCTCATCCAGTTCTATGGGCAGGGACAACTTCCACCATCCCAAGTTGCTCCAAATCCCATCCAAACTGGCCTTGGACACTTTCAGGGATCCAGGGGCAGCCACAGCTGCTCTGGGAATCTGTACCAGAGCCTCCCACCCTCACAGGGAAGGATTTTTCTCCAAAATCTAATTTAAATGGAGCCTAAAACCCCCAAAATAGATGTTTTAAAATATTTTTAGATGAGTCTTGAAGTTGGATCTTGGAGAGAAACAGCAAGTGAAGCATCTACTGAAATATCCATGTGTTGATGCAGTCTGGGATCAGCAGGGCTGGACCCTGGTGGGAAAACAGAGGAATTCCCAGTTTAACCTGGTCCATGCTGGCCCTGGCTCTTCACTCAGGAAGTACCCAAGCCGTGGTTCCATGTGTGTCTCGTGCTGTCAGGAGTGGTTCTGCTCACATCCCATTTTTAATTTTCTTTGCACATCTCCTCCCAAACCTAAAAATGCTGAGAGGGGAAAAAAAATATCTCAGTTTTCTCCCTAAAAACCTAAACATTTCAATACCTGCCTTGACTTCCCAAAGTGCAGCATCACACCCTGGCTGCAAAGAACCTTTTCCATGGAGCAGAGTCAGGAAAACCCTGCAGGAGGGGGGTGATTCCCTGGGCTGGCCGATGCCCCCTTGGACGCTGCAGGAGCTGACGGGGCACCGAGAGGGGACAGGAAATCAACATTCAGCTGTGGCATTTGCTGCTTGCGTGCAGCCACAGGCAGGAACTGCTTCCTCTGTTTCCAGGCTTTTAGGGAAAGGGGAGCTCCACGGAGTTGCTAAATTAGAATGAAGTGAAAAAAAAAAAAAAAAATTGCTGCGAAAAAAAGAATGTTTGGCTATTTTTTTTTTCTTTTTTTTTTTTTTTCTTCTTTTTGGAAGAAAAAAACACAAAACCTTGGAGTGATTTACATGGGAAAGGGGAGCCGGAAACAATTTTAGAGGCTGTTTTCCAAAATTGATGAATAACAGAAGATACAATGGATAAAGCAAATGGCCCAAATTTCCTGCTCTTTTAAGCTGCTGAATAGATACTGAAAACAAGGGTGCCCTGTTTTTCTCCTTATGGAGCTGCCAGAGAGGGATTTTTCCTGGGTTATTTTGGTTCTGGAGGCAGGAGCAAGGTGGGTGCTGGGGGGTCCCCAGGAGTGTGGATGCTCAGAGAAGTAGGATGTTGGGAATTCCAGAGGTGGGGAAGAGCAGCATGGGCCAGAAGAGTAAATCTGAATTGTTTCTGGTGTATAATGCTGCAGGCATGAATCAAGAAGAGGGGTCTGAAACTTCCTTTTGGAGTTTTAAGTATTATTTCTCTTTTGATTTCTCCTTTGCCTGAGGCTTTTTTCCTCCAGAGCCAAGCACTTTTCCCTCCTAACCCTTGCCCCTCACCCACTGGATGAGGACAGGTTTGGCTCCAACCAAAGCCAAGCTGGAAACTTTTGTTTCTCTTTGCAGAAGCCTTCCATGCTTCCAGAGAATATTCTTGTTTTGCTTTGGGAAAAAAATCCTTGGATGAGATCCCTGCAAAGCTCTTGTCTTCCTCTGCTTAGCCAACATCCAGGAGCTCCAGCCCTTTTCTGGGACACTACAAAGGATGTCCATGTGTTTAATCTCTTATCCGTGGGATAAAAATCCAGGGAAACTTCCAGTAAAGCCTCTTGGCTGTGTCCTCTTTCCACCCCACGTGCACAAAGTCATGGTGCAGTGAAGGGATTTTGGTTAAATGGACAAACAACACCTTTTTTTGTTGGCTTTGCAATCAAACTGTTTGGGCTTAGCTGGGGTGGAAAAGGCTGAGGTTCAAGGGTGTGGTGAAAACCAGGGGTTACCTGGGGAGCTTTCACTCTGGAGACCTGGAAAAGTTTTCTCCAGCCTGTCCAAACTGGTGCATGGACACCCCTGGAAAATCTGCCCAGGATTTCAGACCTGGCTAAGGAGTTTCCAGCAACTGTTGTGGGGAAATATTTCCTCTGAGAGGATATTTTTTGCTTGCAAAGCAATTTTACGTTGGAAACCTGAGGAGCACCTTGGAAACTTCTGGCCAAAGACTTCCATGGGTGCATCTTCCCATGATTGCGTCTGCTGGATCCCCCAAGTTCCTTTAGGCTTTGAGATAATGAATCTCTATCCCTGTTTTTTGCTCCCATCTCTCTGTCATCTCTCCCTTCCCAAAATCTGGGAACTCCATCAGGCAGTTGCACCCAATTAATCAATAAATAAAAGTAACCACAGACAGGAAACTGAGCTGTTAATTGCACTCAAAATCTTGTTTTTCGCTGCTGGGTCAAGTTATCACCCCTCCCCAGACCCTGCTGTTCCTCAGGCTCCTGGGTTGGACAGAGCACACATGAAATAATGCAAAGTCACAATTCCAAAATCTCTTTTTTGGGTCGTTTCCCATGTTAACCAAAGCCCAATAAACCACGTTGTGTATTTATGGCCTCTGTGAGCAAATTGTCATTCAAAGGCCACTTGGAGCCTTCAAACCCCAGTGAATTATGGTGTATGGGATACACACCTCTTCCTTAGCAGCACATTCAGATGTCAGAGCCCTGAGGAGCACTTTCCTCCCTCAGGCTCATTCAGGCCTCAGAGGAAAAGGGATTCAAACCACTCTGGTATTTTTAAACTGATTCTTTCCCACTGGTGGGGGCAGACTCCGAGGTTTTTGCTGAGCCATCATCCCTGTAGGTCATCTGGTCTGTGACTGCACATGAATTGAAGGAAGGTCTTGGATGCTGAGCCTCTGGAAAGACACAGGGAAATTTTTTGGTGGTGTAAAGTCAGTGAAAACTCCCCAGCCCCTGCACAGAATCGTGGAATGGTTTGGGTTGGAAGGGACCTTAAAGATCACATTGTTCCAAAAGTCGACCCCAAAAAGGGATCAAACCTTGATCATGTGTGGGCTAATTGGTCCACTTTTAATGTTTGTGGGAAGTTCTTTTGATGGGGAAAGAGACGGGACTTCTAGATGCTTGAAAGTGCAGTTTATTTATCTTCTATACGAAGTAAAAGCGTGAGGTTTTTTATAGGTGTTGAAAGCATGGCAAGAAGTGATGAGACTCTAGTTTGTATTGTCCTTTAAAGACTTATTAACTAATGGAATATTCACACTTAGGATGTTTACACTAATAAATTAATAATGAGAAATTTCATTTAATAATAACCTGGCTTTTTGTGACTAATCTTATTTTATTACAAAAACTCACTCCACAGAGACCTCGTCATCTCTGTAGTTACTTCTATATTCTCTTTATATTAAATTCTAAACTTTAAACTTTTCTTTATCTAGCTTAACATGTTTCTATTTTGAATACAAGTCTACATTCGTGGTTCTAGCACTTAAACTTGGGAGCTTCTCCCAGCACCTTAGATCAAACCCTGTATTTGATTCTAAGTTCTGACTTACAGGTCTGTTATTCTGAGATTTCCTTGTTTCTTGGATCCCAACAATAATGCCCTGGGCTTCCCACAGGGCATCCCCCAACAACAGTGGTGGTGGTGAGGTGAAGGTAAGGCCAGGACATTCTATCCTGAGGTAGAAATGAATCCTCCCCAGGAAATTCCCTCTGGATGAGCGAGGGGAGCAGTGGAGGTGTGAAGAAAACCTGCGGTGAGGCAGCCTCTCTGTTTTTGGGATTTCTGTGACAGCTTTGGTCTCAGTGCTTGCAACTCCACGTGATCTTGAGACCCACACTGCCCCACCTCAGCACTGCTCACTGCTAGAGAGGGTCAGGCTGGACAGCAGAAGGAATTCTTTCCCAGAAAAGGGGATTAAACATCAAAATGGATTGCTCGGGGAGGTGGTGGAGTCCCCATCCCTGGAGGTGCCCAGCAAATGACTGGATGTGGCACTCAGTGCTCTGGGCTTGGTGACAGTTTGAGGATGGGTCACAGGTTGGACTTGATGTTTTTGGAGCTCTTTTCCAACCTAAATGATCCTGGGATTCTTTGATTCTAAGTGAGCTGGGTCCTGTCCAAGTTGATGGTTTTGCCTTTGGCAGGGCTGACATGGCTTGCACTGAGAGATAATTATTGATGACAATTATTGATGATTGATGAGGTTTTTAACTCTGAAGCAAACCTTACTGACCCAAGAAAATCCAGTTTGTATTTTACCCTGAACTTTACAGGGTGTGTAGAAACCTGGTGTGTGGGATTGCCACCCAAACCCCCAATTCCTGATTTACCAAGAGCCATTCCAGGAAGTGAACTCAAGCCTGAGAGATGGAAAAAACTTCCTCAGATCTGGGATTTACGAGGAGCAGTGATGTCAGGGTGAATTCCTTGTGTTGTACAAGCCCCCAGGGAGGATGTCCACGACATGGGGCTGACGTGGACATGCTGTCCTGAACCATGAGGGGCTAAGAACTAATTATAGACTAATTAATGTCATTTGCAGAGCTCAGCGTGGGCTGCACACCCAGAGAAGTCTTTGTTCCACGGGCTGCTGAGCAGATGGACACCAGTGCTGGCCCCACGCTCAGGATGCCCAGGAGTTTCATGTGTGCCAAGGACAAAGGCTGGCAGGGGATGAAAGGACTCCAGGACTCATTTACAGCACACATGACGTTGGTGGGGATGGAGGCTGCTGTCATCAGGGCTGGACACAATGGACACAACCCTCTGGATTACTCTCCCAGCCTTGGGTGGGACACAGGTTTTGGGAGAGAGATGCTTTTACCCGTGGTGGGCTCTGGATATTTATGGGATCTTCCATGGATGATGAACATTTTGGTCACCTGCAGCGAGTTCCCATGAGGGGTGGCTGGTGATCAGACCATCAGGGTCATGCTGAGGATCTGGTGGGAAGGGGGAGGGCTGGTGAGGAGGCAGCTGGCTGAGGAAGCCCCTCTGTAAGCATTTTCCTGCCCTGGGATGACCAACGTACATCCTGAGCAGAGGGCACCGCATTGTGCGCCCCGTGCTCTGCCCATCCTGCCAGGAACAATGAGGAGCCTCTGGAAAACAAGGAAAGTCATTCTCAGGGCTGTGGGAGAGAAAAGCAGGGGGCACTGGGGGAGATGATGCAGGAGGAGCAGCGATGTGCCTTGGCTCTGTAAGGTCAGACAGCCTGAATGGCCAAATTTATCAACTGGCTTGGTCCAGGCAACTGGGGACTGCTCTGTAAGGTGTTTCTTGGGAGTGAGGGAGTGTTGGGTAGCTGATGGCATCTCCTCGTTGTTCCCTGCTGCAATCCTGGAGCCTGTGGGATGTGGGGGCCAGGTAAAGGGGTGGGTGCCCAACCCCAGGGCTGAAGACAGAGGTGGCAGCTGTGCCAAGCTTCTCTCCCACCGGAACCCTCCCTCCTGCCTAGCTTTTGTGCTAGAATTCCCTAATTTTAGTAATTTTCTAATTCTGGTAATTCCCTAAAATTCCCTTTTCTTGCCTTCACCTCTCTGGATTCAGATGGTTTTGTGCTGTAGTTCGGACAGAAGCTGAATTTCCCATCAGTGGAAGTTCTTTGAAGCAGGAAGAATTTTTGGGTCTTTCAGGAGCACAGGAGGGTCCTGTGAGGCTCACAGACCATGCAGGTGAGAGCTGAGGCTTCCCATGGACTTTTTTTCCAAGCAAGGAATTTTTTCCATTAGAGTGGTTTGGATTTCAAGTTTTCCAGCAGCTGGGTCTGCATTTACTGCAGTTACAAACCCACACCTGGCTGCAAACTATAGAACTGTAATATGAGGGAAGATGGAAATGCAAAAAGTTTGGATTCTTCCCCAAAACCAAGTGGGGACAGCATTTTACCTGTCAATATATCCAGATTATTCCTGTGATCCATATTTTCTGTCCCAGTTCAGCCCTGCCACGTGAAAGACACCCATGTCAGGATGGGTGGAGTTGGAGATGGAAAAACTGGATCCCTTTTGTTGTGGAGCATCCTCCACATCCCAGCATCCCTGGCCTCAGCAGAGGGAGCTTGTCCTCTGTGCTTCAGTGATCTCTAAATCCCATCAGGGCTGACAGGGACAATTTGCAAGGATGGCCTCAAATTTTACCGTCGTTGCCAATTATTCTTGAGAGCTGGTGCCAGCATTCCTGGCTTCTGGTGATTCCCCAGCAGCCTGAAGATTTAATGTCTTCCTTGGCTGCTTGTGGGAGGGTTTGATTAATCTGGGATGGGGTTTTCATGAGGTCCTGGCTGTGTTTGCTCAGTGCGCTGCAAACCCTCCATGTACCTGCAAGATTTTGGGGAGGAGTTTTCATTGAGGGCTTCTTTTTTCCCCTTAAAAATCCGAGCTGTGCCAGGCAGCAAAAGGATCTGGGGCTTCATTTTCCTGTGCAGATGTGAAATTCAGAGCAGCTGAGGGCTGCAAGCTCAGCTTTTCCACGTGGGTCTCTGAGCTTGGAGAGGATGATGCTCCAAACCATGGATGTGGTTTGAATGAGAATCACAGAATCATGGAACGGTTTGGGGTGGAAGGGACTTTAAAACTCATCCAGTTCCACAGGCAGGGACACCTCCCACTATCCCAGGGTGTTCCAAGTCTCATCCAGCCTGGCCTTGGACGCTTCCAGGGATGGGGCAAACACAGCTTCTCTGGTCAAGTCACTCTTAATTAACACCAGGATTGCTCCCAACCTGCCCAGCACAAAATCTGTGTGAGCTTGGACTCTGCTGGGAGACAGGTCCTGCTCAGCAGGATGTTTTCCAGACTTGGTTAAAGTGATTTCCAAATGCACAGGCTGTTTCTGCTGGCAAAAACAGCCTTTGCTGGAGCACAGGGCTGATGATTTGAAATCAATTTGCCATGGATGAGTTTAAAGCTGACATTGGCTTCGTTTCCAGGCATCTGCACATTGCTATCATTTGTTAATGGTGTCATAAATGTTGCTTTCCCCTTTCCTTGTCACAGCTCCTCTGAATTACAAGAACTCCTTCAATTTCTGAGCAATCCTCTCTCTCCCAGGCCCTGCCACCTTGAAGAGCAGCAGGAGCACCTCCCCTGTGCAATTTCCCTTTCCCTCTTAACCTTGACCTGGAATATGCTGAAAGTTGTTACTGGGAACTACCTTGATCAGAAATGACGTTAGAAAAACTTGCACAACCACAAGCAGCAAAACCCCACCAAGATAAAAATTCCCAGAGCCAGCAATTTGGAGTTAGGGACCTGCTCTGCCTTGGGATGTGGGGTTGACTGCTTCAAGGCAGCAGAGATTAAGTTCTGTTTGCTTTCTTTCAGAGGGGCTGTGCTTTGTAAAAGGAGGAGAAGCCTTGCCCAGAGCACTCAATCCTTCAGAAATTGGGGTTTGTGGTTTTCAGGTCACACCTAAAACTCTGCTGAGGTGGAATGAGCTCCCAGCAGTTCAGCTATATGGATTGAGGCTTGAAAGGAACCTGAATACAAGGCTGAGTGCCAGCCTTGTGCAAAACTTGAGCAGGATCTGGATACCATGATATGACAAAGTTCTTTAAATGCAGAATCTTTATTGTCTCTGGGAATTCTTTCGTGAAGCATTTTCCAGGCTGGGTGGCAAACCCACAGACATTCCTGGGAGATCCTTGACCCAGAAGGTTGTGATGAACATCTGATGATTTGAATCATTCTCCTGCTCAGCCAAGGGGCATTTGTGTATATTGAATTATCTAAGAGTTAATTTTAGCAAGACCAGAGCCTGGAAATTGAAACAGCTTTAATGGGCTCTGCTTGAAGCTTTTATTTACTGCAAGCTCAAGCAGAGAAATCAAGATCCAAAGTTGTTCCTCCTGCAGGCAGTGGAAACAATCTCTTTATTGCAGTGAGATTTCAACCCTTAACTTGTGTCTAACCTGAACTCCTCCAGTCTGCATGCGCTGGCAGGGAATGAACTGCTCTCAGTTTCTGCTCTTGGAGCCCTGGAATTCTTTTTGATCCTGCAGATAAGGAAAAAGGCTTCTAAGCAGATGCTCATGCCTGCTTAATTTTCCATTAGAAGCAGAGAAGAGATTTAACTCTCTCCTATCTGAGTGTGTGTGTGGAAAAGCTTGGCTTTCCTGGTGCCAAAATCCGTCCTGTTAGTGGAGATACTGGGGAGACCTTGGAGTATCCATTCCTGGAAACATCATTAGTTGTGGAAAAGCCATTCATTAGTAACAGGCAATATGTCCTTCTCTCCCCTCCTCTGAAGAATAGGCAGTGCTATCTAAATAAGCTGTTTCCTGAGAAGCTACTCAAAGTTACTGCTGGAGCTTCAGGCCAACTCTCCTCCCCCAGGAGCTGGACAGAAACAAAGCTTTCGGAGAGGCAAAAGCTGCCCTTTGGCCCAGCAGTCAGTGCTGTTCCTCTGAGGTTCCTCCTTTCTCCTCAGCCTCCTCAACGTGCTCCCTGCTTGGTTTTTCACCTCCCATCATTTGCCAAACCATTTCCATGTCTACACATGAGCTGCAGGCACTGTGTTACCCATAAAGGCTGACTTGGAAACAGAGACTGGGCAGAGTAAAAGAATAAAAAGGTTTTTATTGAAAGGATCCAGCTTGGGCCGTGCAAGGACCCCTTGGGGCTGCACCCAAGCAATCCAGCAATGGGCCCAAAATGGATCCTGGGCACAAGGCCTCACACTTTTATCAGCTCTGGTCCATCAGCATCTTATTAATTAATTGTCCAATTCCAGCTTCAGGTTATGAAGTTCCATCCTCTTTGTTCTGTCTCTCTTCTTCACTGTTGTTTGCACTCTTGGGCCTAAAATTTGTCCTTGGCCCCCAGCTAGGAAGGAATTGTTTTGTCTCCCTACTCTGAAGAGAGCTCATCAGCCCTTCATATGAAACCCAGAACTGCACATTAAACAGCATGGAGTTTGAAAAAATACAAAAGCGAAAACTTAAGGCATCACTGGAGCCCTCTGTGCTCTGGGTTTGTCCAAAATCCCCCCTGACATCCCAACCCCACCCTCTTCAGATTCCCTTTGCTCGCTTCTCACAACCTCCTGCATTCTTTGTCTTCCTCCATCCTCATCTTCCATAAAACCACTGACTTCCCCAGGCACGAGATCATGACCAGGTACCTTCTGCCAGGCTTTCTTCTGGAGCATCCTGGAACCAAGAGCCTGATACTGGAGAGGGAAAATCAGGAACAGCATCTCCAAATGCCTGAGCAGCAGCAGCGCTGTGGAAAAATCTTT
>VXBQ01014181.1:29604-64416 GCA_013400175.1 Phainopepla nitens | reverse complement strand
AGGCCTCACACTTTTATCAGCTCTGGTCCATCAGCATCTTATTAATTAATTGTCCAATTCCAGCTTCAGGTTATGAAGTTCCATCCTCTTTGTTCTGTCTCTCTTCTTCACTGTTGTTTGCACTCTTGGGCCTAAAATTTGTCCTTGGCCCCCAGCTAGGAAGGAATTGTTTTGTCTCCCTACTCTGAAGCGAGCTCATCAGCCCTTCATATGAAACCCAGAACTGCACATTAAACAGCATGGAGTTTGAAAAAATACAAAAGCGAAAACTTAAGGCATCACTGGAGCCCTCTGTGCTCTGGGTTTGTCCAAAATCCCCCCTGACATCCCAACCCCACCCTCTTCAGATTCCCTTTGCTCGCTTCTCACAACCTCCTGCATTCTTTGTCTTCCTCCATCCTCATCTTCCATAAAACCACTGACTTCCCCAGGCACGAGATCATGACCAGGTACCTTCTGCCAGGCTTTCTTCTGGAGCATCCTGGAACCAAGAGCCTGATACTGGAGAGGGAAAATCAGGAACAGCATCTCCAAATGCCTGAGCAGCAGCAGCGCTGTGGAAAAATCTTTCCCACTTCACTTCCTGACAGGGAGAAGTTTGTGAAATTTGCTTCGGTGGGCTGGTGGAAACCTGCTCTGGTGGGGCTGGAGGGTGCAGCTGGAGGGAGGAGAGCCTTTCTCTGGGAGTTGTGCCCTCTGCTCTGCGTTACCAGCACTTAATTCCACCTTCTCCATTAGAAACACCCCCTCACCCGCTGCAGTTGCCTTCAGGAGGTGTTTGGGACAACACATCAAAGCAGGAAAGACTCTCAGAGGAGAGAGCAGCTGTGGGGACACAGATGGATGTCCCTGTGCTGCCTTTCAGGCCAGCCCCACACCAAGCTTTGAATTTTTTAGACTTATGAATTATCTCTGTTTAAAAAAAAACAGTTACAGTGGTCTCTGCATGTTCAGTTGTTCTGGCTTTTCCTGAATCTAATCTCGGGGTCTCCATCCTCTAGTCACTGTCACATCTCCAGCCTCGTTCTACTGGGAGATTTGGGCTGTCACAGTGACGTTCCCTGCTTTGGCTGGGTGACATTTCTGACATGGTTAGGTTTTCTAGGAACACAGAAAAATTCAGTGTTACTGAATTCTCACCAGAGAAATGAAGGGAAATAATTGTGCTTGGAGCAACGCACGGTGTGCAGCACCTATCCCACATCGGCCAGGAGGTATCCAACAGATCCAAGATCCAAATCCAAGCCGGGGAGGAATAAAATGTATTAGGCCCACCCTTGGAGCACCGAGCGAAGAGGATTTAGAGTGTATAATAAACTGCCTGCGGATCATTTATCACAGCTCCTCTCTGATTGCCTGGGGGTGATGATGGACACCAGAAGTTGGAAAAATCTAACGACGTGTGGGGAACGGAGCGCAGGTGTCCGTGCGGGAAGCGGCAGGAAATCAACCTGACAGCCTTAGGAGAGCGCCTGGAACCCGTGCGCACCCCCGGCTCGTCCCCCGCCTCCCTCTCCCCCTTCTTCCCGGCGGGAGGGCTCAGCTGAAAGGCTTCTTTCTTCCTTCCCTACGTGGATGATCCCACCTCTTCAGACAGCCTCTGTTTTCCTTTGGAAAAGGGAACAGCTGGGGCAGATCTCTGCTGCTCTGCAGCTGAGCCCCCCTCGCCCGCCCTGCACCTTGCTCCTGGGTGGGAAATCAGGAAAGCTGGCGAGAAACCCACATTCCTCCCCAAATCTCCAGCACCTTGGGATCACACACATTCTCGTGGGGATAGCCCCAGCCCAGGGGCTCACAGGAGGAGATTCCAGCAGAGCCCCCGTTCCGTGGCTCCTCGGGCCATCCCTGAACATCTCTGTTATTGGAGAGCCCCTGACCTCCCCTGACAGGTTTCCCCATTGTCTGCCTGACCTCACCATTATAAAGCATTTCCTACTATTTAGCCTGATGTTTTTCTTTCTTAATTTTAGGCCATTAGTGCTTGTTCTTCCCAAATTTACTGCTGAAAATGACTCTGCCTCCTCCCTTCCTCTGGCTTGACAGATGGCTACGGAGTGACCCTCCAGGATTTATATCCCCAGTGGCGAGCAGGACTCCTCTCCTCTCTTAATCCCCTCAAGGCCATAGAAAAATAAAGTTGTTGTCTTTAAATCTGAATCTGTTACAAGCTCTGCTTCAAAGCAGAGACGTTCCCCACCTTGCTGGAGTTCAGCTGTATTTGCTTTCACAGCTCTGTCCCAAAAAGTCCAGGAATGAACTTTCCAAGATGTTTCATTTTTCATCAAGTTTTTTCATCAGTTTTCATTTACCTCCTCTAGTTTCTATTATTTATTTTATTTTGTTTTATTTTATTTTATTTTATTTACATAATAGAAAGGCCATTCACTTCCCAATCAGCTGCAGGGGAAAAGTTTTTCTTTCCCCTCTTTTCCTTAAACCTAAATGAATAATTCCTTTTGGGGTTTGTTTCTTGAGCAAAATAAAACTGAACAAATAGTTTCAAAGAGTGAAAAATAATTTTCCAGAAAAGGAAATAGTTTGATGAGCAGAACACTGATTTTGTTGGGTTTTTTTGGCTTTATGGATTATTATTAATTTTAACTTTGTGAAGTTTTACAGAAACTCACAAATAATATAAAATTATCATTCAGCATGAGAGTTCATAGAATAAATGCTCTCCTCTTCCCCTGGTGTGAAAGATAAAGTTGATGTGAATAAAATCTTCCAGGACAAAAATTTCAAATTGAATGAAAATGAATTCATCTGCTGAATTATATGGATGAAATTCCCTGAAAAATAATTTCTCCTGGATGCACACGGGAATTCTCACTTGAAAGTGTGGCAGTTGATATCTCCTTTATTTGTGACCAAGGAAGGTCATGACCCAGCTGGAGATTTTAGGAGATGTTGCATTTGGGGTTACCTGAACAAAAAATATCCAGGGTCCTGCTTGGCTGCTGGGATGGGAAAATTTACCTCCTGTGCTTCTTCCAGGCCTGCAAATCTGGGATGTGGAAAACTTGTTAATATTAAAAGATGGGATTCAGCACATGGAAAATGAGCTGGAACGTGAGTTTGGGGTGTTTCCCTTGGAGCCTTGCCCTCAGTGCTGCTCCCGCCGGGCGCGGAGCGGGCCCGGCCGCCGGACACCGCGGCTGAGTGGCCGCTTCCTACCCCGGGCTCCCTCCTGCTCCCAGCCTTTATTTCTGAGATCTCTCAGATCCCCTCCAAGGAGCATTTCCTTCCCGCTTTCCCCTGAGAGGAGCGGGACGGCGGCTCCAGAGGTGGGTTTCAAACAGTGCCAGGAACCTCCCTGGGAGGCTGGAAATCAGGAGGCCGGCTCCGGCTGCCAAACCCGGTGTTGCTGCCAATTTGTGATGTTTTCCCTCAAAAGTCAAAGATTTAATGGAAAGAGAGGTCAGGCTTTGACCTGAGCACTGAGCAGGGTGACAGAGATGGCTCCTTCATGTCCTCTCCAGGGGTTTGTTAGTCTAAAGTTTAGTCCCCACGTCAGATGATGCATTTTCCAGGGAAGTTAATGGATTCGCTTGCACCGCCACGGAGTGGTTGGCGGGGGTGGGAGGGCGACGCTTTCGTGAGAGACAAATGACTTCCTCTGGACAAGCAGCTCTGTTTTAACTTGGAAAATGATGGATGAGTCCCAAGGAGAGGCTTTGCACAGGCAAACCAACGTGCAAGCCTCCCGTTGTCAGAGATCCAAAGAGACAACAACAAATCCCAACTGCTGAGAGAGAGCCGATGGGGATCGGTCTGTAGAGGGAGACTTTGGCCCAGACAAAACCACCATGAAACGGGACAAGGAGCGACACCAAAGGGACACAGCAGAGCTTTGGGAGCCTCCACAAGAGCTCCAGGAGCCTCCACATGAATGGGGTTATGGGTTTGTCTCCAGGAGGTCCCAGCTCCAGTTAATCCAAGGGTACACGGATCCACAGCCTTACCTTTCCATCCCTGCCCTGGTCCCTCCCAGACTTTGTTTGGATTTTCCTTGGGCCACCATGTTATTGAGATATGTATATNTCATTAACTATATCATAATTATTTATTATATTTATTGGTGTAAAGCAATTAATGTTAACATATTTGGCAAAAGTTTTGTAAGCAGTTAATAAGGCACGTATATATTTATTTATATAAATACAATACAAAAATTTTTCATGTGTCTTTTTAAATTAGTTTCTATGTTAATGACCTTGTCTTTTTCTTTGCTATGGACACACTCTGAATTTATCAATTGCTGTTCCTTCTACTAACTCTGCTTGGCTTACAGAGCAGCTGTCAAGCCCCTCCATACCACCATGCTTTGGTTCCCTAATGTTTTCCTTCTGTGCTTACCTTTACTATTGACAAATTTTATTTTTATTTTCTTTTCAAATATGTAAATGTAAATATTTGACAAGTGCTGGGCACCGCAGCTGCATCAAAATTATTGTTCCTTGAAGCACTTGTGTATCTCACTGCTCTGTCTGGGACCTCAAATTCTGACTCCAGATCCCACTGCTCAGCGTGTGGGTGGAAGAGATGGAGCACAGAGCTACAAATGAAGCCCCAAAAGTCCCCTAAAGGTGAAAGGTGACTTTAACCTCCTCTCTTCCCTATTTTTTTACCATCACAGTGAGCCATGACTTTTAAAAGCAATTCAGACTCACAGGTAAAAATACGGATGAAAATAAACTGAATTTTAGGCCACCTGTTGGCTTCCTGCCCTTAGAAATCTTTCCACACAAGACAAGAAATGGGAAGATGGATTTTTGAATATTTCCTTTCCTGAAGAGCTGCTAAGTGGGAATGACCTAGAGAGCTGCTGAAGCATGACCTTGGGGGAAAACATTTTGGAGGGAAGAAGATGTAGGGAAGATGAGCTGGAAAAAAGACAGATTGTTGCCACCAGAATTGGTGACTCCCATCCAGGTGAGGCTGGAGGAACAGCATTGAAACCAGGGATTTGCTCAATCTTAGATAATTCTGTTGCTTGTATAAAGCTCCATTTGCATTGAAGGGCAGAATCTTAACTTGGGATGTTGTGCAATGTCCCAGAGAGAGCAGCAGGAGCCTGTGCCCAAAGGGATTGAGCACATTCCATTATCATGGGCATGGAGAACCCTGCCAAGGACAATCCCTGCACTTGGATCCCTCAATCCCTGCATCCTCCATCTCCCCTAAATCCTGGGATCTTTATAGAGCTCAATACAACAATTCCCACAGTGGATCATGGGTGATCCATGGAGATGGAACCCACCTGGCTGGCTCTTCTTGGCTACTGAAAAACTTCCCCAGCTCAGGCCCTGTTGTCAGTGAGGAAATTCTTTATTATTCCGCTGCAAAGAATCCAGTTATCCAACCTATTTATATCATGGGATTGATTTATACCTGCAGTGACAGAGGGGGATAAAGAAATATGTCACCTTTTGTGACTCGATTGAACCTTATTGAAGTTTTTAATTAAAGCCTCTCACCTGCCTGCTTCAAGCACAGAAATGTCTCTTCAATCCCAAAATAAATTCCTGATATTATTGATTGCAGCCAGGATGGCCGAGACTGGGAGTTATTTTCTTATGCAACTGTGCAGTCTTTGTGAGGGAAAGGCAAAAGGCAATGCTGGAGCTGCAGACGTGATTTATAGATATTAAACATTTTACAGCAATTTTTTATCGCTTTCATTCCTCTCTGTTCCTCCTTCAGATGTTGGATTAAGAAGGGTGGAGAGGGACAGGGAGACAGCAGACTTTAAACTGTCATAACTCTGGGAGAATGATGGATCTTTGTGGGCTTGGCAAACCAATTTTTGGAAAGCTTTGCCTGTGCTCCCTTTTAAAAGGAGGGCAGCACCTTATCTCCCTGCTGCCAATCTGCCAGCCGTGCATCCCTGCTCGGAGTGGGAAGCCCTGAGCCCTCCTGTCGGGCGTTATCTGCCCTCCAGGGATGGCAGATCCAGCCGGATCCCCATGGAAACCCTCCCGGCGCCCCGCCAGGACCACCCTGGGCTCTCCACCCCAAACCCACCTCCCCAAAAAATGCCGAGCATCCCTCCGGCAGCACCCCCCTCCCCAGAGCCACCTGCGGCTCAGCCAGGCTTCTCCCAAACACATTTCTCTTTAAAAGCCCAGATTAGCCGAAAATTCTGTTGCAGATAAAGCCCGGCCCCTTATCAGCAGGCGCATCCAGCCCCCACGCACTCCCGGCGCTCCGCAGGCTCCGGCCGTGGCCAGTTCCTCCCGGAGCGGGGCTGTTTTCCCAGCAGAGCACCGAATCCATCATTCCTGGGCTTTCCTGGAGCAGGGCGATAAATCCCGCCCAGGAGAGGAGAAGGTGAGACCCGAATTCTTCTCCACCACGCACTCCCTGGGGAATGCACGTCCAACACCGCCTCCTTTTCCAGGCGCTGATCCTCTTTCTCCAGAGATTCCTGGTCTTTCTGACCATCATTTGATTTTTTTTTTTCACCCCACCAGCAGGAATTCCTGGTGTTCCTGGTCATAATTTCATTTTTTTCCCCCTTTCCTCCCCTTTTTTTTTCATGTCTATTGTGCTTCCATTGCTTCTCTCCCGTCCTCTGTTAAGCTGGGCAAACAGGAGAGGGGATGGAGCTGAATAGCACATGGATGACAGATGAAAATATTCCATGGGATTTAGATACAGACTCTTAGAGCTATTAAGGAAAGGAATTAATTAAATAAATAAAAGAATTTAATCACTTAAAAAAGGTATTATTCAAGATGCTTTGGCTAGTGGGAGAAGCTGGAGTGACAACCAGGAGACAGTGATGGCTTTGGCTTGCAAAAGCCAAATTCACTTTGAGCTGGTAGAAAGAGAAATATATTTAAAATCAAGGCTGTTTTTAAAATCCTACAGTGGTGAAATCCAGCCTGGACTGGGACTGGCATATAAATATAAAAATAAAAAATAAAATATGTGCATTTTGTGGCTGGGGAAAGGATTTGTGGCATGGGACAAATGCAATGATGGAGTAGGAACAGAGACAGAGTTTGTTCAGTAGGATTGAGCATGGCTGGGAAATGTGGGTGTCCCCAAAATTCTGGATACCTCCAAGGCCTGAAAAGCAGAGAAAATCTTGCCTACATGGGGTTTAAATACAAAATCTTGCTCGGGTGGTCATTTCTGGCTGCTCACGTGCCCCCCTCCCCGATTGCACGTCTTTATCAATAAACCCCCGTGTGAGATCCCAGCCCGGCTGAGCTCTGGCAGGGTTATCAGAGGACAGACAGTAGTTCCTCCAGCCAGAACAGCCAAGGTCTCAGGGTCAAAAGCCAAGGGTCAGCACAGCCACCGCCCCGTGTGGCATGGATTAAATCAAAAATTATCTGTGAGTGGCACTGCTGCAAAGCAGCCCAGAGCATCCATCTGGGTGCTCAAGCTCCAGGCATAAATCACCTCGCCTGGGGTGGGGTGGGGCTTCCAGGGCTGCCTTGCCTCTTCCATCCTTGCTCCTCGATGTTGGTGGTGTAAATCCAGAGTAGAAAATCCATGTGAGGTGCATTCAGTTAGGGAAAAGCGGATTTTTTTTTTTTTTCTGGATGGGGTTTTTATGGCTATTGCTGGCTGTGATGCAGCTGGAAGTGAGGCTTGAAAACAGCTGAAAAATTTTGCTCAGCTCCATGAAAATCAATTTCAGCCCCTGCCATTCCCAGTGTTTTGCTGATCGTTCCCAAATTCACAGCTTTTGCCTTTCAATCAACACATTAATCATGGAAGAGAGAGAAGGAAGAACTAAAGAGCCATAGATTCATTCAGGTTGGCAAAGAGCTTCGGGGCTGCCAAAATCCCAGCACTGCCAAGTCCACCCATAAGCTATGACCCTCAAAGGAAGTACCATCTACCAAGGGATAATCCTGAATTTCATTTCAATAATTTATCCAGCTTTGTTTATTTACTTTTTAAAAATTATGGATAGGACCACACTCCTCAGAACACTTTTGACTCCAAAATTCCACTTGTTCGCTGTTTTAATGATGAAATTACAGCTGGGAATGGATTTTATTTAACTTCTGTCTGAATTCCTGGCACTGAAGGATCCAGCTCAAGAAAAATTCGTCAGCTGTCACATAATTTTGTTCTGCGCCTCCAAGAAGCAAGCTAGGCTTAAATTTGTTTCCAGTTAACTGCAATGAGCAGGAATAAAAGTACAAGCAGCTGGAATCGTGTCCGTGGGATGCAAGGAAACATTTCAAGGCCATTTCCCAAAAACTCCAGCTGGTGGCAGCAGCAATTTCTTTTCCACCGAAAGCCGAACAGAAAACTAAAAGAAGAGAGGAAAAAAAAAAATCCCTAGAAAGGATAACTACGAGAAACGTTGTGGAAATCTCAGGTGTCCTGCCCGAAAATGAGATGAAAAATATTTATTGCTTCCTTATAATGGGGAAGAAAAAATCCTATCTCTTCTGGATTTAAAGCAACAGCAGAGAGAACTGATGGCAGAGAGCCCTGGGAGGGATGTGTCTGGGACAGAGGTGTGCTGAAAGGACCCTTGAAAGCTTCCTCAGAGCTATCAGGTGCCAGCAGGGATGGGATGACCCCTGAGGGAAGCAGATTTCCACAGCAGCTCTCATCTTCCCTCCCTTTGACAGCCCAAACCGTTCTGTGGGCAGAGCGAGAGCTGGGATTTTTAGGATGACTGTGCCATAAGGAAGTGCAAACCCATGCTTGGATTCACAGATTCACAAAGGGCAGTGGCCACAGAATGGGATTTGGGAACAAAAATTCCTCCCCAGGAGGATGAGGCAGCCCTGGGACGGATCCCTGGGATGTCGAGAGCGATGCCTGGAGAGGCTGACCTGGAAACAGAGATTAGGTAGAATAAAAGGATAAAAGAGATTTATTGAAAGGATCCAGCTTGGGCAGTGCAGGAACCCCTTGGGGCAGGACCCAAATCAAACCCACAAATGGGTACAAAATGGATCCCCAGGCACGAGGCCTCACACTTGTATATGTATATATTATATACGTATAAATATATAAAAGATACATATTATACACCCACAAATGGGCACAAAATGGCCACCCAGTCATGAGGGCTCACACTTTTATAGGTTTTGATTAATTAGCATATTGGAGTTAATTGTCCAGTTACAGCTCCAGGTGATGAAGCTCCATCCTCCTTGTTCCCTCTCTTCCTTCACTGTTGTTTCCACTTTTGGGCCTAAAATTTGTCCTTGGTCCCCAGCTAGAAAGAAATTGTTTTGTCTGCCTACTCTGTGAGGAGAGCTCACCAACCCTTCATATGAAGCCCAGAACTGCACCCTAAAACAGCACAGAGTCTGAAAAATAGAAAAAGCTAAAACTTAAGGCATTGAGAGCACCACGTGGATGTGACACCTTGAAGGTGACATTTTGGCTTTGATCTGCACCCTGTCAGATATTCGTTCAAAGAAAAATCTCTGCATTTACAATTCCTTCAAATCCACCCTCTCTCTTCCCTTTTTCCTCTGCCTCACCTGTAATATCTCATCCTCCTTGGATCTCCCTTTCCAGAAATTCCAGCACTTCCACCACTGAGTCTTTTCCTTATCCTCCAGCTACACCTCCACCACCAAATCCCACCCTGGCACGTTTTCCTACGCAGCCAGGATGTCTGGGAAGGACTTACTCCTGGTGGTTTTCCTCTAATCTTTGCATCCCTTTGGGAATATCTCTGTGAAAAAGAAACTCTGCTTTGCCATTGGCACCATTTCTCTCCCAGAGGAGGTTGGAGGGAATTTTGGAACTCTCCAAACATGCAGGCACAATCACGGCTTCTGTGATTGAGTCGTTTCTCTCTAAATAAGTAAATTAACTCTAATACCCTTATTTGCTATCAACCTTATAAAACGTAATAAAAGCCAGATGTCTCTTCCTTAACCTGATGTGCCATAGATGGATTATTTTTTCCAGACTTTATGAAAGTGATTTTGCTCTCTTTCTCTCTGTGTTCTTTCTGGTGAATTCACAGCATGATCTGACAGGAAGAAATTAGGAAATGGATAAAAAATAAAAAAATCTGGTTTTATATGGATTCAGGTCCAACCTTCCTCTCTCCAGGTCTTGTTCTGTGTGTAGGTGGCTTGGAGCCTGGGACGGTCACTGAACTCAAGGAGATGGTAAATTTTTGAGTGATTTCAGCCCAAAAGGGTACAAAAGATGCTAAATAAGAGTCCTCACACCAGGAACCTCCTAAACAGCCTGGTTGCATCAGAAAAAGTCACCCAGGACTGGAGTCACAGAGAGGATTTGGTGTCTGGTGCTCTTGGATGGATTTCAGTGATAGTTTGATTTGGCAAGATGGGAACCAAACACAGGAAAAAAATTTGCAATCCTGTCATTTTCTGTGATTTCCTTTTATTTTAGGTGAGTTCATCCAAATCACAAGACACTTGCTGAGATGAAGCTGGACTAAAGACCACACTGTGCTTTGTTTTTCGTCCCCTGGTGCTCAAATGCAGCTGCCAATTTCCCTCCAACTCCCTGAAAACGAGCACAGGATCGCTGCTCCACGCTAAACTACTCAAATCCTGAAACCTATACCTGGTTACCTCACAGACCCACCATAATTAGGCACAGGGAAAGCCTGGAAAAACTGTAATCATGCTTAAAGCTGTGCCTTGGGGTTGGGTTTCCTTCACCAAGGCTGCTGCTGGCAGGACAGGAGGGACAGACAGGGATGGCAGCGCCACATCCATGGATCTCTGCTGGCTCATCGGGGAATGTGGTGGTGGAGGATTCCCTGACACCGCCTGGATCAGAAACAGTGTGGCCAGCAGGAGCAGAGAGGTCGTTCTTTCCCTGTGAGGGCACTGGTGAGGCCCCACATCGAGTGCTGTGCCCAGTCCTGGGCCCGCACTTTGGGAAGGACATTGAGAGCCTTGAGTGCGTCCAGAGGAGGCAATGAGGCTGGAGAGGGGCTGGGAACACAAGTCCTGAGGGAGCTGGGGGTGTTCAGCTGGAGAAAAGGAGACTCAGGGGTGATCTCAGCACTCTCTACAACTCCCTGCAGGGTGCCTGTGCTCAGCTGGGGTTGGGCTTTTTCTCCAGGAACTGACAGAACGAGGGGACACAGCCTCAAGCTGCACCAAGGGAAAATTAGGCTGGATATCAGGAAGAAGTTCTCCAGGAAAGGGTGATAAAGTCCTGGAATGGCTGCTGGGGAGGTGCTGGAGTCACCGTCCTTGGATGTGTTTAGAAAAGCCTGGATGTGGCACTGAGTGCCAGGGTTTAGTTGAGGAGTTGGACACGGCTTGGAAACGATAATCTTAAAGGTCTCTTCCAGCCTGGGGATTCTGTGGTTCTGTGATTCTGTCATTCTGTCATTCTGTCATTCTGTGATTCTGTGACATCATCCCTGTGTGCCTGGGGATGGAGCTGGCATAGGGAAGGGAGTGGTGGGGCTCAGGTCACAGGGACAGCTCAGCAACAAAGTCAGGTATGGGAGAGGGTGGAGAGGAATGAGAGGAGCCGGAACATTTCCCATTTATTTTATTGGCTTTCCTTCAAACCAGTTGAGAAATGAAAGGAGCCTGTTCTACACCCTCTCTGAGCTACAGGAATTGTTCATGGGGTCATTTTAGCTCCCAATTCAACTAAATATTGTTTTTACACCAACTTTTCCCCCAGGTGGGCTGATAATATGATCGTGGTGTTTGCATGAGGTTTCTGGGGAAGCAATTTGGGGTTTCACTTTGTTTGCTGAGAGTCAGGCTGGTTCCTCATGCAAAATCAGAATTTTGGATGGAGGACACATTCCACAGAGCTGTTCTGAGCTCAAGGAATCTTTGTTCAAGCATTTGTCTCCAAGAACTCATCCCCAGACTGCTCCTTCTTTGGGGTCAGTCTCCTCGGCTGGTTCTCCTACGTAATATTCCAGTTCATTCTCCAAATGAAACAGAGCAAAGCCACCATGGGTCAGAACTGTCATTTTTCCAGGGTATGTATAGCATGGATGTCCCTGGAATATGGGGAAGTCACTCTTTCATGTGGAAAATTTTAGCGATATTGAGATGGCAGAAGGTCCCACTGAACGAAATTGGTTTTGTCTTAATTTAATCTGACAGAATCGAACGCCAAGGTGACCTGGAAAGGATTTGAAGAACCATTCCCAGTTTTGCTCAGCCAATGCTCTAAGACAACCTGAATTTCACAAAATTTAGAACCACAACAAATTTTAGAGCATAAATCCCCTTCCTCCTCCATCCTTTTGCTCCAAGAGCACTCCCAAGGCTGCTGGTAGAGTTTCACCCTCCTGATTTGTACAAATCACGTCAGGTTTATGAGTGTGTCACATGGCATTAGGGTAAGGCCCTTTGCCCATCTGATTTTCCTGCTGATTTCCCTAATTCTAGACATGGAATGCTTCTCCAGCAAGCCAACCTTTGAAATTTTGAGGTTTTGGGATATCCATTTTCTTCAAGAGCAGGGGAGTGAAAGGAGAGAGGAGCTGGGATATCCCAGACATTTTTCAGTTTTTGGCTCTTATCTTAAACAGAGAAGGGAAATGTAGGAGCAAACTGGGTTTGGGGTTTTGGGGTTTAGCAAGCAGCTTTTGCAGATTGTTGTTCCCCAAGTGGAGAATTCAGTCCCAGCAAATTTCCTTGCAATCCCAGAGTCTGTCAATCCTCTGTCCGTCTGATTTTCCCGCTGATTTCCCTAACTCCAGATTTGAACGCCTCTCCAGCAAGCCAACCTTTGAAACCAGCCAAAAAATCACGGAAAAACCTCTGTGCTGAAATTAGAGGTATCTCCGTGGGATTACAGAGGGATTAAAGGCTAAATCTGGTGAGGAAAGGAAGAGACCAAAAACCCGCCGAGCAAAACCTTGCCGGACGTCAAAGCAATTTGTCCCGAAATCCCGGCACGAGGATGCCCGGTGGAGAATTAGCGGGGACGGGTTGTTTTGAGCTGTGACCCCTTCCCTGTGCACGAGCTACTGCCTGCCTTGAACCACGGGAAGCTGTGGCCGTGCCCGTGGCTTTTAAACACAACATTTATTATCCCTCAGCCCCGGCTCGGGGGGGATCCCGGGATGGGCAGCCCGGAGCGCGGCAGCATCTGGTTCTCATGTTCAATCTCAGCTCTTCCACTCGGGCTCGAGTGACAACAGAACAATGCTCGCCCTGCAGACTGACTAATTAGGCTGCATCTGGAGCTAATTAAGTGTGGAGTCGCAGCGAGGGGAGCGCTGCCCTTATCAAACCAGCAGCAGGGGCAAGACAGGAGAAAAATCGCTGCTGATAGGACTGGGTTTTGCCTTGGAAGCGATTTAAATGAGGCAGTGGAAATCAGAGTTTTATCCCGCGGAGAAACGGGAGTGGGGTTGGTCGCAGGATGATGAACCTGGGCTGGTTTTTTGTTTTATGGAGAGGGGCAAAGGTGGGAGCTGGAGATATTTCAAATAATTAATTAAGATTGTCTTTGAACTCTTGCTTCTGTGCGTAATGTATGGGCATGAAGATGCCTCTTCAGCATTAATATCATTTAATATTTTAGTTTCTGATACTCTGTGGCATTTGTAATTAAATAAACTGACCTTTGCTAGGTGAAATACACTCTGATTGCTCCTTTTTTTCCAACTATTAAAAGAAATTTCTATTGTTAGATATTCTAATCTTAGTTTTGTTTGGGCAAAACTGGGAGAAATATGGTTTCCATCGCTTTATCAGCCACTAATTAGGATGAGGCTGCACATTTTTTAATAGCTGGACAGTTTTATTTTTTCAGTGAATGAATTCTTGTTGAGGTCCAGAAAATCCAGGGTACAGGGAGTCTCAGGACTTTAAACATGAAGTAGCAGAGTTTATTTTTGATGCCTCTATTTTTCATCGTAGCACTTGCAATGCCAATAAATGGAGAGAAATCCTCCAAACTCCACAGATAAATTTGTCATGGCTTGGTTCAGGACAGTAAATTATTTTTAGATCCATTTTAATTCCTCTTTTCGGACCTGGAAGCATTTTATTTCCAGGATGGGAACGGTTTAGCTGCAGGTTCTCATCAAAAAGAGTTTTTTTGTTTGATTTTTTTTTTCTCTTTTTTGTTGATTTTTTTTTTGTCTAGGAGCCATCCCCAAGGACTGCCTGGGATCATCCAGCTTCATCCTGGATCCCTCTGGAATTCCCAGAGTTCTGGTGTTCCTTAGGGCTTGTTGCTCTTTCCCAACCTGCACCATTTAAATCCATTCTGGTGAGATGAGATCTGGGTTTCTGCCAAAGCTTTTTCTGGATTTAAAGCTCTTTGTGCCTCCTCCAAATTATCCTCTCCATGCTGGGAGCATCCATCTCTGAACATTCTGCCTTTCACGCTGAGGGAAAAGTCCTAAAGTCAGAGAAATCCCCCAAAATTGGTGATTTTTTTCATCTTATGTTTAAGATATTGTACATCCAGCTTGTTAAAATTTGGGGTTTTGATCCCACCAGTGGCATCAAGCTCCAGAAGTCTTCTGCCCCCAGCCCACCTCTGATCCCAACTTTGGGATAGATTTCCATGTTTTCTTCCCTCTGTCCTTCCCTCCTTCATGGAGTTATCCAATCATGGAATTGTTGAGGTTGGAAAATCCCTCTGATATTGTTGAGTCCAACCCTTAACCCAGTAGTTCCAAGGCCACCAGGGAACCTTTCCCATGAGATTTAGAGCAGTTTAATGTCCAGCTCCAGCCTGGGATGAGGAGGGGAAAAAATAAAACTCACAGAGATGCTTTGCATCCATGTAAAATTCTCTGGTCTTTCCAGAATTTTGAGGTTTTGGGATGTCCATTTTCTTTGACAACAAGGGAGTGAAAGGAGAGAAGGAGTCGGGATATCCTGAACATTTTTCCAGTCTTTGGCTCTTGAAACAGAGAAGGAAAATGTAGGAACAAAATGGATTTGTGGTCTTGGGGTTTAGCAATCAGCTTGTGCAGATTGTTGTTCCCCAAGTTAGGAGCATGAGCAGGAATTCAATCCCAGCAAATTTCCTTGCAGTCCCAGAGTGTATCAATGTCCAGATTTCAGCATTCTGCTGCAATTTGCCATATTAAACTCCGGATTTTCCTGAGCACAGACCTCAAGGATCAGACAATTCCATTTCTAGGCAAATGTGTGTGTGTGTGGGAGTGAAAGGTCACCTCAGTCTTATCTCTAAATAAACCCAGGAAACTCCAAATCAGCTCCTTTTTTTTCTTTATCCCGTGCAGGCTGGCAAGGGGCAAAGCTGCCTGGACAGCTTTTTTTTTTAATATCCAAATATTCCCCACTGAAGCATGACCTCAAATATTAGCTTTCCACCTAGCAAGACTAGACAGGAGCAGGGCAAAGGCACGTCTGTTCCTTCGCCCCGATGCAGGAAAAACTATTTAGATCTGCTTTTTTTTTTTAATTATTATTTTTTTTCAGCCCCTCCTGGGCGTGTTTACTTTCTTTGGGGGCTCATGAATGGGGGCTTCAGAACTCCCCTCATTGTGATTTTCCCTGAGTCCCTCCAAACATCCCTTTCTCTCCGTGCTTTTTCAAAAAGAGCCTTTTTTTTTGCCCTCCCTCCCCCGTGTTCCTGCGTGTTGTGATTTCACTGAGGCTTCCAATGGTCTTCAACAGTTCATTTATGCTGGGAGCTTTCTATAAACTGTACAGCCATGGTCTCCTTGCCTGGCCACCCACCGACCCAGCCTGTCTAAACAGCATCTGTCTCCATCCCAGACACATCCAGCCAGCTCGGAATGGATTGAATCCAGCTTTTTTTTCCCCACTTTCACCCCCTCCCCCCCTCTTTGTGCCCTCCTGCAAAGCCAGGGTGGGAGTCAAGAAGGGGGCACTGGGGTGGGGCGGGGTTGGGGTGCTCCTGGTGCACCCCTGGGTTTGTTTGGGGAGCCCTGCAGGAGCTCCATCCCTCAAGTCCCACCAAATCTCCCCGTGGGGAGCAGATGCATTATTAGTGATGGGAGCCGATTTAGCCTTAATCCCAAATGCATTATCTGGGGAGTTTGACTTGGCTTTTTGACTTAAGGTATTGGAGGTTATTACCTCTGGAATGCAGGCGTTGCTCTGAAGGATCTCTCCATTTGGGGAGAGGGCAGGGATGGATGGGCTTTTCCTTGCTCAGGCAATTTGGACACATTTTTGGAAGATTAAGTCAGATCAGCACTTGAAAGGCTCGGTTACCTCTTGAGTGTGACAGCACAAAACCCATTCCACTTCCCAAGAGCCTTGCTCAGCTCGGAAAAAAAAATGAAAAAATTAAGACAGGGGTTAATTTTGCTTGGCAGCTTGGAGGGATTTGTGTTTGCTAAACCACTGCTTTTCCTCCTATTTACCCTGCAACGTTGTCCAAAAATACTCCTGCCTGGAGAAAGAAACTCTTTGTGGTCACTGAGTGCTTCCGTGAGGTTTATCCACATCCGTGTCAACACTTTGGATGCAGCAAAAAGCAGATTTCCAAAGACTTGTCTGGCTTTCAGGCCTGGGAAGGTGTCACCTCTCTTAATTAGGGGAGCTGTCATTACAGGTAGGGGGTGTTTCAAGGAGAAAAGGTCGGGGTTCTGGACTGTCAAGAGCAGGGCTCAAAAATAGGAGTTTAATTTAGAATTGAATATGGGAAACAGTCATAAAATTCCAGGTTTAAATCTGTTGGAATGATCAGCCTGCCCTGGGTTCAACAGAGCAGGGATATTGTATTTGATGAGAAAATCTTGATTTTCTCTGATTTTAGTTTTTGAGACAAAATGTGAATTTGTAAAGGTCTGCCTTTTGCCAGGTCCCTCTGAAATCGAGCAAATGCGCTGTTTGCTTTATTTACAACCTATTTGAGCTAAGAAAGCAAAACAATACAAAAATCAAGATGAAATGGGAGCAATTGCGGCAGAGCAAAAATACCAGTTTTTAATAAAGCAGGAAAATAACACATAAATACAAGAAATTAAAAAAAAAAAAAGAAAAAGAGAAAAATGAGAAAGAAATACTTTATGAAGTGGGTGGGAGGGATAAAGTTTTCACTTTGGAGGGTAGGATTAGATTGAATATTGTGAGGGTGGGGAGGCCCTGGCACAGGGTGCAAAGAGAACCCTGGATCTCAGGAAGTGTCCAAGGCGAGGCTGGAAAGGTGAAGGATGAGATGAGCTTGGAGATCCCTTCCAACCCAAACCATTCCACGATTCTGTGATCTCTGGGACAGAAGGATGTGCCCACAGCTCCTGGGTTTGGAGCTGTCAGCTGAGCCAGTCCAACAGCTCCAAAGAGCTGCTGATCCTCTGCACAATTACAACAGAGCCTGTTGACATTCCTGTATTTTGACATTCCCTGATTTATTTCCAATTTCAGGTGCCTAAAGAGATGCATGCTTTGCTCTCCAGCCTTGTTTCAGCACTGAGGGGATCTGTTCTGAAACCAGGCCTGGCTTCAGGAATAAAAGAAGGAGATGTGCTTCCCTGTGCTGACGGCACTTCATTGTTCTCGTGCCTCCTCCAAGCCCAATTCAGATTAGATTCACTATCAGTCATGATTATGGAAAAGAAGTGATAAAACGTGGCTTGGAAAAAAAAAAATCATGTTTGGACAAGAATTTGCTGACATATTGTGGAGTGATAACATGGTAGTGAAAATAGCCAGGCCTGGCGTCTGGAATCAGTAAAAAGAGGCAGGCAGGAATATTGCAAGCTGACTTCTGTTCCCTTTCCAGCAAAAAATCGGTACCTTTTAGGATTTTTTGAGAAGCCCACCAATAGGATTTGCATTGAAACCTTGCCATTATTCCTAGATCTTGGCTCCAGGCTGGGTTTCATTGCAGTCATTTCTCACCAAAGTCCTGGGGATGTTACTGGAAGTATGAAAGGAGGAACGGGCGGTTGGGTTTGCCAGTCCCAGCTGGAGCACCCACAGCTGATGCCGGAGGAATGCTGCTATGAGTGGAGAAGGAGAGCCTAAAAAATGAGAAATCTGCATGGTTTTAATTGGGATCTAATCTGTGTTAGGTCCTAAGAATTCTGCTGAGGGTGGTGGGAGGTGCTGCCTCACCCCCTCCTGGGTTTCCACATCTTCTGACTTCCAGGGAAATGGGGTGGACAGCTCTCCCTTCTGAACCCAGCAGCCCGTTCTGGCCAAGGCTGATAAACACAAAACCACTTTATCATCACCAAGTCCTACAAGTCAAGTGAAAATTGGTGTCTGGGATGAAAAATAACCCAGCTGGGAATGCTGCAGAGCCTGGCTGTGGTCAATCCCATCAGGCTGATGGCTGGATACCACAATTCCATAATTATATTCTCCTAAAACCACATTTCAAGAAAAAAAAATTCCTCCTTGAGGTTACTTTTTCCTTGGTTATATTTCATACACAAAGAAGGAATATCTGGAGAGACCTGGGCTCTTCCATGGTAATTCCCAGGCTCTCAGCCACAATCTGGTGTTGAATGAGAATTTGCTTTTAGAATAAGGAAAAAAAAGTGATGAAGGAGCACAGAAACCGAGAGGTGGTTTTAAGAATGGCAGTGTGGAAAGGCAGTGAACACACAAGGTGGGCTGCAGGTCTGTTTTTCACTTGCTGAAATTCTCTATTGTGTTTGGACTGGGTGTCCCTGGATATCCCTGACCATAGAAATTATTCACCAGGTCCTCTGCCCCTTCTGCCACCACTGTGATCTGTGGAGTATTGGATCTCTGCAGTAAGGAGGTTTCAAACTCTCCTCTTGAGGGGCTAGATGTGCTTTGCCATTGTGTTGGTTTAGCATGGATTAGGGTTTTGGTAGGGGAGAGGAAGGCATTTATGGAAGTTTTTTTGGGGGGGCTTTTTTTGTGATTTGATAAGATTAATTGGAGGTATGGTTTGGTTATTGATAGCCTGAGAAATTAATTGAAGGACTTGGTTTGTCTTTGTGAATTTATGTTTTGAAGCGAGCAAACTTTGGGAACTTTTTTTTTTTTTTTTTTTTTCTGGCTTAAGACTAGATTACTGAGGCTTTACACCTTTTAAATTTTAAACCTACCTTATTTTCACTCCCAATCCTATCTCACAACAAAAATGAAGAAAATTAAAATTAACAAATCCAAACCACTACAGCCATAAAAGAGGGATTTCCTTTTGCTTAATTCCCCCCATCCCTCTCCATTTCATGCCTTTATACACCTCACCAACCACTGCTCCTCCACAGGACACTGCTTCTCCATGCCTTGAACAACCTCGGCTTTGTAACATCTTATTTGAGTCAAAAACCAGAGAGAATTGACCATTCGAAAAGAGGAGAAGTAAGGGAACCACTCCCAAAGAGTGGGTGCAGCGTGGCTTTTCCATAAAATGCTATTTCTGTTCATTTTATGGCTGAGTGTGTCTAAAAGAGGATTCTTTCTGCAGAAGGTGAAAATGCCACGAAACGCCTGGGATCCTCTTGCATCTGGAGGAATGTCCATGTTGCAAGAGACCTCTGTAAATATTTATACCTGATGACTTCGCAGCTGGCTATTAAGTGCCCTGATTGTTCCTGTAATGCTGCTCGCAAATGGAGATCTGGCATTTAAAGGATGTAGCACAAATTGTTCCCTTGGCCCTCGCTTTTGGTCAGAGAATTTACTCAGGGCTGGTGATATCACTGGGGAAAAATCCTCTCTCCCCTTCTTCCCGTGCGTGCGCAACGAGCAGAGATCTCCCTGGTGGAGAACGGGAGGAGAAGTGGGGAAAAACACCCAAAAAAAGACCCGTTTTGGGGCTACAAAGAAAACCCCTGGTTAGGGGACCTCTGTTAGGGGTCACCTCCCCGTGGTGGGGTATTGGTGGCACCTCGTGTGGATGTCACAGCCCCAGCTGCTCCTCCCTGGGTTGGACGCCGGCCAAGCCACGGCGGCAGAGCGACCTCGGAGCGAGTGTGACTCAGATTTGCCACGGATCTGCTCCTGACAAAGCCTTTCCTGCCAGCTTGAGTTGGGGGTGCTTTAACCCCTTGCTGGTTGGGACTGGGGACGATGCCAGGTGGGTTCTTACAGCTCAGGGATGCTCAGGTGGGGACACGACAGCCCCAGGTTGCTCCAAGTGTGGTTTGGGACTGGGGCTGCTGGGAGAGGAAATGTCCACTGGGCCAACAAGCTTTTTTTTGGGGGAGATCCATTCCTCCAGGGAAATATCCACTGGATCAATAGGCTTTTTTGGGGATCCATTACTCCAGGTTAATATCCACTGGGCCAACAGGCTTTTTTTTTTTGATTCATTACTCCAGGGAAATATCCACTGGGCCAACAAGTTGTTTTTTCTTTTTTTTGGGATTCATTACTCCAGGGAAGTGTCCACTGGGCCAACAGGCTTTTTTTGAGATCTATTACTCCAGGGCTGGGCTCAAGGGAAAACAGAAAACAGCCACATCCTCGTATTATCCATCCTCACTACAAATTGAATTCGACCCCAGGCATGTGAAAACACCACTTTATCATCACCACAGCCAGTGCCAGTGTCAAGGAGACCTTTGTGGCCTCCTGTTTTACGTAATTTAATAGTTCAGCTGCACCTTTGGCTGGACTAAAATCAATCCTGAGTTTGCGTTGGGCAGCCAGGAGGATTTCAGAGAGGGGACAGAAACCATTAAGAAACCAAACAAACCACAAAGTGCCTCCTTCTGACTTTCTTCTGAAAGGAGCTGCTTTCAAACTTCTCCTTTTGAAAAGTTGCCTCATCGTTGGGCTAATTTGCAGCTAATGAAAAAAAAATTGGCCCCCTCGGGGCCTGCCAGGAGAATCCTGTGTTTCATTCTGCTGGAAATGAAGCAAATAAAACCAAATTAATCTTGAAAAGCTGAAATACTGGCACGGGGTCTGTATTTCTGACAGGGTTTTGGAGACTGAGGGAGCAGGTGATTCTCCCTCTGCAGAGCTGTGCCTGGAGAAAAACCACCCAATGCTGCTTTTTTAAATTTATTTGATCCCTCAGAAAAGCTGCAGGCACAATTCAAAACTGCCAGATTGCCTTTGTTTGACCAGGTTGCCCCTTCAAATTATTTGGATTAATAATTTGGGTGATATTCTCCTCTCCCTGTGCTCAATCTCTGTAAATCCCTACATCACAGCCCTAAAATGAAATCCTTTGTAGCCTTGTGACCAGTCGTGAAAACCAATGAATTAATTTTTCCCAAGAATGCATTCCAGGAGTCCCTCCTTTCCTCATTCCCTGCATTTAGGCTCAGTTACCACCTGCTTTCCAGGTAATTATCTTTCTTCCTGATTTTTGTTATCCTTTGGGTGCTGACACTGCAAGAAACCAAACTTTAAGGGTATCCCTTGGGTGGGCTGGGCTGCAGAATGGGCTTAGGGCTTGGGATCCTTGTGGGTTTATCTTTAGGAGACCTTTCAACTTGGAAAGCAAAAGATTTATATAAAACCTCACAGCTTGGATTTTAAACAGAGAGGATGTGCTGTGCTTGGTGTAAGTAGAATATTTACAGTTCTAAGGCAGGATGATAGATGCCCCTTACAAATAATAAATAAAGGTTGAGTGTTGAGAAGAAGATTCATAAGGGTAAAACTAATAATGGAATAGTCTTTATTGAGGAAAATGAAGCTGGGACACAACCCCAAAATAAATTTACTGTTTACTGAAACACTGTGGAGTGGTTTAGATATTGTTACAAAATCATTTTCATTGTCTAGGCTGAAGATTTGGGTCAGTGGAGCTGTTCCAGGTTTCCTAGAAAACCTAAACTCAGCCCTAATAGTCACAGGGAGGTCCAGACAGCTCCAGCAAGGCTGAGGGAATCCCAGATTCCTGCAAAACACAGGGATTTTGAGAATGGGAGTGCATGAACTGACCTGGAATTGCTTGGTCTGAATTTACATCTCCGGACATGCCTTAAAATATGTCCCAGCTCAGACTAAACCAGGCAGCACATCTGGAGCTGTAAAACCAGGGGCTGCAAGGGGCAGGGAGTGCATCCCTGGCAGGCAGAGATTCCTCAGGTTTCCCAGCCTGTTCCCAGGCTCAGAGGGTCATATCCCTAAATCCTCACAGGGTGCAGGCTCCCAATTACCAGCACAGCCCCGGCCATAAAAAGGTTTGTATCAGCTTCAGGCACTGGGAAAGGCAGTTCCTCCTCTCTTTGGGAGGTGTGAAACTGCCACGAGAATGCAGAATAATGCTGTACATTCAAATTCAGCCAAGGATGTGGAAAACAAAATGCATTGGCTTTGGATGTCTTCAGAAAAGGGGGAAATAAATTCGGAGTTGTCTCCAAAGTTTATGTGGGTTATTGATTATGGAATCCCTGTAACAGGGAGAAGTGTGGAAAAGCTGCTAAAAGAGTCATGTGGGACGAGAAGATAATAATGTGGAAATCAATCCAAGGGCTGGCATTGATCCATCCAGGAATGCAGCAGCTCTGGAGGAAAAAGTTCTTTTTGTTTCTAGAATGGTATTATATTGGATGAAAAGGAAACCTCAGTGTTTCCCATGTGTTAATCCTGTTTTAAGGAACTGGCTGGCTCCACAAAAAGGGGAATATTCCTGGTGTTGGAGCATTCCTGATGCTCTTCCCACAGAGGATACCTATGAATCAGCCAGCCTTGGCTCAGTTCTGGGTACTGCCTGTCGTTAACAGGTGAGATTAACGTTTTTTACACTCCCAGGACTGGAGCAGGAGCTGTGATGCAGCCCCAACCCCAGGATCTGGGTGCGATCGGCAGGCAGAAATGCTGGGAGAGGAACCACAGGGAATGACACTGAGGGAGCAGGGATGTGGATTAGAGAAGGCCAGTGACAGCCCCAGCCCCACCTTGGGGGCTGTATTTGACACACCCTGGAATTTTACACAGGTTTCATCTGGGTGTAAGGGAAATTTAGATTATTTTTTGAGGGGGTGTAATTGTAGGTGTGGATTCGACTGTGGGAATTCTTCCCTGGGAAGGTGGGGAGGCACTGGAAGAGTTTGCCCAGAGAAGTTGTGGATGTCCCATTCCTAGAGGTGTCCAAGGCCAGGCTGGGTGGAGCTCTTGAGCAGCCTGGGGTAGTGGGGGATGTCCCTGCCCATGGCAGGGGTGGAACTGGATGATCTTTAAAGTCCCTTCCAACCCAAACCATCCCAAGATTCCCTGGTTCTATTCTTGGATCACTGTCCAAGATGTCCTAGCTCCATTTCCACAGATGACTACTTTCCCAGGTCTGGATCAGGTTCAGGTGCTTCAGCAAGAGTTTGTTTCACTCCAGAGATATGTTTAATATTTAGGACAAACATTTCCTTTGGCTTTGGTGTTCGGGCTGGGCACTGCAGGGCAGGAGAGCACCTCCAGCAGCAGCCTTGATCCAACCCCACGTGCTGATCTCCACTTAAAGTGTTTGTAGACCCCACCACCTCCTTTGAAGAGACAAAAGGGTGATTTTTGCCCTGGCTGCACAATGCAAATTAGCACAACATGTTCTGATGAGAGAGGGAAACACAATCTTCCTTCTCTGAGGTTACACTGCACAGCCCCACCACTAAAAGCAGGGCCTGAGCCATCAGCAACTGTGAGAAATCCCTTTTGGAAAGTGTGTTTGCTCTCCAGGATGCCTGGAAAGGCTTAGGAACAGAGAGAGACTCAACCTGGTGACCGCAGCTGCCTCCCAGCCCAAGTTTGGAGAGAGGACGGGCTCAGGTATGGCCAGAAACAGCAGCAGCACCACAGGCATGTCCTGCACTCCTGTCCTCAGAGAACTGCTGCTGGCAGCCAAGAAACTGAGGCCTGCATGCATCAAAAACACTCTGGACTGTCAGATCCGTGCAGAATAAAGCCAGACTTGCAGCAGGAGGACAGATGGACACAGAGCAGCTTTCCCTTGGCTTGCAGATGGGGTGCTGGCAGCACAGTGCCACAGACCTGCAGTACTGGGGCAGAACAACAGTGACATTTGGGACATGAAGAGAGGACTTAAAATAGCCTGCCTGGGGCAATTTTTCCCCGTCTTGTGGCACTGTTCCCCTCCTCTTGCCCTTTTCATATTGTCCCACTGTTGTTCTCAGACTTCCAGACTGTTTGTATCTCTCCCTACAAACTTTCTCAAAATCCTCTTGGCCCAAATTGATGCTGGAGACATCACCAGCTCTTGCACTTTTCCTGTGGAATCCATCACATATGGCTGAGGGGTCAAATGGGTAGGAATTGTTCCCTGTGAGGGTGGGCAGGCCCTGGCACAGGGTGCCCAGAGAATCTGTGGCTGCCCCTGGATCCATGGAAATGTCCCAGGCCAGGCTGGATGTGGCTTGGAGCAGCCTGGCATGGTGGAAGGTGTCCCTGCCCCTGGCAGGGGTGCCGCTGGATGGCCAAATCATTCTGAGATTCCATGAATTGGAGAATTTCCCGTATCTTCATTTTTTTATCATCATGGTTTCTGCTGTAGAAGATTCCTTGAACATCAAAGTTTGTACCAGCAGCCAAGGAACAGAAAAAGGGTTGCAAAGATTTTCTGGGGTGACAAGAAACTGCTGGACTCAGTAGGAAGCAGGGAATTAAAAGGATTGCAAATATAGCAAATCTTTTGGGGGCTGCAAAGCTGAGAATACTCTTAAAACTTCTACTTCTGAGGTACTAAAGGGTCTGCCCACCAAGAGATGGGGGCACAGAGCTAAACCCCAGGCCATGGGTGTTTGAGGTAATTATTATTTATTGTTATATTTTGCAACCGAGTTAAATAAAAAAAAGCTGAAAGCTTTATCACTTGCTGGAGCTATTTCCTCCCTTTAAACCTTTGAGCAATAGAGATAAAAAGTGAGTGTTACTTGTGATGCTGGGAGGAAGAATGCAATATTCTGTGTGGTATTTTCTGCAAGAGCCCCTCTGCTCCAGCCTTGCTTTTTCCCCTTCAGCCCCAGGCAGAGATACATGAACTCATCTATTTGAGAAGTGGAAGCCACTCATTTTAAACTTCAAATCTTATTTCTTTCCTTTCCCTTTTGTCTTGGACAGTTTTCTATGCAATTGCAAAAGCAACCAACGTTTGGCATGACCAAATCTGTGCTAAATGTGGAAACATATCTGAAAGATAGGATGAGTGCTGCCTATAAAGGCTGACCTGGAGACAGAGACTGGGCAGAGTAAAAGAATAAAAAAGTTTTTATTGAAAGGATCCAGCTTGGGCCATGCAGGAACCCCTTGGGGCTGCACCCAAGCAATCCAGCAATGGGCCCAAAATGGATCCCAGGCACGAGGCCTCACACTTTTATCAGCTCTGGTCCATCAGCATCTTATTAATTAATTGTCCAATTCCAGCTTCAGGTTATGAAGCTCCATCCTCTTTGTTCTTTCTCTCTTCTTCACTGTTGTTTCTGCTCTTGGGCCTAAAATTTGTCCTTGGTCCCCAGCTAGAAAGGAGTTGTTTTGTCTCCCTGCTCTGTGCAGAGAGCTCCCCAACCCTTCATATGAAACCCAGAACTACACAATAAACCAGTACAGAGTCTGAAAAAATATAAATGCTAAAACTTAAGGCATCATGAGCATGAAACTGCAGTGCTTGCAGTGGGTCTGGTTCAGTGGAAATTGTTAACTTGGACTGGACATTTCCCCTCTGCCCCTGGGGTGCTAAGACTCCTCTTCCTCTGGTGGGGCAGTTAAACCAGGGACCCTGGGAGAGAAGATAAAAGCAGCTCTGACTTTTGGGAGGCCAAAGATGCACAGCCAGCATCCCTGTGAGGACGTGGGGATTAGGGGAATATGTCGAATTTCCAAATTTAGAGCAGAGGACTTGCTTCCCATAAACAAAGCCTGCTTTTTAAAATGAGATGTTAGGGAGATAATGCACAAAAAAAAAAAAAAAAAAAAAAAGAGAAAAAGAAAGAAGTTTGCCTTTGTGACTAAATTCTGCTATTTTGCAGCCAACCTTCAAATGGGCTGTTGGTGCAAGTGAACAAACGCTTCCTGTCTCTGTGTCCTCATGGGTGGTCGCGTTTTAAAATGAAATATCCAGGCTGACAAATGCCTTTACAAAGGCCAGATTATAAACTGTAAACCTACTGTCAGCTGGGCAGGGAAAAAAAATCCAAATGCCTCTTATACCATTTAAAGATTTAGTTTGGCTTCAACACTAAAGCACTTCATCTTGAAGGAGAAAGGAGCTTAGAGTTTATAAATTGTTGTTTGGGCTCTAGTAAGCTCTGGATAAGGGAATCTCTCTGCTAGGAAACAAATGACCTTCCCAAAATTTAGGGAGCTCTGGGTATTGTTACGAAGACAAAATGCCTTGGAAAAATGTCCCTGGAATACAAAGGGATTTGAGACAGCTCTGTTACTCTTAACATACAGTTCATACAGCTGCAAAGGGCAAATCCTGCAGTTCCAGTCTCCACAAAAGAGTGGAAAAAAGTTAAACATATCAGGGTAATAAAATAAAAGCTGTTTAGATTGTCCCCCTCTGTCTAAATCTGCTCTAGACTCGCTCTTGCACAGGGCTGTCGAACTCAGGCTGAATATTCATATTATTTTGGCAAAAACTCCCAGAACTTCCTATAGTCTCCTCAATGGCAATTGCAAAGGGAAGTTTTGTGGAAAATAAAGTAATTTATGACAATGTGGCTGCCACACTCAGCAATTTGAATCCAAAGTGGAGGGACAAAGAAACTCCAGGAGGAGAAGCCGTGGGCATTGCAGACCCTTGCGTCCAGCAAGCGAAATCCTGCAGGTCCTTTGTGCATTCCTGCTCAGTGGCAACATTTCCAACCCACCCTGAGCTCAGAATTGCACTGCAAAGCTCTACTCCTCTGCTCTCCAAACACTATCCATGGTTTCCCTTTCTTCCATGGGTTGTGTTCATGGATTTCAAACTGGCTGTAGGATTCACAGGCAGAAAATTGTATTTACTCTGCAAATCCTTGCTGTGTTCCTCTTGCTTTTTTTTTTTTTTTTTTTGCCAGGAACATTGCAGGTCATGCTGCCCTTGCTGGAGGCAAGCAGAAATTTTGGTGGGAATCAACAGATTCAGGAAAGTTTAGGGATGTACATGTTGAGTTGGGTGAGAAGCAGAAAGGAAAACACCATTTTTATGGGAATTAATGTTTCATTTTCCTCCCAGTCATCTCATGGCAATCACTTCTCATTCCTTTCCCTGGGAATTTTTATTACTGGTGTCCATAGTGATGAGCACAACTCTTTGACACTCTTTCCTTGGGAAACCACCACCTCCCTGTTTGAGATACCTGCTCTAAATCCTGGAAACCACATTTTTCTTGTGCTTTTCTCTTTTTTAAGAGACCGAAGATCCTGCAGAGCATCAAACCAATTATTTGAGATGGCTCTTGGCAGGTTCCAAAGCATATGAGGTAGAAACATGTTCAATTTTCTAAGCGTGTTCAATTTTCTAAGCCTGTTCAATTTCCACGCCACAGGCTAAAGTTTGTCAGCACCAAATTCCGTGGGACCTTTGCAAAAGATGACTATTCCAGTGCCCATCAGATTGTTTTAGGGCTAGAACGTGATTCCTGCTGGGACTCAGGCCCTCAGCTGTCCCTTCTCTCCTACCCAGAGACCTGATGACAGTTGTGCAGCTGCATCCAAAGCTTTTGTCCATGAGGAACACAAAGGAAATTGCTGGAAAATCTTCACAGCGGATCTCCCTCCGCCCACGGGGTGGTGGGAATAAACATCACAAATTCAGATCTTAGTGAATGCAGATAAATTGAGGCTGAGCTGATAAGTTAATGACACACCAAAAGCAGATTGCTTCGGGGACTGAAGGGATAAGTGGGCAATGAGCAGAGTCCTGGAATCCTGACAGATCCTGGAATGCTCTAATGTTGTGTCCCCCCCGTGCCAGGAGGGAGCTCCTGCAGTCCTGTGCAGTGGGAATCTGGCTCTCAGCAAGAGAAATCCTCTTTTTTAGGCTTCTTCACCCAGGCATGTCCAAAAGGATCCAGTTTCTCCTGGAATGATTTCCTCAGGATGTGCTGTGCCCTGCCCTGTCTGTCCACACTGCTGGGTCTTTTCCCTTGACTCTCCTCAGCTCATGCTTTCACTCTTGCTATCCCAGGAGATCCCACATCCTCATGTTCACTCAGAAAATGGACTAAAGTGAATGAAGAAAGTGGGAAGTTGGGGAAAAAACCTCTTTAAGAAAATATTTTGCAGATGATTCCTGCCCTATCTTTCCCTGTGGTGCTCCAGGAGATTGATGTGTGCTTACAAATCCTCTCTGGGCTATCTCAGAGGTCTTTTCCAACCTCAACAATTCCATAATTCTATGATTCTATGCCTTTAACTTATTAAAGTGAGCATGATATTAAAAATAAATAATCAAAATATCTTGAAGACAAATTTTACTCCTGCACAGACTATGGCAGAATTTGTGCTTCCCTTTGAAAATTATAGTAAAGATTTCATATCTGCATGACAGGACCTCTGACCTCTAGGCTGAGCTGTGAAATCCTGCTTGATCCTCCTTGTATTCCTGCTGGAATTCCAGCTCTGCAGGGAAGGATCTCCTCAAAACTGTTCCTTGTACACTGCTGCTGACAAACCAGAGCTGCAAGGTCCTTTCTAATGGAAAGAGTCAGAAAATTGTATTAAATTCCAAAACACTTCCCTCGAATAATCAGTCTGTGTTTGGATTGGGTGAGGTCCCAGCAGTGGGACAAGCACAGTGGTTTTAATGACGATGTACTCCTTTAGGGCCACTGTGAGGTGACATCTCTTTACTTTCTCTTTGTCAGACCCAAGTGACTCCATTCAGGACATGATGGAGTGGCTGAGGTTGATTATTTTCCTGCTGCACCCTGGATTTGAGGCAGTCATGGCTGTAAATATAAGGCTGCTGCTCCTTTGAGGTCCAGCTCTGCAGCTGGTGGTGTCCTGAGCCACCCAGTCCTTCTAGGAAAAGCCAGGATCTCCCAGCTACTTCCCAGGACTCCACAGAGCTGGAAGCGGATCCTTTGCTGGTGGAAAATAAATCCAGCAGCAACATGCACCAGCTGAGGATTCCCAGCATTTCTCCAAGCCCTCCAGGAAGAATCTGCAGGAAGAAAACCAATAAAAAAAAAGAATCCTCCTCTCCAAAGCATTCCTCCAGCTGCCCCCATGACTTTATCTGTTTTCTTTCTGCACGGGCTGTTCTTCCCCCCAGTTTTTTTCTTTACAAGCTCTTGCTGCCCCAGCAAAGGCTCTGTAAGATGAATCCGGGCTGAGACATGAAAATATTTTGCATTTCACAGAAATTTCCATAAAATCCTGGTATTCTGTAGCCTACTTGGGATTGCTGGACAAGACACAGAGCTGAGGAGAGCCTTGTGGCTTCCTCCAGCCTCCTGTCACAGCCTGGAGAGGGGCGGGGGCATCCCCAGACTTTTATTTTATTCCCCTTTTTGAAGGAGTGGAGCTCTTGAGAGCACCCAGCTGATGGGCCAGCGTTTGTTTTTCTCTCTCCCAAGGCAGCCTGACACCCCTGGAAGGGAAGATGTCAGTGCTGGGAGCAGGTTGGTGGGGAGAAACGGGAGGAAGCCCTGATTTATCCGCGCCTCCGGAGAGCCGAGGCTTGATCCCGCCCGCTTGGGAGAGCTTGGCAGTTCACAGGATCAGGCCGCCGAGTAAATGGGGAATTCATCCAGAGATATCTAGGAAATACAGAGAATAAGCTGCCAACTCGACTCCCAAAGCCAACAGTTCACTAATTTTAATCAACAGCTGGATATTTTTATAGGGAGTGAAGGGATGGAGGGGTATTATGACAGAACAAGGGAGGTGGGATTAGACTAATCTAGCCCAGGCCAAGTGGGCTCTTCCTGCTCAGCCATGTGGAGTGTCATGACTGTGTGATTTAGACTACTGCACACTCACCCACACTGATAAGGAGGACAATTATGGGGAATACACAACTCTTTGTGCAGCCCTCAGCCAGCGCAGCCTCGCTGCCGATGTCAGCTGGGGATCGTCTCCAGCCCCAAATTAGAGAGGTCCCCATCCCAGGGACACAGCTGTGGCAAGGAGCTGCCGCACAAAAGGGTCCTGGAGCTTGCATGGAGGTCACCTTCGCCCTGTCCCTTTCAAAACATCAAAGCAACGTTTCTGCTGAGCCCCGTCACTGCGGCGATGGAGCCTGCTGGGTGGCAACTTTGTTATTTGGTGCTCTGGAGAAGCTTTCTCTGCGTTGTGGCTCTGTTGGGTCCCTCAAGGGCAGTTTCTCTGGTGTTAATTGTCGTGTTTCCCCGTAACTTCTGGTTCTCTCTGTGTCCTTCCTCACCTTCCGCTGACTCACTCCCAGCCCAGCCTCGTGCCAGAGCGGCGCTGCCCAAATGTGACCCAGGGAAAAGGCAAAACCTGTAGGGCCACCTCCCATCAACCCATTACTCCTCCTAGTAGGAAGCACGGGAATAACTGTTCCAAGCCAGACTTTTCTCTTTTTTTAGATTTTTTTTTATTTTTTCAAAATTATTTCTTTTGGAACAAGCCTCTGATTGTCTCAGAGCAGCTTTTGTTGTTGTTTATTTGTGTAGCTTTTCATCTTAACGAGGATGTACGGAAACAATTACCACATGTTCATTCACAAGATCAACTCAAGCTTTTCCTGTCTGTGCCATGATTGGATGTAGCCACTCAAAATTTTTGAGCTTTGCACAAATCCTGCTTTTTACGCAGTTTTTTCCAACATTTATTGTACAATAAGGATGATTTTTTTTCCTCCTGCTAAATAAAGTTTGGGCTTTGCACCAGGTGGCTGGAAATGTCGCACAGTTTCTCCCTTTTGGCAGTGGAAAGTCCAAAGGCTTTAAGAAAATGCACATTTTTCAGGAGGGCATAGAGAGGTCACAATGCACTGACTAATTCAAGATTTCCTCTGCTGGTTTCCATAACAAAGAATAATTTTTTTTTTTTGCTTTATTTAGCTGCACTCACTGCTAGGTTTTCATTTGCATCAAAGCTTTGTTCTGCTCTCATTTGGGCTGCCTCCAGAGACCAAACAACATCACAGGCTACTCCTGGCATGTCCTCCAAAGAAATGGGCCAAATTCTGAGCTGCAAGTTGGCTCTTGCCATAAAGATCCTGCTCAGGGTGAGAGAGGTTTGTGTCAGTCAAGAGAAGTTTCCATGGAGTTTTAAAGCTAAAACCAGTTGGATTTGGTGCAATCCAGGTGGATGGGGCAGCCATGCCATTTTTAAGTTGGTAACAACTCCCGCTCTAAGATCTTCCGTCTTGTTACTCAGAAACTGGTGGAAATTTTACCTCCTTGGGTGACATCCCTCCATACACACATCCCTCAGCCCAGCCTGATTTCATATTCCTATTATTCTTTGTGGAATTTCAATCCTAATAACTCAGGAAATGGGTCTTCAAACTCACGTCCGAAAACCATGGCTGGCTTTCCTGCGTGAAATCCTGGCACGGCCGTGCTGGAAATGGAAATGATCGGGAATTTGGCAGGCGTTGGCTTTGCAGAGGCTGTTTGCCCTTTTCCTGTCCCTGCTGAGAGCTGCCCCAGCACAACAGGTCGATAAGGAGTTGAAAAATTGTGTTTTGCCTGGGAGATCTGCTAGGATTTGACAGTTGACTTCCCTGGAGATGCTGGTTTGGGCTGGGTGTGATCCAGCTGGAGTCATGGGAGTTTGGGTGGGATTTTCCAAGAGATCCAGGACTCAGGCATGAGACCCAAGAGTGAGGAGATGTTTCTTGGTACCTGTCAATGGTAAATGAGGTGACCTGGCTGGGGTGTGAAGGATGTAGGAAAAAGGAGCTGTATTTGAAGAAGATAATGGGGGAAGAAAATCGGTGGACAAAAAGAAAGTGAAAAATAGGGGTTTAAATTTGACTGAAGAGGAGATGAGATATTGAGTGAGAGAAGTCAATATTAAAAATAAAAAACGGACTGAAATGACAAATCCAGAATTGGAATGAAGTTTCTGCTCCAAGGACTCAACATGTTTTGCAGGGGCGCTTTCAGTGCAAAATTCATCAACCAATCCCACACTGGGGACTCAGCCACGTCCTTTTCCACTCCAGTGACCTCCAGGTTATTCCCAGCTTGCTGTGACTCCCACTGAAACTCTTCCAAGCCTCTGCTGATCAATCCTGCCTTTTTTTTTGGGGTGTCCAACCATCCACGTGGTCATTCCTCCCCAGCACCTGGGAGTCTCTTCCCAAACCGGTGCTCCGGGGTGATTCCTGAAATCCCTATTCCAACCTGGGGATCTCCATCCCATCTTCATCTCAGCAAAACCGTGGCTGAGGAACTGCTCCCTGCCCCAAACCATGTCCCCGACTGGTGATCCCTGGCTGCATTTGGGTTTATCTGATGCACGGGGACATCTGTTTATCATACATTGCACGTCTGCCGAGCAACTTTTTTCCTCATCCCGAGGCCCGATTAAAGATTCCGATTAATGGAACTCGCTGGAAGGTCCCATAAGGCAGCTCTTAAATCAATGTCATGTAAACTTTGCTGGGTTAATCCTGCACATCTGAATTCAGCTAAAGCCCAGCACTGCAAGGTCAGCCTGTACAAATTGATGGATTTTTATTCCTTTAACCTCAGAAGTGTTGCCGAGAGGGGAAGAGCAGCAAGAGTTGCTTCGTCCAATTGCTTCTTTTTCCTGCATGAGAAAAGACAGATATTTTCCCTTTTCATATGTGCATATGTGTAATATATTCAAATATATCCATAAGACATGTATTTTTAAAAATGGGAGGTATTTAAATCAGCAAAACACTACTACTCCTTTTCATGTTTATCTCGTTGTTCATTTTTCTTGTGCATTGATTTCATAAGGGAGTAAAGCATTCTGGCATTATAAATCAGGAAGTTAATGAGGAATATCCCTCCTGCCTTTTGAATTTATTTAGTTCTAAAACCAATTATATCTCTAAAGACATCCCAGTGCATTTTGTGGCTCATGAATTTTGCAAGAGTAAATTAGCATGAACTTGCAGAATAAAATGCTGCGCAATTTATGGACTTTTCTTGTCTTCCAGAGCAAGATTTTTGCAGTGTCTCTGTGAGTCAGGAGTAACAATCTCCTATCAAAGCTCTTTAGTGCCTTTGCACTATCATCAATACATATAAACAAAGGATAAGGGAGCTAATTCCTTGTGGATAACTTTCTGCAGGGAATTGCAGCCTGTGGAACAGCTTGTGGCAGAAGAGCAGCTTTATCAGCTTTAAACCAGGGAGAGCATTTTATTGATGGAATTCAGCACTGCAGGCATTCCTGGTTCTTTGTTGGAGGATATTTTGTATTTCCCACATCTCATTACTTGGTTTTCTTCGAGCAGAAATGTTGGATAATTGTAAAGACCTGTGGGAGGCACTTAATGGTCCTCAACTTGGTGTCCTGTGGTTTTATTTTCTGTCCTTAAACCTGAGATCTTCCCTGGAATAATAATAATAATTACATTAATTTATGCCAACTGGATCATTTCCCACGAGCTTTATCTTTTTTTTTTTCCTTTAGTTTTTCTTCTCTTTTTAATCTTTCTTCTATTGTTTAATACCAGAAGTTAAAGCTGGCAGAGATGTTTCAGGGAATTCCTCACCCTGAAAAAAGCAACGCTGCCTTTGTGCCACTTTGCATCTCCAAAGCCAATGGAAAGCAGAAATTTGGGTCCTGTTCCTTGCTTGAGTGCCAATCCCACCAGGAATGACAACGTCCTGCTGAAATCCCACCAGCCTCTGCTTGGGAAAACACAGCTCAGAAGGTTCCTGAGGATAAGGATGTGTCAACACCCTCACCTGTGCCCACATCACTTTTTGGTCCTTCCTCTGCCTGGAGCTTCACCCCACTTTTCTCTCCTCCGAATGTGGTTGTTCCACCTTTTCCCTTTGTTCTTCGCTGAGGTCCATAAACTTCATCAGGACCAAATGAGCAGAGCCAGGATTTTAGCTGGAGCTCCTTCTGCTGGTGGGATGATCCCTTTGCACGGAAAAATTCCCCTGCAAAGCCACACAATCTCTCTCTTTTTTCCTCCATTCTCTTTACATCCTTCTTCCCAACAAAGGAATGGCATTAATAAAAATAAACATGAAATACTAGGTATTAAACGAGGAATTAAGATTGCCATGTGTCCATCACTTATTATCCCAGCAAGAGGGATTTGAGTTCTTTGCCTCATTCCAAAGCTGGATGAATCTTCCACGGATTTTTTTATCAGCTTTAATGATTTTGGTATCTATCCAAATACTCCTCATGGAAATGTTGGAGCCCAGAACTGTGGGAATTCATATCCAAATTTTCTTGCCCATTATTCCAGAGTCAGCTTTCTTTCTGCTTGGCTTTGGTTGGATGATCAATCCTCCTCCTACCAGATGCTTTTGTCAGTGACTTCAGCTGGGGCAAGACTTGGAAAATACAAATTCCTGGCAGCTTAATTCCTTACCTTATCTGCCTAGTTATGCTTAAGGATATGGACATTCCTGGACATCTCAGGCACCAGAGACATCTGTGAGAAGACAAATCCATGTCAGACACCACCCAGCTGCCAGCAGAGCTATAAACTTGTGATTGGGTTGATAATTTTCTGTATTAAACACCCAAACCCCAGTCCCCCAGCTGGAGAATCCCAGCAGCAGCTCTTCCCTCCCAGTTACCTTTGGCTGTGGTTGTCCTGTGGAAATTAAATTTGTGGAGAGTCTTTGTGGGATTCCACTGGGCTGCCGGATTCCCAAAATAATATTTAAGTCATAAGAGGCTGAATATGTCAAATGTCCCAATAACTCAAAATCTGAAATGAACTTTTCTGAAGCTGAGCTGGTAGGATCCTAAAGGATGCATAGGAATAATATTTATGCAAAAAAAGTGAGGTATTCTGCCATCAAAGATTTTTGCTTTAAGATCTGGGAATATTCCTAAACAAGGATTTTCCCTTTTTCCCCCCCTTTTTTTCCTTTTTTTCCCCCTTTTTTCCTTTTTTTTTCCTTTTTTCACTCTTTTT
>VXBQ01014181.1:1149-29363 GCA_013400175.1 Phainopepla nitens | reverse complement strand
AAAAAAATTAAGAATAAAAAAAAATCAAGAAATTAAAGAATAACAGTGAAGTGAGGCTAAAACATGGAGCAATCTCCCCACACACCAGGAATGTTTCCACGAGGCCGCAGTTGCAGTGAGGCTGGATCTGAGTGCACAAAAGGGATTCCTTGTTTTCCAGGAATAAAAAGAGATGCTGGTGTATGGGTCCACGTGGGGAAAATGGGAACGTTGTCAGAATTAACAGACATTAGAGGAGATTTTCCTTTCCGGGACCCGAGGCTGGTGCTGGCAGGTGGACACACACCCTCCTTTCTGGGGGTGCTTCCCCCCACCCACAGGAACCCCTTCATCCCCTGGGGATCCCGTTCTTGCCTCGGAGAGGTGATGCCTGGACAGTGCCACCGAGCCCGTGCCACCAAACCAGTCCCTGCTGTGCATCCCTCACACTTCCCAAGCGTCTCCACAAGGGATCAGGAATAAAATACTCCATCCTCTCTGTCCCCCTCCTCCATCCAGCCCGAGCTGCTCCTCACCAGCCACGTTTCTCATGGAGCAGCCTCTTGCTGGACATGGCTCTGTGCCATCCTTGACCAAGGCTGCGCTTGAACCGGGCGACCCAGAAGTGAAAGGCTCGGTGTCACGCTGCCAGCTCCCCCAGCCATCTGTCCTCCTTCAGTGAGCTTCCTTCCAAATTCCCTGTGCACTTCATAAACATCCCAGCCCTCCTCACCCCTCCAGCTGCCCCCTGCCTCTAGAAGAAACAGCAGTTCCAAGGAAATACCACTCATTTTTTTTAATATATATTTTTTTCGGGGCGTGTCGAAGTCGACATCTGGGATTTGGCAAAGCTAAAGACTTTTTCATCCATCCTGCCTTTTAAACCTGGTGCTTTAACTCAACCATCCTGAGGATGGAGAAGCCAGGGATAAACTGGTGGAGATGATGTGGTGCACGGTAGCAAAACTGTCTTTGAAGACCAACAATAAAGCAAACTTCCATTTCCTTCCCATAACATGGTCATGTCACAACCCCGAGAGCTCCACCTTCCCTTTCAAGAGGCTCGAAAGTAGGACTTTAGACAAAGAAAAATAGTCTCAGGTGGGTTCACCATGGATCATTTTGACTATAATTTAAACATTTAAATGTCAATGCTTAGTCATAGACAAGACATGATTCTTATCTATCTCCATGTGGCTTCCAGCAGAAAAAAAAATTGAACCAGTGCCATTTCCTGTTGGAGAGAGCTTAAACACAGGGGTGACAAGGGCACATCTATTTTGGAGCCCTATTTTAAAAAGCCTCCGAGATATCACAGAAATCAACTGGCACAAACAGAGGACTTGGAGTTTCTTTCATGGTGGTGGCAAATTCCGTCTATCAATGAAACACATACTTAGCGAAGCGGAAGTGAGCACCAGCAATACTTCAATCAGCCCTGGCAGATGTGTACATTATTCCGTTTGATCTCCTAGGATGCTGGATTTAGATGATATAATACATTCTGGTTATCTTCCTCGAAGCTGGAGGGACGTAAGGAGATATCCACTTTCACAAGATAAAATTAGCACCTCTTTATTTTCCGCATAAACATTCCTCCTTTTTATTTTTTTTTTTTTTGTGCCCTTTTCTTTTCGCAGGAAAACGCTGATTAGAGTTACAAAGCGTACCGAGGGGTATGAGTTTATTCATATTCAACCCAAATCCTATTTATAATATCAAGGAAATAACATTGGTATTACACAGGTCAACTTGGACGGCCGAGATGGAGGAACAGCGAGCTCCCCTCAAGGCAGGTCCCTTCAAAAGTGCCAAAAGCCGTTGTTTTCCAAAGTCATGGTGAGAAAGCAAAGATTTGGTTCAAAACTGGACAATTGCACAAAAAATGGTCAGCCCACACCAATTCTGTTACTTTAGTGTATTTTTCAACATCATCATATTGAAGCCATGAGCTTAAGGTACAAAATATGGACTTGAATTTCAGATAACCCATTTTCTTCTGCACCCTGTGATCTGAACTCTCACCTAGCACGAATACCTACAAACATTACCCAGATTTTTGTATAAAACTCTTGCTTTTGGATAAATTTAATATTTCCAAGCAGGCCAGTGAGAAGTTATTTTTGTTAAGTCACAGCATGGACCTCTTGGGCACGGGAAACGCGCTCCTGGGTAGATCTGTGTGAATAACGGATTGTTTGGTTCTCTTGCCGCTCCAAACAATTGGGGGAGAAAAATGGTTTCCGTTGGATTGAGCCTTTTGTACGGCATGGAAGGCCTTAATGGACCTTTGAACTTTTTTTAAAGTAAAGGAATCCATGGCATTATCTGCAACGCTTCCACGAATGTCAAAAAGAAGGTGGTGACCTTCAAAAGGCTTTTGATGGGGAGAACAATTCAGAGAAATCAACACACAACTTTTTCCAAATGTTTCGGTCAATTTGAGTCTCTGCGTTGGAATTTGGGAGGAGAAGTACAGCTGAGGTAATTTTGCTGTTGTGTTTATAAAAAAATTGTATCAAGACCTTGCTGGAGTAGACTTCATGCTAATGATCAACTGATTGATGTCCGGATTTATGAACACAATCATGGGATTATGGAATTGTTATGGCTGGAAATGACCTCCAAGATCATTGAGTCCAACACTTGGATCTTGTTTGGGAACAGGACTCTAATATTGCTTTTAAATCTGTGTTATCTCAGAGCTGGGTGGTTGAGGTGAGCTCTGAGGTCCCATTCCACTCCCTCCTCGGGAAGGCTCTACTCAGCTTGGAAACCTGACATCAATTATTGGCAGAAAACGTAAATGAAACACACCAAGAAATTTCTTACAGCATCCACAGCAACTTTTCCCTCAGCAAATCCCCCCCACATTCCCGTGGCAGATACGAACTGAAGCCACAGGAGATAGGATCTGTTGAAATATGATGTGAGGCCTTATCAGGATATGAGTTTGTGCTGCTCTCCAACGTGAAGCTTTCCAGTTTAATGCATGATGACAGAGCGAGATCCTTTTACAGGGAGAAAGCCGAGATCGTTTTCAAGACCGAGTTTAGCAACTTCTCAAATGTCTGGTGTTGTCTGTGCCGTTAATTGGCCCCGTGGCTGCAGTTTGTGTGGGCTGCCCATTATAATGTCAATAAATCCAGGGACTGGGAAATGAAATCCGATGCAGAAATGAGCTGAGGAGTTTGTTCAGAGAGTTTGGCCCCTGTACTGGTCATGGGATTGAGGTGGACAACGTGAATTAACCTCACACAGTGTAAAAGTGAAGATTTCTGAAGAAAAATGTAAGCAGCAGCTTTTCTCAATGGGATATCACCAAAAAATGGCCATTTAATGGTCATTTAATCAGTTTTTCCTTGGAAAAAAAGCAGCTGGATAAAGTGATTTTTCCTCACTCACCTCCACATTCCTGAGGGCTCCAGTGTTTCCCTGTGTGGGACAGGAGCTGATATTCCTGCTGGCATAAAATTTCAGAGAGAAGATCCCATTTTGTGGTGCTCTCAGCATGCAGAGATGCTGGCATTGGGGAGCAGAGAGGGAGAAGAGAAGGATGAAATCTGATGGGGAGAAAATATTGTGTCAGTCAGGAGGGGATGCCCTGCTGAGAGCAGAAGCACTGGGTCATATCTAACCCATCAGTGACACCTCACTTTTGAATCCAACCAGCAAAAAAACCCAAAACCCAGCGAAAACTAGCAGCAAAAACCAGCCCCAAATTTTGCATAATTCCCACTCTTATCTGACAAAAATTAATTCCCTGAAAACACCCACCCTGGAAATGTGAATTGATAGCAGAGATCCCAAGCTCTGGGAGAAGCTGGGAGGTGGCAGAGGGTGATGTCGAGCACAGGATCACCACTGGATAATTATCAGGATAATTATCACCACTAGCATCTCTTTGCACTCACACCCACAGCAAGAGTTTACCTTCAGTCATCCAAATTTTCATCTAAAAATTGCATTTTCTGAAGGAGTGCATTGTAGAGGAGCCTGAGAGGATGCTTCTGTCACCTTAAAAAATAATCATGAAATGCATGAAAAGAGAAAATATCAAAACTGTTCTTCAGGTCAAGATCCTGTAAAACGTGAAGGTTTATTCCCCCAGAATTCAAGACAATAACAAATTTAGAAATTTAGTGTGTGGGTGTGAGTGTTTCTGTAATTTTTCAGCCTCTGCATTCCCCCGAGAGCCGGGATTTCCTGGGGATCATGGAGCCCTCCCAGCCCAGAGGCACAATTAGCTGCAGGAGCCTAATTTGGGGGTTTCCTCATTAACCTGTCATGTCAAATGCTGGGTGATAAGATGGTGAATATTGGGGGGAGGAGTGGCGGTGGAGGGGTAAAAGTTCATTTTGCCAGGCAAACAAACAGCGAGTCACTTGATTTTACTAATTATCCTCCCCTGTGCCTCTCACAGCCATTATTTTTCCCCCCCATCAGCGTAAGAAGTGACAAGATAAGATAGGAGCTGGTATTTTCTAAACTATCCCGGCTGAGGGCATAGCCAGATAATATGAGGATTCATTTGAAAGAGCCCACAGAAGATTAATTGATTTTCTTCATGTTGGAGTCATTGCTCGTTAGAAAAATAACTGCAGGGATTGTTGGGAATGGGTGTCAGGGCACCCTGGAATGCCCCTCTCCAGGCCATGTCCTAGGAACAGCTTTTGGGGTGAAAAAAGGTGATTTATTTGCAATAAATGGTGAATTATTTATAATAATGTGGAATTATAAATGCATTGCTATAAATTTTGTGTCTGATTCACAGCTCGAGGACGTCAGTGGGTGGGTAAGAGTTGGCTCACACAGTTTATAGGTTTTAATGATATATTAAATTATGAGCCAACACCTATGCACCTCTCAGACCTGCAATTTCCCAAAATTATTGGTTGGTCATAGGATTGGTTGGCCAAAAAATCCTTGATTTTTTTTCCATGCTGATTATCTAGATCATACCCGACCTCTGTTCCCTCTTTTTGAGGTCAAAGAGAATTTTCTTCCATGCAAAACCCTCAAATCTTGCGACAGATGTCCAGTAAGAAATCAGTGTCCCAAAGACGAGGAAAAAAATATAAATGTAACGATTCTGTGGTTTGCCAAAGACCTTACATTAAATCAGCAAATAAACATGAAATATGCACTGCTTTATAAAGATGACTGCTTTTTTTTTCTTCATGATTTAATAATTAAATGGATCTTTGAGCATGTGCTACCTTTCTTTACAAGCTTTTAGAGCTGCCAACCTCACCAGGGCACAGCAACAAGCAGCTCAAAGCCAGCGGGACCATTAAAGACGTTAAAAATCAGAACTCCCAATATCAAATTTGAGTAAAAAAAAAAAAACCATTGTGCCAGAACAGATCTATAAAGCACATTTCAGCAACAAGTTACAGCTGCTCCTGTGTATTTATAGCTTTGGGACAAAAAAAAAAAAAAAATAGAAACCAAAACACAACAGACTGGAAAGAGTAGAAAGGATTGGAAACAGCAAATTTGTCAATGTTTTTCCTCGCTGCCGAGTCGCTGCTGCTTTAGATTAGCCCTGTCCCCTGCAATTTGACAGTAGCGCCGTGAACCTGCAGCGCGCGGATCCCGGGCGAGGATCGGGAGGAAGGAGCAGGAATTCAGGGAATCTTTCCCCGGGAGCGAGCGGGGAAGCGCGGCCGCTGCGAGCGGTGACAGCGCTAACACTTCCCAGAGCCGGGGACCCCGCCGCTGGAATGGCATTGCCCACCCTGAAAGTGAGAAGGTAAAGTTTATTTTTTCTGCTTTTTTCCTCCCCTTTCTCTCATATACAGAAGGGATCAAGACCACCAAGAGCGGCCCTCTTTTTTTTTTTCTTTTTTTCCCCCTTTTTTTGATTTTTTTTGCCGCGATGATGTACAATTCGCGTTTGTTAATACAATAAAAAATTCCTGCCTGAGGTCATCCACCTAGATTTGATTTTTTTTTCCCTTTTTTTTCTTCTTTTTTAAACAGGAAACGGGTTTCAGATGTTTGAAGGTTCAAAAGTAAGGCTGCTAATCTTGCCTCCCGATTTACCACGCATTGACAACTGTCAAATCTTTTCTGGCTTTAGAGCTGAGGCATTGCTTAATATTTTTATTTTTTGCATTGTGCAATCCCTTGCTGCTGGGATTTGCTTCCTAATTCCAAGGAACACTGCCTTGGGAAGAGAAATCCAGCGTTCCCCACTCAGGAGCTGGCTGGGATGAGCTCTCCAAGGAGGGCATTTGAAGGAAGGGTTGGTGGGGTCTGCACCAGGAGTTTGGGGTTGGATGAGCGCGGAAAATGAAATTTTCACTTACTTATATTACTAATTCCTTTCCTTTCTTATCAAAAAAATAAATTATTGCCAAACCAGCACATTGGTGCCTCGGAATAAATCTGCATTTCCAGGTTTCTTCAGATAAAATGATCAACGTTTCCAGATTCCCTTTCCGCTGTCAGCACCGCACACTCGGAATTCAAATAATTGCTGGTTTTCTTCATTGAACATCCACGGGAAAGCCTAATATATAATATTAATATAATATTCCATTAGAATTCCCTAGGAATTCCTCTCTGGGCACTGCAGGAAAGGAGGATTCTGCCTTGCCCAGGATTTCTGTGTGGGTTTGGCAGTGCAGCAGCCACGGCGTGGTTTGTCCCGGCAGTTATTCCCATTGCTCACACGGATGTTATTCCAATTTCTGCTCTGCTCTTTATTCCCATTTCTCATCTCAAATAGGCACCAGATTTTTGTGTCTTTTAAAGAGTCCAAACCCAGTCCGTGATGTCCAACGAGCATGAGGATAAAATTAAATTAGTGAAGTGCTTCCTTAAAAAAATAATAAAGTTAACAGCTTAATTCCTCCAGTTAATTGACTTCTCTTGCAGATAAACCCTGTGGACTCCAGTGCAGATTTATCTGGAAAAAATGCCGAAGGATCATTCTAATATTTTATTAAAATCTATTATTTTGAGAATATTGCTAGACTATGTATTTATAATTTTAATAACATTTTACTGGGATGTGGAAAACCTGTGTAGATCTGAGTGCTAAAGGAGAAGGTTTTACTGTTCCTGCAAAGGCAAACTGAGCCCCAGAAAATGTTTTTCTTCTGAATTAACACAACAATTTTCTGAGTTACTTTGTACCCCCTAATAAATGACAGTTTTTCTTTCTAAGCCTTCCAGAAACAAGACCTGGCTTCTGACCTGGAATGAAAAGGCAGCGCTAATCCAGCATTAAAAATCCATGCTAAATTTACATGAAATTAAAAATAAATTGGAAGAAATTGGTTTTATTTTTAGCATTTTGGCAACCTCAGATTATGCCCTGCTTTGGTTCTATGAAAAGCTTTGCACTGAAAATACAGTTGGATGTCATAAATATAAAATATAAAAATATAAAATATAAAAATCTAAAATATTTTCTAGTGGCATGAATAGCATGCATTTTTTGTATGATGATAATTTGGGTTCTTCAAAAAAAAAGGTGAAAAACAAAACTATAAAAGATGTTAAACCCCCATTTTCGGTTAAATATTGACTGCTTTGCATCAGGAAATGTGCACCACAAGCACAAGACTGACACCCAATCTCTGACCGAAAAACCCCTTATTTAATCTAAAATATGGATTTTGGGGAATTTTATTAATTCTGTCAATAAATTCTTTTTAAAAATCCAAAAATCCAAATTGTATCCAGCGAGTTGCAGATAAAAATCACACCCCCTTATTCCTGGCACATCCCCCGTTAACAAATGGGGGAGTTCGCCGACGACCACAAACACGTCGGAAAAATGTGTAAACCAAAGGCAGGGATATTTTCCAAGAGAAACACCTGGAAGGTGTAAATCAAAACTCTTGTAAACACGTCAGGGGGAACATACGACAGGCGCGGGGCTCGCCGTGCACCCACGGAGCTCTGGAAATCCGGGTGGAGAAATCAGGGATCGACCTCGGGCTGATAAACAGGACAGGAGAGATCCTCTGGCCCTGCACACACAGCAAAAGATGGATTTGGGATGGTTGGAGAAATCCAGGATAATTCATAATAATGGGATTAAAAACAAAAAAAAATAAATTGCTGCTCAAAGAAATTTGGGAAGTCAAGCTCGTGTGGCTTTGTGATTCGTGCAAATCAGCAGCAAAAATTAATAATTTTGATAATTGATTTATTTTCTTAGAAATGCTTTCCAAGCATTTATTTCCCCAATTTCAGCTTCCCACTTGTTGATGAAATGTAAAGATCTTTTACACCTACATGATATTTAATATCTACATTGTATTTTACCTCTGCAGGACATTTTGCATCTATATTATTTTTACATCTAAATTTTATTTTACATCCACCTTGTATTTTCTATCCACATTTTATTTGACATCTACATTGTATTTTCTATCCACATTTTATTTGACATCTACATTGCATCTTCTATCTACATTTTATTTTTTATTTACATTATATTTTACATCTACATTGTATTTTTTATTTACATTGCATTTTACATCTACATTGTATTTTCTATCTAGGTTTGATTTTCTATCTATATTATATTTCACATCTACATCTTACACCTAAACTGTATTTTCTATCTACGTTGTCATTTATATCTACGTCATATTTCACACCTATGTAATATTTTACATCCACATTATATTTCACATCTCCCTGATATTTTACACCTACATTTTATTTTTAATCTATGTTATATTTTACATTTCTATGACTAAAAGCTCACAGTGAAGCCCAAGGGACAGAGGAAGAAATTTGGGAGACCAGATTGCTGAAAAACCACTGTGCTAAAAACCCCTAAAACTGGGATTTTCCCTTATGGACTGAAAGAAGCCCTATTAAAATCCTATCTTCTGGAAAGCGTCAGAGAGGCAGGGGGTTGGTAAACATTATAAAAACAACCCCTCATAAAATTTTTATTGCTTTACGTTTCTGTACATTTTACTGCCGGCGCGGGGAAAAGAAGCGATGGCGATTTCTCCGCCTCGAGAACGGGCAGGAACTTTTTCCTTCACTCTGTGCTCATCCAAATAAATAAAAATGTTGAAGTCTGTTCATTTCTCAGGCATTTGGGGGAGTGATTCCACGCTCAGAAGGAGCCAAGGAAAAGCTGAAGGCTAAATGAACCTCACGACGTTAATCTGGGTGTTATAAACAAATATTGTCCTTTTTGGACGCTGCAACATTTTTGCAACGTGTTTTATTTCATATCCACTTGTTTTCTGATTTCCAAAAAGCAGGGAAAACACTGTTAGGATTATTAACCCTTGGAATAATTAACTCTTGGTAAAATTATTAAGCCAGGGATTTAAAATTTCTCCCCAAAATCCAATGTAGACGTTTGCTTCCTGAGGAAGTATTTTTAGCTTCTGAATGAAACAAGTCACGGACAAAAAAAAGGTAATTGTGCTTGCAAGTAAGTATTTAAATATTTACATTTGAAATATATTTGCTGCCAGCTTCTGTTAGCGAGAAGAAAAGTAATTTGGGAAATTACAACCCTTCCTATTTCCCACATTTTTTAGGATAATAAATGCGGGGCTGAATTTAGCATGCCCTGGAGCTCGGCTGGCCGGAGTCGGAGGCAAAGAGGGAGCCCAGGATAACTCATGGGACAAAGATGCTGCTGAGGAGGGAGATCTGCAGAGCTTGGGAGGTGCTGGGGATGAGGATGAGTTTCCTTGGGGCTGGGAAGTGCCTGGAGCAGCTGTTCCCGGCGTGTGGAAGCAGGCTGTGGCTGCCGGCCGAGCTGGTTCCTCGTGTGCTGACCTCCAGATACGGGGGATCTGCTCATCCTCATGAGCTGGCAGCCTCAGGGCCTGAGTCACGCTCCCCAAACCCTCCACGGGGCAGCACGTGGGGATGATGTTTGGGGTCATGGATGTGCTGCCTTTCCCTGCGTCCCAGCCTGCGCTCCATGTGAAGCCATGCTGGAAAATCCAGGGTGCCTTGAGGCATCAGAGGGATGAGTGAGAAAGGGTTATCCTGAAGCCATGGGGAAATGGTTCCTGTAGAACCCAGCCTTGGATCGGGACATCACCCCCAGCACCTTCTGCAGGTGTTACAGGTGGCCACCCTCCTGTACATTTGCAAAATTGTCAATTTATTTTTATTTTATATGAAAATTTATCTGTAATTTATATCATTATATCTTTATCATATAATAATATAATTATATATAATTATATATTTATATCATAACATATTATTATATAATTATATAATATATAATTATATTATAATTACTTTATTTTATATAAATATTTTTTTAATCTTTTATTATTGCTATTGTTTTTCTCTTGGCTTCCTTGGCACTTATATAGCCAGCAGTTTGTTTCTGAGGAAAGTTTCCGCCTCCTGAGCAGAATGAGGAAGGAGCTCATTGTGGTCACACAAGGTTTGAAACCAAAGGGGTGTTTTGGGTCCTTCCTAGTGAGGAACTTCACATTCTTCAGATGTCAAGAAGCCACCAAGGTGTCTTCCAAAACAAGATATCAGGTGTGCAGGTCACACCCCAGCACGTGCTCAGCACAGGGACTCTCTGTGACCTGAGTCACTGTCACATCCACTGAGTTCTGAAGTGATCTTGCCAATTCCTGAGGCTTCCTTGGACTTAAATATAGTTCTGAGGGAACTCAGTCTTGCTTAGATCATCGTCCAGAGCCTCGAGCTGCTTGCAGCAGTTTCTCCTTCTCAAAGATGTGGGACAAATGTGGGATGGGACCCTCCTGTGCGAGCAGAGGATAAATGTTTGGGAAGCCTGGTGGGAGCCTCTCATGTGAGCTTCAAGGAGAGTCCAAAGTGTTATCCACGTTATTATCCAAACCTGGGAAAAGCAGGTTCTATTTTATCCAGGGGAAATGTTTCTTTTATTATCCCTGTCCTAGTCAGCCTGCTGGGTTCCTGCTGGTGGCCAGATGGGACATTTCCACAGGCCAAAAAGCCAACTTCTCTGTTTTGTCCTTAGTTTTTAGAATCTGAGGGTCATGGAGGTTGGAAAAGCTCTCTAAGACCATCAAGTCCAACCTGTGCCCGATCCCCACCTCATAACCAGCCCGGAGCACTGAGTGCCACATCCAGGAGTTCCTGGGACACCTCCAGGAATGGGGAATCCAAACCTCCCTGGGCAGTTCCAGTTCCTGAGCTCCCTTTCCANNNNCACCCAAGCAATCCAGCAATTGGCCCAAAATGGCTGCCCGGTCAGGAGGCCTCACACTTTTATCAGCTCTCGTCCATTTGCATATTGGAGTTAATGGTCCAGTTACAAGCTCCATCCTCTTTGTTCTTTCTCTCTTCTTCACTGTTGTTTCCACTCTTGGGCCTAAAATTTGTCCTTGGTCCCAAGCTAGAAAGAAATTGTTTTGTCTCCCCACTCAGTGAAGAGAGCTCACCAACCCTTCATATGAAACCCAGAACTGCACACTAAACCAGCACAGAATCTGAAAAAATATAAAAGCTAAAACTTAAGGTATCACTGTCATGGAGCTCCTTTGTCCCTCAGCTGCTCCTCACAGGACGGACTCTGGGCTCTTCTCTCCGGCAAGCCGACCCCACGCTTTGGACCTGCTTTCCTTGGGATGCCTCGCTGAACTCCTGCAGCTGAAATGCACACTAACCAAACAGCCCTGATGACACACTTTGTGGTCACATCTGCTCTCTCACCTTCCTCGTATGACGAAAGGGAAAAACCCAAGAACCCTCTGTGATGACGCTCGGCTGCTGTTGATTTAATTGGGTTTGGGTAAATCCGTTCTTCTGCAAATGCTCACCGGGGCAAGCTGTCCCTTCTTGAGCTTGTGCAAATAAAATAAGGATGCAAACATGACCACAAACATTGTGAGTGTGTGGTTCACCCTGACATCAAGTTTCGTTCTATAACTCAATTTCAATTTTTGCAGTGTTTAATAGATGCCGTTGTGGTATTTTTTATCCCCAGGCTTTTTATGCCACCAAAGCAAGCCACTAGCTTAGTTCCCTTTTTTTAGCTCCCAAATTTTTACTATTATTATTATAATTTCCCAGTTTATAGAGTTTTTAATGGAGGTTTTTGGGCAAAACTGTTAAAATCAGTCCCCACTTTCCCAGTGCCTTCAGTCAGGCTGGAATTTCACTCTCCCTGCTTTACCTTTCCCTGGCTGCTCCCAGTGTGAAAAGCTTTGGTTGGGAGTTTAGCAAAGCCAGAAAATCAGCCTGACTCTGGAAACTCTATTGTTTACCTTAAAGCACATTTTGTTTCCATTTTGCTATAAATATGGATGAAGTGAAAATCTGCTGTTGTGGAGGGCCTGTCAGTTCAGCAGCAGCTTCAAAAGGATTTCACACATGGTCTCTACAGCCCATGGAAAAACCATCCTGGGGATGCTGGGCACAGCTCTGGGAGGCATCAGTACATACTTTGAGTTCCTCTACAAATCAGTGGGAGCTTAAAATTACTCTGACAGAAAAAAAAAAATGGAGAATAAAATCTCACTTCTTGAGAGCAAGTGGAGTGTTTGTCCCACAGAGCAGGAAAAATTCAGAAAGATGACAGAAATCTGTGTTTTCAGCAAATCCCTTTAATTATAGTGCAGGTTCACATGGGATGTGATTAGATATTGGGTCTGGAATCAAAGCTTGGAGTGGAACGATTTCTTTTAATTAATATTTAAATGAGACAATACAGGATATGAGCAGAGAAATCAGACTGGTAGGGAAGAAAACCAGAAAATAAATGTAAGCTGTTTGCACTCAGCTTCCTGGAAGGGTTTTGTAATATCTTAAGCTCTTGTTTATTCAAATTAAAATGCACCTGATTCTTTGATAAGCAGAACAAGCCAGGACACAAGCAGAACCAGCAGGACTGGCATGGGCAGAGCTTTGGGTCTGAATCCATGAAGGGTTGGAAGAATTCTTGGAGAATCCTGGGAGAGATAACAGGGGACTCCAATTGACTTCCACATATCCCCAGCCCCTCACTGTAACCTCTGTCCCTGAGAGCACTGAGCAAAGAGCTGACTTTGAATCCTGGATGCTCCCTGGTAATTCCCAGGACATTATTTTGGAAGCGGGGATCCCCTTTTCCAGCCAAACCTCATCCTGCTGTGCAAGATCTGGGATTGAGGCGCACTCAATGTGCAACCTGCCCTAGGCTGGAGTATCTTATTCTGACTTTAAAGGAAAATCTCAGTTTTATGATGTAAATTCCAGACATGTAAAGGACAGGGAAAGTGTGAGGAGATTTGATCCTGTTCCATGCATGTTCTCCTCGCTGCAGATGCAGGAACGCTGTGCTGAAAGGCACAAGCTCGAGGCTCTGCTGAAATCTCCATGAAAAGTTGCTGTTTACAGATCTGTCAGAGATTTAGCTTTGATGATGTAACATTGGCAAATGTCACACGGACCTTCCCTGACACATTTTTCTAACAAATGGCTCTTTTTCTCTGCCGTGACTTGGAAAAAAAGAAGGAGTTTGAAAGGATTCTGAACCTTAAAACCATGTGAGTTTTGTTCAGTGTCTACCAGATTCAATTTCATAAAATATCTGACCTCCCACTCCAAAGTTATCTCCTGGATTTGCTATCCCAGTGCTCTCACTTACAGGAAAAATTCTCTTTTATTAAATATTGTGAAACCCTGCTTAAAAGTAGAGTTAGACAGGAACTCTCTGCTCTATTTATTGGATGGCTGAGGATCTCAGGATGAGCAGAGAGCTTTTAGGAAGACCTCAGGTATCACAAATTGTGGCTCAGCAGGGAGAAAAATATTCTACAAAAGGGAAAGACACCTCCAAACAGCGGAGGGAGGAACTCAGCTCTGGAGCTGGGAAAAATCAGGTGAATTTAAGGAAAAGGAGCACAGAAGGAGCCGGGAGAGCAGGAAGGGAAAAAACACCTTAAAATTGTGAGCAGAAGGATTTCTTTTAGGGTTTAGCATCTCTTATTTTAGGAGAGGAGTCAGGGAAATGGGGAAGACACTCTGAATTTCCAGGAAGTGTCTCCAGCCCGCAGAATACCTCCCACAGTCGCCCATCTGGTACCAATATTCCCTCCGTGTTTTAGGAGCTGCCTCGGGAGGTGCCACAACCCAGATGTTTCCAGCAGTGGCTGGGGAAGGAAGAGGGGTGGGACAGGTAAATTTTCACTTCTACTTTGCCACCCCTTTGCTGGTGACACCTCTGCCACCTCGTCCTGCCCGGGGTTGTTGCTGGAAAATCATCCATGGGCTTGGCGAGAGGAAGAGGAGAATCTGGGAATGGAAGGGGTGCCTAATTCATTAAAGATGCGTGTTGTTAATTAAGGGCACACGGGATGAGTGTCCTGCAGAATTTTATGGAGTTGCCTGACTGAGCTCAGCAAAGGGGGACCAGGTTTGTGGTGGGGGGAAACTCTTCCCCACGGTGACAATGTCGTGGATCGCCCACAGAATGTAACCCAAGGCCAAGAGAAATTCCTCGGTTTTGACCATCTGAGGCTGCAAATGAGCTGTCAACTTCCAAAAACGTATTAATTTAGCCCACAAAAATGTGCACTGAGCAATCAAGGAAGAGGAGGAAAACACTTCAGAGGCTGGATTGGAGCACACCAAACCAGCTGTGACTGGAGAAGTGGGATGACACTGCTCCAGCAACATCCAGAGTTCCTTCTTTGGGGAAGAAAGTTTCAATCTAGGGGGGTCAGGTGGAGATGCTGAGGTCTCCAGTTTTCACCTGAGTTGTCAGAGAGGCTCAGGCTTGGTTCATGAAGAACAGGGCTCAGATTTCTCTGGAGAGATCAATTCAAGAGCTTGTTCATCCTTTTATTAATTTATTTTTTTTTTCCTGGGATGTGGGGAAAAACATAATCCTCTGGAAAATTTCTAGGGGTTTTGCTGGATCTGGCCACCACCAGCAAACTCAGCACGAAGCAGGAGGTGCTCCCTGCATCCAACCTCTCTCTCTTTACCTGTGTGAGGGAAAGTCTCATCAAACCCTCCCAGTCCTTCCTCTTCCAAGCAGGAAAGGTTTCCTGGACATTGTCCAGAGCTGAACTCACTTGGCTCTGACATAAAAAACAACCAGTCTGGGCTCCAATTTTATTTACCACTCAAACTCACTCTCCTTAAAAAGCACATTACACTGGATTTCTGGCCAGTTATCCATTTTTTCTTTTAATTGTCATCATTTTCTCCAGCTCATCAGTCCTGGCAAACAGGAAATCCATTATTCACAGTGAAGCACCAGTGAGATACAAACACGTCCCTGTCTCTGCTCCAGCTGTGTGTGGGGTGGAAGAGGACTCATAGAGACTTCTTCATAATTAGTCCTTTGCCCTGTGATGATCTTGATGACAAAAAGTTGCCTTGAAAGGACTTTTGTTCATGTGAATCTTGGTAATTTAAATAGGACGGCATAAATGAAGGGAGGCGGAAACTTGTAGGGAAAATTTATGAGTGGTCTCCGAAAATACAAAGTATCGTAATTTCACCACTTAAAAATTGTAAAAATCCACTTTTTCCAGCCTTGACGTGCCAAAACCCAGGAGAGGAAAAGCATTTGCTGCTGGGAAGTGATGCACACATCTTTCCTCTCCTGTGTTGCAATAAGCTCATTCTTCTGGCACGGCAGTGGCTGCTCCAGGGGCGTCACACCTTCAAATTCACTTTAAATACCTGAAAGTTGAGTATTTTCCTTCATTTCCCTGCTGCCCCCTGAACTAAGAGAAGAAAAAACAAGAAAATAAATCCTGGATAAATACATTTGTGACAGATGCAGGTTGGCTCTGTTGGTGGGGTCCAGCAGAGGATGGATGGAGATCTGAGGAAGGAAGAGACCCCACAGGAGTGGGGAATGTTCAAATCCAGCCTCTGACTGATCCCAAACCATCCCAGAGCACCGAGTGCCACATCCAGGCATTCCCTGAAGACCTCCGGGGATGGGGACTCCACCACCTCCCTGGGAAACCCCTTCCAATGCTTAACAACCCTTTTCTGAGAAGAAATTCTTCCTGAATCCATCAGAGAATTTACCTTGGCTGTTGCCACCCATCCCAAATTGGTGCTGGAGGGGAAAGGAAAATGGGGACAGCAAGGGACAACTCTTCATGAAAATCTCCCACAGAATTCCACTCCTGCACTGGCTGCCTGCTGGGCAGGATTTTCTTTGAACTTTCTGTGTTTCCAAAGGAGAGTTTCTCCATGCCTCCACGTTTTCCTGGTGCTCTAGGGAAGATGCTGGCATTAAAAGGAGGAAAACAATCCTCTTCCCTCTGCAAGCGGCCTTTCCATGGTGAGCTCATGCTCTTCCCAAAAGTGTGTGTTCACTGCTGCTGGGCCATGGCCAAAGGCAGCCTCCCCTCTCCTTCTGGAGGTGGCAACAATGCACATGTGTGTCATTTCCTGATCCCAGTGGAAATTGCAGGATTGATACTCTTCCAATGCTTAACAACCCTTAACAAAAAAAACCCCCAAAAAAACCAACAAAAAAACCCATCCCATTTAGAAAATCAACGCCCATTCCCCTCAGAAATTCCACCTTCCAGATTGCTTCACTCCTGGGTCAAGTGCCTTGCACATCTTGCTCTGCCCTGCCAAGGCCATGTGCTCCTCTCCAGTGACTCAGCCCCGCGCTGTCCCGTGGTCCCCGTGGGAGGGGACGGAGCCGGCCCGGCGGCGGCTCGGGGGCGCCTTGCCTTCCCCACCTCCCGCACTCAGCATCTCCTGGGGGTCTCCAGGGAATTGTTCTGAGTGAGACAGCAAAGCTGGGACCCAAAATAACCTCAAAGTTATCAAAATACATCAAGACAGGGCCCGTACATCCCTGACAAAGAGGCGCATCTGCAAGAGCTGTCCTGCATCCGAGATTCCCCTGAGGATCTTTCCTCTTCAAATGTGCTCTCACTTGAGAGCAAATCTTCTTCAACAAGGCACAGGATTTGGGATATCAAAAGGAAGGGAAATCTCCATCTAGTTGTCCATTTCCCTGCTAGAATCTCTTTGGGAAAAGAGTTTTGTGTGTGGTTATTTTGGGGCATTGCGCTCCTGGAAACTCTCCACGCAGTAGGAGCCTGGAGAAGGAAAGCTTTGAATCCCTTCCAGTGTCTGTATCTTGTGTTGCTGCATTTTGGCAAACCCCAGAACAAATGAGTGGCAGAGGCAGATAAACAAGCTTAAGGTAAACATTATCTGCATCTCTCCTCTGATTTATAACCTACGTGCTTCGCTGAAAAATTGACTCGGGTTTACCGCAGTGCTTGGAGTAATGTCATTAAGAATGTAACTTCTTAGGAAAACTCAGCCTGTTTTTAGCCCAGACATGCAATTAGGGGAATTAGTAACACGATACGTCATCCCGAGGAACACACAGATCCCGTGGGCAGGAACCTCATGCAACCCTCAGGAAGGCAGGGCTGCTCCCAGCGTGTGTGAGTGCTCTCCTCATTCCCACCGAGGAATTTTGCTCTGAGCCAGCACACGGCCTGTTCTGAGCACTCTGAGGACGAGGCCATGGAGTGGCCTCCTTTTCCCATGAGAAAAAGGAGAATAAAAGGGGCTTCAAAGTGTTCATGCAAAGCAAGGTGTGAGGAATCTGTAGTGGAAAGAAGGAGACCTCGTAATTCTTGTCATTCCCAGCTCATGTAGGTGAGATCAGGGTTTGGGTGATGCTCCTTGCATGGATTTTTTGGGTGTTTGGGTGTGAGGACTGACAGATAAGTCCAGTGTGAGTTTTGGATGGGGTGTGGAGGCGTATGACAGGGCTGGCTTTGGAGAGCAGCCCAGTGATTTTGGAATAATTCTGAAACATGAATCAAATCCCACCTGAGCGCCCAAACTGCAGCCAACCTTGGCAGATCTTCCTCTTTTTTGACCCCTAAATGAAGAGGTAAAGGCTTGGGAAGACAGGGAAGAGAGCGTTGAGTCTCCTGCAGCTCCTGCCACCACTGTGCAGGGTCTTGGATCATCCCCCAAAACTGCTGCTCTGCAGCTCCTCCAAACCATCCCACTGCCATCAGTCTGAAACCATGGAAAATTACAGAAAAAAAGGCCAAATCTCTCCATCCTTTCTTCCTTCTGAGAGTTCCAGAACCTCCAGCTGAATTTCACAAATTCAGGAGGCTTTTGGCTGGGCTGCATAACCCAGAATCCAAATTTTTTGGTGGCTGAACCAATCGTTGAGACGAGACTTTGAGGTTTTGTGTCACTGGCAATGATCTTTGCTTTTGGTTTTGTTTTGTTTCAGGCCTGTGATGCTACTGGCTGAGGAGCTGATCCTCTGTGGGCCTACGTGAGGACAGCTGAGAGGATTGGGGTCTTCCCAGTAATCACTGCAAATAATAAAAAAATCCCACAAAAATGCTGGAAAATATGAAAAGGTCAACAAAGCAGGGAAAAAGAGTGATCCAGTGCTTTTTGGGTTTTGTTTTTTTTTTGTTTTTTTTTTTTCCTTCCCTCAAGGAATAATGCATTATCTGGAAATCCCACTTTATAGCTTGGAATCTGTTTTTGTGTTGGTGTCTTTCAGTCACTGAATAAAGTGCGACCGCAGAAATCGGACACCAAAGCAGCAGCAGTGGGTGGCAAATTTCTCCCTCACCACAAACATCCTTCCATCCTTGACAGTCCAGACTGAAAACGTTCTGCTGTTGTTGTGCATCTCATCTTCCAGCAGGCTCGAAGAGAAATGGTCAGTTTGATGGGGTTTTGACCCCAAAATGTTGCTGAGTTCTTGTCCCCCAAATATCGATGGGATCATTGCAGTGTGAAATACCCAGGGATGTTCTGGTCCATGGGGATGGTTGTGGTCCCTCTCTGTTAGCCAGCTGTTGGTTCCCTCCTGTGGGATTCCTGCAGGATTGGAGTTTCCTGGCCAAAACGGGGTTTCTTATCTGCTGGACCTGCCTGAAGAAGGTGAAGTGCAAAGTCACTGCTTTTTTTTTTTTTTAAACTACCAAATTTTGGCTGAAAATATCCCAGTCAAGGAATGCTTCTCCACATTGAGGACCCATATCCCCTCCCCAAATTTGGATTTGCATCTCCAGCCACGCTCAGCTGCATTATTCATTTATTACCACATTTATTTCTGCAGCTGATCTCTTGCACCACAGACTGTGGCAGGGAAGATTCTTGCCAGGCATCCCCACAACCCCCAGCGTGCTCCAGCCCTGATTTGTGTCAGGATCCTTTCAGGGCATAAAAACATCATCCAAACAGAAACACTTGGAGCCCTGATGGCTCTGCTGCCTGCCCACAACCTCTCGTTTTCCCTCCCAGCCTCCTCCGTGACAGAAAGCATCTCCCACTGTCATTGGCTCCTGCACAACGTCAAGGCTTGTCCTTGGAAAAGTTGCTGCAGAATAAAAAAGCTACTGGAAGCACCAGGAGCTGTGATCCAGCCCTGCTGCCATGGGTTGTGTGCAATTCCAGAGGATTTTGCTGCAAACATTGGATATTGTGCACCTGATCTGAGACTGAAGTGCAGCAGCTCAGTGAGGGAAAAGTGTAGATGACTGAAGGGGAAAATAACTTCCCAGAGCATGAGTTGTTGCTTAATTTGGGATTTTACTGGAGGTGGAGACATTTTATTTGAAATTTGTCCATTTCTCCTGATTTGAAAAGGCTCATTTTTCCTGGCTCCTCTTTGTGGGCTTTGTGTTGAGCTCAAAATTGAATCTGGGTGGTTAAAAATGTAATGGGATATGTGCTGTCCTCAGCTCTTCCCTTGCAGGCTCTCCTGCATTCCCTGGAATTCATGGTGAGAACAGTTTTCAGCTCCATACTAACTCTCTGTAGTCATTTCTGCACGTAATCCCAGTGTGTTGGCCCAGCTCTGCAGCTGCTAGAATTCTTCTTCCTTAGCAAAACTTTGGATTTTCCCAGCTCTCAGGTGGTCCCCTTCTAGATATTTCTCTTTTTTCTGGATGACAGGCAGTTAAATCCAGCACAATAATTTATTTTTCCAGATGAAATGACACTTTTGTGGCCCCCTAGCTGAGTGGGAAGCATGTTCTGCCCCTCAAGCGCTAAAGGTTTACCGCTATAACATCCCTGGGTGTTTTAATAAGCAGATTAAATCACAATAACAATCATCATTTCAAATATCACAGTATGATGAAAAACCCCACAGATTTGTGGGGAGCATGGAAAGGCTGGAATTTTTACACCAACCAATGGAACAACTTGATTTTGTTGTCTTAAATAGCCAGAAACTCTCCTTGGTCTGGTGTGAGTTGTCTTTAGGGAAGCATCTCCATCCAACAGAAAATAACATTAAGTCAGGATTTTTCCAGAAAGTTCCATTCATCCTCTTCCTTTTTCCTGTTTCTCCTCTCGTCTTGGATGAGGGCAGGACTGAGAATTGAGCCCTGGGATGCTCAGGATGTGATGTCTCCATCTTCAAAGAGGCTTTTTGGAACCAGCCCGGCCCTGTTGGCAGAGGGCTCTCTGCCCTTCGCCCTCCTCCCCCTCTGCTGCCAGGAAAAGCCAGGGGAGCTTTGGGGAAGGCTCCAGCATCAACAGCCTGAGTCTGAGGGCTAACATCTCCCACCAGGCAGAAAACAACTCCAATTACCCAAATTACCCAAATTATCATTGCCAGCACTGGGCTGGGGTGCTCTGCCTCCCTCACACCCCAGGGGACAGCAGGGACATCGTGGTCCCCACTCAGTGTCCTTTGCCATCCATGGATTCCAGCATCCCATTTTGACAGAGGTGTGGAAGAGCTCTGTTAATTCCCTTGCCAGTTCAGCCCTTTTTGTTGTTGTTTTCCATGAGAACAGGATATGTTTATCTAGCTTTGATTTCTCTTTTTTATTTTTTTTAAATTTTCTCTTTGTAGCTGAATGAACTGATTATTGCTTTCATCTGCTTCCCTCTGCAGGGTCAGCTGAAGCCCAAATAATCAGATGGGATGTGAGTGTGTGTGTGGATTTGTAATTAATAGGTTGCATACTGGGAGATGTGGGGTCCTGAAAGAACGTGTAAAGAGAAAATGATCTAAAACTTGATCCTGATTTTGGTTCAGCCTCAGCAATTTCCTGCAGGGTAGAAGCGGTGAGATAATTTGGGGCAGATCAAACCAAACCCTGATTCTCTTCTGCTTCTCGTGCCAAATGTCATCCCCTTAAGATGTGCTTTTCTCCATCTGGTGATTTTGGCTTCTCTGTGTTCCCTGTAAGTCTTTGGACCTTTTGCTGAAATGTTTGTGAGATGACTCAGAGGAACAAACAAAACAGGCAGAGTCAAGCCTGTTTTGGAGCCAAACACAATGCTGGCAATAAATGGAGCTGGCTCCACCAGAGGGTTTTATAGACACCCCACTAAAACCCAAAGGAGCACAGATAAATCAGCAAATGTTTCTTCACTTGATTTTTTTTTTTAATTTTTTTTTTTTTTTTGAGACATCAGAACTGTTCTCCAGCAAAGCCCAAACTTTTCCATGTTTTCACCAAAACAAACAGAAAGCAGGTGCGTGCTGAAGGAATTTTGGCTGGGAGAGCACAGAGGAGCACACATGGGCTTTCCTGTGAGAGTTTACACTGAGAGGGCTCGGGTTTGTTTCTGTCAAGGCAAGTTTTGCTGTTCCCTTCAAAGAGAGCAGGCACAGCTCTGGAGTCATGGTATTCCTTAGGGAAGAGAGCCTGAGACGTGCACTTTTCTGGTAGTCTGTGTATTTTAAGGCTTGTCACAATCCCATCCAAATCTGGATGCAAAACTGTGCTCAGCTTTTACTCCATAAAACAGAGCTTTTCCTTTGTATTTCTGCTGAGAACAGGAATCAGACGTGATGCCATTTTCCAGCAGTCCTCTGCCACCTTTTTTTGGCGTGCTTTGGGTTTTGCTTTGCTGATTCAAGGCTGGGTTTTGGTGCTGCTCAAAGCCATGTGGGTTTTCCCATGGGTTGGAAGTTTCCTCCTGGGAATTCCTTCCTCTGTCCTGTAGAAAACCAGTTCCTATCATTTTCCACAGGAACCCAGGGCATCTCTGTCACTGCCACAACTACCTGAGGATGCAAACCTGGAACTAGAAGCTTTATTTATTTATTTTTGGGACAAACCAGGATGGACTTGGGAGAAGATCCATTAGGGGGGAGATGATGGATGGCAGAGCCTCTCCTTTGTGCCAGCCTCTCCGGAGCACCTCCGAGGGATGTCTGAGCCAACACCTCTTAATGCACAGAAATCCAGAGTGTTTAAAGCCTCCTGTATCCATGCCCATAAAAGTCCAGCAATTCCATCAGCGCGGATGCCTCCCACATGTGCCTGGCTGGAGACAGGATGCCAGTTTGGCACTTGGCAGCCACTGCCTGACGTGGGCATTTGTCACCCAGGGCCGGATTTAGGCTGTGTTTACAGAAATCCTAAAGCCTGGCAAGTGGGTTTTCCTGGAGTGCTCAGAGGGCACGGATGGAATAGCTGGCACTGCTGCCGTAAAGAGAGGTGGGATTTAGGAGCTCTACAGAAATCCCCTTCCAAAATCCAGACTCCCCTGATGCCTTAAGTTTTAGCTTTTATATTTTTTACGACTCTGTGCTGGTTTAATTTGCAGTTCTGGGTTTCATATGAAGGGTTGGTGAGCTCTCTGCACAGAGTACGTGACAAAACAATTTCTTTCTAGCTGGGGACCAAGGACAAATTTTAGGCCCAAGAGTGTAAATAACAGTGAAGAATAGAGAAAGAACAAAGAGGATGGAGCTTCATAACCTGAAGCTGGAATTGGACAATTAATTAATAATATGCAAATGGACCAGAGCTGATAAAAGTGTGAGGCCTTGTGCCTGGGATCCATTTTGGGCCCATTGCTGGATTGCTTGGGTGCAGCCCCAAGGGGTTCTTGCATGGCCCAAGCTGGATCCCTTCAATAAAAACCTTTTTATTCTTTTACTCTGCCCAGTCTCTGTTTCCCAGGTCAGCCTTTTTAGGCAACACCCCCGGTGGCTTCCTGCAAGAAAAAGGGTCGTTGTCCTTTCCTGTCCCAGTCCCGTCCTGATGTGGCCATTCCTTGTGGGGAGAGTCACATCTTTAATGTCCTTCCCACCAGGAAGAAGCAGGAGAAGACCAGGCCCCTGACCCTGGGAGCCTTCAGGAAAAAAAGACTGAGAAGAGCGGGACTGAAATCCCCCAAAAGCAGAAAACAACCCCGTTCTCCTCTTTCATGGGATGTGATTTATAAAAGAAAATCCTGAGATGTGAGGAAAGAAGAGCAGCTGGATTTTGGTGCTTTATTTACCTGGAGGCTTGAAAGACAGCTCTGCACTGGGTGGGATCTCAGCAGAGTAATGACTTGCAGCAGATCTGGCTTGGCCAGGTGAATGTGGGATTTTGTGTCCACCACAGCAGGAAAAGATCCCATTCCCACATGTGCCATCCATATTTTATTCCTGTGTTGCTCAGGAACTGGATGAAGGTGCTTAAAACTTCAAGTCAGGACCTAATAAACCACCACCAAACCATAAATTGAGGTTGTTTCTATCCTTGTTGCCATCCAGCTGGGTTCTGGAGTGACCTTGCATAACCCAAAACCCCCTTCCAAATCTGCTTCCCCCTTCTCACCTTTAGAACTTGTGTTGTTTGGTAAAATGGGATTATTGATAATCCCAGAATTTAGGCTGATAGATGACAGGTGGGAGAATTTACACAGATCCTGTTTGCCCCCTAAACTTCAGCCATAAATATGAAAAATTTTTAAGCACAGCAAAACCCGACCAGATTTTCCAGCCATGACTTCTAAGACCTGGTGTGGATGCACAAAGTGATGCTGTAGATGAAGCAAAAAATCCCAAATTTGCCAGAGAAGGAGCAGAAATGCAAAAAAATGGTTCAGATGTGACACTGAAAGTGCTGGAGAGTATCTTATAACCCTGAACGTGTCTTTTCTACCCTTCAAGTTATAGAAATGGGATTATTTATGGGGCCTGATTGTTCTTGCTTTAGGCAGATTTATTGCTTTTCATTACAAGAATCCAGGAAATTTTCCTGTGGAGAAATCAAAGGAAAGGAAGGCAAATCTACAAGGGAAAAGCAGGCTGCAGCAAGGTCTGTCCATGTGCCAAACCTGCTGCTCCTCAAGGTGCTTTCCTGGCTGGATTTGGTGGCACTGGAAGGATTCCAGAGCCAGGATTCGCATGTGGGACTGTGGGATGAGCTGGGATGCTGCAGGGAGCAAGAGAGAAAAAAAAACAGGAATTGTTTTGGGTGCTTTGGGTTTGGAGTTGCTTCTTGGACACTCCTGGGCTCGTCCTGCATGGTTTGCATCTTGCAGAGGATCCCAATCCAAATTATTTGTGTCTTCATGGGATTACAGCACTTCTCCTCCGTGAGCTCCTGATGGAAATCCTCCCATCTGATAAGTGAATGACGTGAGCTCCTTCGTTTGGAAGGCTTTAAAAACATGCAGAAAATTGTGGATGCAGCCTCCAGAAATCAGATGAACTTTCCTTAAATGGGGAGTGAGGAGGAAGGAATGGGAAAGCAAAAAAAAAAAAAAAAAACCAACTCCAGAAGTTGTAACGGAATCTATAAGGTTTGGCCAAGGGATTTGTAATTAGGGGGATGCTTCCAAGATTCCAAATTGATTGAAGGCATTTCCTTCCCCCAGGAAAACCCACGACTGTGTCGAGGAGGATCAATGTGCAGCCACATTGGGCTTTAAAATCCTGAAAGTAATGGATCCTGGAAGGAAAAGGTGCCAGACCAAGGGTTGGATGCAAGCGTTTGTAGGACAGAGGAGCTTCCCTCCCTCCTCATTCCCACCTGGGGAGGAGAAACAAGGGGACTTTCAGGCTTGAAAGTTCTTTTTTAGGAGAGTTTTGAGCATTTTTGTGATTGATCCTATTCTCCCTGAGTCATCAAAATACCCAAAAGCAGGAGCTGATCACCCTCAGGGTGAGCTCTCCCAGGCTGATCCCAACCCAGCCCAAATTTCTTCCTGCCTGTTTCACTTCTTCCAGTAAAAGGTAGTCATGCATTTATAATCACCCCCCACTTTTATTCCTGGATGTTAATTGATGTCACTTTGGATTCTCTCCTTTGGAAAGTCCCCGTGGAAGCATCATCCAGACTGCCTAACAACCGGAAACAATAAAATGGAGAAAGATAAAATCAGGAAGAATAAGCTTTGTTTATAGATGTGAACAGCTTTTCCAGTAACCCAGCAAATAAAGGGATGCTTTGGTACTTGGAAAGGCTGGAAATGGGGTGGATGGGAAAACAACTGGGAAAAAATTAGGTAACAAAGAAAGTGATTTTTTTCTCCTGAAGAGAATTTTCTTTTGAGAGTATTGGATGAGAGACAGGAGTGAGGCAAAATATCACAGATGTGGTATCACCCTCCCCTGAAGCCTGAGGTGAAAAAGGGGGATGCTCCATGGAGGCAAAAGTATTTTTTGGAAACTTCTTTTTGCTTCCTTTAGAGCTTGTAAATGATTTCTAAAAGAAGAGGAACCAAAATTAGGTGGAAAAGCCCACCAGAGGTGGTTTGGATGTAGCTTGGTGGGGCTGCAGCTGAACAGAGCAGTTGATGTGTGTCTGTCTCCATGTGAGCAAACAGAGAATCAAGGAATGTTTGGGATGGGAAGGGACCTTAAATCTCATCCCTGCCATGGACAGGGACACCTCCCACTGCTCCAAGCCCTGTCCAACCTGGCCTTGGACATTCCAGGGATCCAGGGGCAGCCACAGCTTCTCTGGGCACCCTGTGCCAGGGCCTCCTTATCCTCCCAGAGATCAATTTCCTCCTGATATCCAACCTAAATCCACCCTCCTGAAGTCATTGCAGCTCTTAAAGCCAAGCAGCTACGAAATGAGCTCCTTTTCCTTGGAGGAAGGGGTTCCATGGCTGGTGTTTCCTGGGGAATACTCAGGATACTTTGCAGAGGGAAAGCTGCAGTGGGAGTAGAAATATTCTTCGTGACAGGGAGCACACCAGGATTTTCTCCATCCAAAGTTGCTAAAAAGAGCTACTCCTGGTACAATCCCACTAAGTCTCTTTTACTGTAGTTTTTTGACTTCAAGCAGGGCATCCCTAAAGCCTGGAGCATCCCAAACACAAACCTGTTGGATTCCATCAGCTGGACAGAGCTCCCAGTCTGTGCTCCGAGCTCGTTCCCAGCGTGTTGCTTCAATTTTGCAGCTAATCTGGGACACTTTGTTTTCCCAGCATCTTTTAATCAAGCTTAGCTCTAATCAGCACCAGAACATTAATAAATGTGAGCCTCCACAACCCCAACCAGCCATGGGAAATGCTGGAGACAGTCATTTTCCCCGTTGGTCTTTCTGGTCCTGAAATCCCCCAATTAGGTTTTGTAGCAAGACGTGAGTAATGGCCATTGCAAACTCCTGGTGCCAGGATGATTCCAAGACTTCCCACTCCTGTGACACACTCAGAACATGGGAATCAAAGCAAAGCCCACTTGTGGCAGGACCACAGAGCCTCTGGACCCAGGAGTCACCTCTGTGGCACCCACTCCCCTCCTCAGGAGACTCACAGCTGAGGACTCCTTTCCTCTCCACCCCAAAAGGGTAGAATTAATTATATCGTTAATAAAATTAACTATTTAACTATTAACCACCCCCTCACTTTCTGGACTTTTTAATCTGTTTTAAGTAAGTGATCAGCAGCAGGAGCACGGTTTCTTTGTGGGCAGGTGATTCCATGAAGCTTCCTCGTCACATCCTGGGAAGCATCTGGGAATGGCTCCTGTCAGGGATTGCTCAAGACTTTTATCTGCCTGAGGAATTTCCATGATCCCAACTCCATCCTGTCCACAGCACCTCGGGACCTAAGCCTGAACAAACATATTTATCGACTCTTTATCAAATTAATAGGGAACAGAATGAGAGCAGCAGGGGCAACATGACGATTTTTCTTTAAGGGTTCAAAAATCTGTGAATTAAAAAAAAACCAAAACAAAACAGAAACAGTGGTTTTATATTAAAAAGTACAGAATAGAGTGTTAGATGATGTAAATCCCCGTGGCAGGACCTACTCACAGGCCCCAGGTGAGCGAGGCACCCATGGCAGGGCAGAGCAGGGCTGCACTCCCTGAAAATGAGCAGAATTTCCTCTGGCAGGGCGGCAGAGCACGAACTCGCTGGGCTGGACGTGGAGCCCAAATTTTGTCCAGCCCTGAGATGTTGCCACAACAAAATGGAGACACAAAACAACCAGGACTTGAAGGTTCTAGCTGCAGGAATTTTGCCTCAATCTGTTGAATTCCTCTTTCATGGCTTGCTCTTTCCCAGGATAGACCCAGAACTGACCCAGCTCCCATCAGAGCCTCTCCCTCCCAATCCAAGCTGGATTTCAACCTCACCTTCATCTCTGCCCATTTCTGTGCCAGTTTCCCCTTGCTTTGGTTATCTTTTTCAGGAAAATGTCATTCCAAGATGAAATCTGATGCTCCAGCAGATTTTTTGGTGTCCTTAGCTGCCTCAGTTCCATGTCAGGAGCATTTCAAAGGGGCCTGAGGACTCCCAGTGCCCTGCTGGCTCATCCCAGTAGCCTGAACTCCCACAACCCAGCCCAGAAATGTTTAAGGGCTTGTTGTTGCTTTTTGTTATTATTAATATTATTACTCTGCTTGTTCTGGCACAAAAAACCCTTTTCTATTCTCTTGCCCTTCTTAGAATTTTTGGTCAAAGTTTAATTAAATTTGGAGGAGCTGGAAAAACCGCATAATTCCAAAGCAAATGGAAGTAGCGCCGGGGGTGGCAGCCCTGGGGACACGGGGGACGGGAGGGGGGGAATTCCCGCAGCCCCGCGCTGAAATATCCTCGGAAATGTGGATTTTCCTGGCTGGAGGAGGGGGAAGGGGGCTAAGGGCTGCGTTTGGAGGATGCTGGAAGGTGGGGAAGCACCCGGGGCCGGCAGAACGAAGCCCTTGTTTGTCCTGCCCGTGCGGTCAGGCGCCGTGGGTGGGAGCAGGGGGGATCTGTTTTCCCAGGCTCCCTGCCATCAGGAATTACTGAGCTGCCATGAAATGGGAGGAAATATTTCATTATAGGCACATGCGCTTCAATTTCACATGATGGAAACTTCAGGATCAGCTTTCCTGCCGCCCGCCCGCCCTCCTTCCCTGCGTGCGCCTCATCGCTGGGGACAGCGCCGGGCATCCCCGGGCTGCTGCTGCTCGCCCTGCTCCCTCCTGGGCGGTCCAGGGCTCCCTCCATCCCCCAAAACTTCTCCTCACCCTGCGGGGTGCAACTCCGATTCCCCGTGGGGGAGCAGAGTGGGTGCTGCCAGATGTAAATCCCAGCCTAAAAGCAATCAAAAAAAAAAAA
>VXBQ01014180.1:52726-84874 GCA_013400175.1 Phainopepla nitens | reverse complement strand
CTTGAGTTGACAGCACATTGTTCTGGAAAGTTTGCAAAGACATCTGCCAGACATTTTTTATTTATCCAGAGTCTCAGAATAACATTTTGAATGGTCTTCAAAAATTTCTTAGTTTTCTTAAGGCTTCTGGAATCTAAAACCCTTTTGGGAGCTAACTTTTTAACTAAGTCTTGGTAAAATATTAATTCAGTCATTTTAAAATACTTTACAGGCCTCTTTCTTCGAACTTATTATATGTGCTTTATAAGCAAATTAAATATTCACAGTATACATTAGATAAACAGGCAGATAAACAAGCACCACTACAATTTCTGCGGGTTTAGATGCTCTGATTATTGGGTCACAGGATAAATTTTTTATTTATTCTTCTATACCAATATTTTTCTCCAAATTTGTTTATTTTATGTGCTTCCCATTCAGAGAGACATTCTTCTCACCCAGCTGTGGTTGTGTAAAACCTGAGTTTGAAGCTGAAGCTTTAGGGTATATATACTACTTTTTCTAGTCTATAGACTATGAGGGAAATATCCAGAGGGTAGTTCATTGGTGCAATATGCGAAATGAAATTAAAAACCAGTCAGATACGTATGTAAGTATCACACACCTGCTATTTTACTGTAAATTGATTCTATCCTTATCCCGTATTTACTGGTTTTGTCTGATCTTCCAAGACAACTACCACTGAGTTAGGCTTACAGGATCATTTCATCAGATTGAATCACATTCTATTTTGAAGACTTTGCTGGTTAGACCTACCTTGGCCTCTAGAAAAACCTTGGGAAATCACAGTTATATCTTACAGTTGTAATAGATTTTATTTTTTAAATAAAAGTAAGATTAAGTATTTTAAAATTAAGGAAAATCCATTTGGTCTCATTTGGTTAAATGGTCCAAATGTTGTAGAATATTGTGAAATTTCTGTTGTAAAATTTTACTGACCTGTAACATTTTTCAATCTTTATTGATGTAATCAAAGTAGGGAAAAAAAGAGGCTGCTTTGCAGGAAATTATAAGCATACAGGTATTTTGATTAATTATTTTTATAGTAATTTTGATTATCTTATGCAATTCATGGTCATTGTTCATTGGCATAAATACTGTACACGGCTTTTCTTCAGCCCATGCACTTGAACCTGCTGTAGCTAACTTTGGGTAATCATCTAACTAGATTAGTTAATAATTAATTTTGTGTTTCATCAATATCCACCATAGTGTGAAGTACTTTGGAAAAAAAAGAAGACAAAAAGGGGAAAAACTATAACAGAACTTCTCTGTAACAGATTATCTCTCTAGTAGACTACTATAAATTTCTCCAGATCAATATTCTCCTCTCCCATCAGTAACTGTTTTGTCAGGTTGAGGTGCTTATGGTCTCAGCAGAAGTTTTTAATGGGGGCGAGCATAGTTTATCATTGCAAGTTTATCATTGTGGAAATAAAAGTTGGTATAATCTTTATCCACAGCCCTCCTCTCCATGCTAACTAGTAAAGAAAATGGATTTCACTTTTCAAATCCTTTAAGAACAGAGCTTTAGCTTTGCCAACATCTGGCATTGTCCATCTTACATATAATATCTTGATACTGTTTTTTCAGTGTCAAGCACAGGTGCTATGGCTGCCATAATATATTTTCTCATGAGTAATGCTGTTTACAACTGAATGTGTTATTTTGTGTTGATACTAATTGTTCAGACTAGATGATCTCTTATGTTACAGGCATAGTTTAATGCCAAGGTGCTGTACTTCTTTCAGTTCTGCTGAAGAGGAGAAGTCAGTATACACTGAGGAATTCACATTATCGCTTGCCTCAGACCATATGTGCACATAACACAGGAAGGGGACCTGGTCTGTTCTTTAGGCTTATAACATCTGTCTCTAGGAAAAGCTCTGTGGAGAGAAGAGAAATATACAAAGATAGGGTGGATGTACCTCTTTTGTACAAGCCAGTGACAGTGTAACAGCTCTTTTTACCCATATTGTGCCAAGAAACAGTAGCTTTGCAAACATAATTTTCCTTCCAATATGTATTTCATTTTCCTTTCAGTTCATTTACTGTAGTTTCTACCATATGAAATGGTGAACAGCATGTTTGCTTTTGAATCATATTGTTCAGCTACCTACAGCTTCCACCCTGAGAAACAGAGAATTGGCTCATATTCCAGTGCCCATTGAACAGTTCGAAAGTTAAATGACTGCAAAGCAGATGCTGTGACAAAATCTTTTTCTTTGACACACGTGCATCATGGAGCCACAGCCTCAAACATGTCTGAAGTTCAGACTGGAGGCTTTAGTCAACAGAGCCTGAACATAGATACATCTTTCCCTGGAGGCCCCTGAAGTGTTGGGTGAAGGAAGAGGGTGGTCTGAGGGAGTATGGACAGAGGGCTTCTACAAATCAAGCACAAATTCTGGTAAATACGTAACTGCCTCCAGAATGGCAGAGGATTTTGAAAGAGGCTAAGTGCAGTAGGGGTGTGGAAATGGGTGATCTTGGTGACTGATCTGCAGCAAATGTCTTGCAGACATGCAAGTATAGCTGCAGGGGAATGCACTTGATGGTTCAAGTCTTATCTCCACTCTGTTTGTCCGTGTGTCAGAGGCCCCTTACAGTTTGCTGAGGTAATTAAGTCATACCCAAAATTTTCACTGAACATTTGGACATTCCTCCACCACAGGCTCAGAGACTTCCCATGTTATTTGTATGACCTGAGGCAGGCCTCAGCACCTTTAGCCCAAACCCTGCCTGGACACCTGTCTCCTCCTCTTGTGTGGAAGACAAGGTGGGCAGAGTCCTCACCCCTGCACTGCGTGCAGCACCTGGAGGTTCAAGAAATGGATCTGCCTTCACGCTCTTCAGCTCTCTTCACTTGGTGTCCCTCTGTGCCAGTGTGGCCTGTTCCCAGTCTGCTCTTACAACAAGAGGGAATAAACAAAACCAAGAAATATTTTCATTCTATCTGAAACATGACAAATGATCACCAGTCAGCAAACACTGTATCCCTGATTACATCAAATTATTACTCTTGTAATGTCTCTCAAAATATGCAGTTGCTAAAAGCTCTGGCAGCTCCAGAGGATTCCTAGAAATTTTTTTCAGGAAGATCTGTTCTAGGAATACTTTCTTTTAAGAGGTACATGCAATATAAGTACTTGTTTTATGGGTGGCTGTATTACTGAAGACATGCAAAGTATATGTAGATGAGCAAATTTAGCTGTGCTAAAAGATGCAGTTGCTGAGCATTAGCCATCACTTTAGGGATGCAAGTAATTTGGAATATGGTGATACTTGTATGCTGTAAATTTATGAAGTAAAAGATTCAGGTTGCAAAGTAAAAGAATCAGGCAAAATCTGGGGGAAAAAAAAAAGCAGAAGCTGGTAATAAAATATATAAAAAACTGGACAACATAGGAAAGTCAGATATTTCCAGACTTACAGATGCAATATATCCAGTTACAGTGTGGATGGATTTCACACTCAGCCTAAAAAAGTTTTTAAGATTTTTTCAGTTTGTTGCTGGATTATAAAAAATCCCAGCAAATAATACCAAAACCTCACGACAGCAAAAATAGCAAACTGCTTCCAAATATTTACAAAAATATACATATTATATTTATGTAATTGGATAATATCAGGGTGAGCAAAAATGCCCATTAGAAGCTCTGTGTAAGAAAAAAAAAAACAAATAATTTAAAATTATTCTGCACAGTAATCACACATCAACCCATTAATTGAAATAAAAACATGCTTTCAAATTAGACATTTTGTAATAATTTGCTTATATGAGCAAATCTTCATCTATAGATCTATCTATAGTTTAGATAGAATTTTGAATTATGGTTTTGACAAACCAACATTTATCCTATGCATCTTATTAAAAGAAGTCAGGCTAGATTCTATTCTGAATTATAACCTGGAAAATCCTCATGGAATGGCGTCATTATGCAGGCTCTAAACCAATACAGAACTTGTTTTACTGTATTTAATTCAAGACATTAATGGAGCCTAAAGAGATGTTTTCAATTTTACAGGCTGGACATCAATTACTTTTTTAGGGCAGGGTACCCAAAGATGAACTCAGAATTGAAGTCATTAATTTGAAAATATTGAAGGGAAAAACATTTACATCACAATTAGAGATTGTATTCATGCATTAGAAGAAAACTAAGGTCAATGAATATACCAAGCTCATATTAAAAAAAAATTTCATTCTTTAAAGAGTCCCCAGAAGAGCAACATGTTGTTGTTCCAAAATGAAACTGAATACCTTTAAGTTATTATAGCAGTTACCTAAAATCACTACAAATATATCAGACAGGCTATGATAACTAAAAATTGATTGTTTCAGTCCTTTTTTGGTTACATTGATCTAGTGCCTGTCATTATTTTACATTGAAATTTCATCAAGTAGTTCTATTCTCATATCTTGCAATGAAAAAGAAAATATTTAGGATTACTAAATAAGTAATTCATTTAACCAGAGAGCTCAACCCAAATGTGACTTTTTGCCAAAGTAACCTTTGTAGTTATAGTTTCCCACGTCTTTTTTGATATTAGGATATGGAAATCTTGGTTTGAAAATTTTATTCTATTCAATATCCCAGAAGTACATTAAACTAATTTTCCATATATCAATTTGTTTACATGGTGGTTCAACTGATAGCAGTAATACAAATTTAAAAACCTTTTTCAACTGGGTTTTTCCTTAATGAAAATGTAACTAGAGGTTGGACTAAATAGGTTCTATTCTCTTCAGATTAGGAACTTAATTTATGAACTAAAGATCAGTATGTCAAAGCTTTTATCTAAGAATATAAATATAAACCTTTAGAATTTTCAAAATTAGGTACTCTTTCTCCTTTAAAACAATGCAAACCTGATTTTATAGAAAAATCTTTCTGCCTTAGAGTCTTTAAATAAGTTGAAATAGAAAGCCACAATACTCTTGCTTAATTAAGGGATTCTAAAGAAAAACAAAAATAAACAAAAAAATAAAAAAGGAAGCAAGAGAAGAATTAGTTTACATTTTAGAGGAAAGAAAAAAAAGGGTAAAAAGTAAGACGTTTGAAGGGCTGTCTGTAATTATGATCTTACCTATAAAAATAAAATATTAAAAACAATTACTTCACTACCTGACTGACCAGGCTCTTGTGTCCAAGGCTACCTTTTGTCTTCTGATTGCACTCACACCAATATTTGCGATATCCTCTGCTAAGTGGGAAAAATATTATCACATCTTGCAGAGGAAACACAGAACCTTTGCACACAAATTCTGGCAGGTTAAAATATTTCTCAGTTCATCTTTTGGTTTTGATTATGGCCCTTAAAATTTGCTTCCAGCTTTCTGGTACCATTTTTGTTTCTATAATCAACTGCAGACTTGAAAGCAAGGAAACTTGATTTTGTCAAATTTTTGGCTCTAGTGCTGCAAACATCTCTGTGCAGGTGGACTCACCTTGTTGAAATCACTGGGTCAATGTAATGTTATTTGAATCATTCTGCTTTACTTTTCTTTCTTTTTTTACATTTGTGTGGTCATTCTCTTCCTCAGAGAGATGGCTGTCACTAAGGAAGAGGGTGACAAATGAGCAGCTGTACCTATGCCAGGAGATGAAGGAAAGCTTGTGGGAAAAATTTGCCAGATTACACCAAACTGAGCTTTTCAGAGATAATAATCACCAGGTTGAGTGTACACACCTCAGTCCCATGGAAATCTACTCTCTGATGAATGTAGCAGTCCTGAGCTGTTTCAGGAACAAGCGGGTAATAAAACCAAGGCCTCCTGTAATGCAGATTGCCTCCTCTGCAGCAGAGTCAGAAGCAGGGGGTGTCTACCAATTTGCACTGCCACAATTCACAGGCGCTTGTAGCAGTGAGAAATACATTTAAACTGTCAGGCTGGGTGAACACAGCCTGTGTAACTCTCCGTTTCCCCCATGGCTACCAAGATGAGATGACTTTGACCAGAGGAGCATGGAGTTACACCCCTGTGCACCTGGTAGAGTTTGTTAGTGGTTGCTTAGCAAATACAAGGCATATATATGGAAAGCCAGGAAGATGGATTATTGTAGTCATGGATTTTAGTTACAATTAATGTCCAAAGACAGCTACTAGCTTCGTAATACTTTTATGCCCCAACTTAAACTTTTGAAAATGCAGCAGTAGGTGTCTCAAGCCCATCTGAGACTCTTGTTTAGACTCCTAAATTATTTAGATATATTTTTTATCCTTAGGGGTTTTTTTGGCCAGGAAAAGAGTTTGTATTTGTGAACCCTGTGACTAAACAAGAAGTCATAAAATTCAAAGCATATTGCTGTTCTGATTTAAGAACATTAAAAGTTATTTTAGGAATTGCAACTTCTTTATTTTTCTTTTAGAAGGAATTCCCTCTTACTAGAGATAATACAAATCCAACAAAACCTGGGAAAAAAAAGCACACACACACATGCTGAAATCAGGGTTAATCTCTAGTCCCTGGATGTTTCAGGCAGTCATAAAAGCAGTATCTTCATATGATGGGATGAGCCAAAGAACAAGTATGTTATGTGGAGTTTAAAGCAGTTCGACACTACATGAATCCAGGTTTTCCATGATTCTGTCTTTTGGGCACACAGTTAGAAAGAGGCACTTGGCTAACACTGTTCCTTTGTAGCAAAGGTGGCCAGTGGTGTACTGAGCTGCTTTAGGAACGATGTTGCTAGCAGGCCGACAGAAGTGATCCTTGTCCACTACTGACCACTGGTGTGGTAACCTCAAGAGTGCTGAGACCAGTGGTGGATTTCCCAGAATGATGGAGATACACTGAAGATGACATCCAACAAAGAGCCTCAATGGTGATTAAGGGACTGGAGAACCTTTCCTAAAAGAAAAGTCTGAGAAAGCTGGTACTGTTCAGTCTACAGGAAAGCAAGCCCAGGGCAGATTGCATCATGATTTACAAATATCTGAGGGAAGGATGTAGAGATGATGGAGCCAAACTCTTTCCAAAGATGACCATTGGGCAAGGGCAAAAGGCAGTGGGCAGATATTGAAACAGGAGATTCCAAAAGAACCACAGATAATATTTGTTAATGAGGGAGGGACTGAGCATTGCCATAGGTAGTCAAAAAGTTGTGGAGAATGTTGGGACACAGTCATGGGCAAGTGGCTGGGCAAGGAGCTCTAGGTAGTTCTGATTCTGCAACGATTTTGGATCAGAATGTCTCACAGGTCCCCAACAGTATTAAGTGTTCTGGCATCTCTGGAGGATTCCCACCACAGACTCTTCTTTCCACCACCAGGCCCTTCTGCTCAGGCAACCAGCCTATGATCACAGGAGCCGACAAGCCTGTGGCTAAAGCCCAACCCCACCACAAGGCACAGCCGTGCGATGGCAGCCAGAGTCCTGCAGAGTGGGAGCTTTCTTCCTGCTGGGGTGGTTGTCATCCTCAGTGAGAGCTGGGACTAGGCAGAACAGAGAAAGAGGAGCCCACTGCAGCATCAGTGGCAGTGCTTGTGGAAGTGGGGATGGGGCCACCTTTGCATGTGTGGCATTTGCTTTCCTTCTTAACCTGCTTTTATGTCGAGCCACAAGTTTTCTCACCTTTTAACCCTTCAGTGCTCTCCTCCACCAAGCAGTGAGTGAGCAGCAGTGTGGCACGGAGCTCCTGGCTGGGGGTTAAAGCATAACACGGCTCTGCCGCGGCTGTCCAAGGACTGCAAACCCAGCACAGCCAGAGAGCACGCTCAGATAGAAGGGGCACTGTACGGTAGCTGCCTCTTTCCTCACACTGTCCTCAGGGCTCCTGGGCGTACACCCACAGTGTGCATACCTGAGCAAGACCTCGGACTTGGGCTTGAGTCTTGGCTTTGGGGAGATCAGCAGCTCTGGGTGCTGAGGTAAGGCCACCCCTTTGCATGCTCCTCTCCCAGCTGCCCTGCTCTAGGGTGCTGGGGGTCCCACACAGTGACTGTTCCAGGGCCACAGGCCCCGCTGAACACTCTGGGAGAGTTCCTCTGACTTCATTGACCACTTCCTCCTTCAGGTACACATTTTGTGATTCTGTGATTCCATATTTGGGGAAGAATAGACATCCTCTCATCTTTTGATGAGTTTTTCTTCAGAATTATGATAAATTTCTAATCAGAAGCTCTTATCAGAGGTTTCAACTTCCCAGAGGTCTACTCTAAATACCATACTTCTGTGACTAGTCTGACAAATTCCTGAGGTTTATGTCCCAGATACTCAGAGACCCAAGTAGGAGTGTTGCTCTCCTAAACTTTCTGTTTCTGAATATAGGAAGGACTTCTAGGGGCTGCAATGATGAGTGGCTGTTTTGGCCATCATGATGACAAAATGGTTGATTTTAAACTTTTCAATGTATAAGAAAAATAGGTAATCAGAATGGTTACCCTGGATTTCAAGATGACAAGCTTCAATCTACTCAGGAAGCTGCTGGGCAGTGTCCCAATGGAATCTGCCTCTGAGTGCCACTCAATTCTTAAGAAGCGCATTTTAAAAACACAGGATCGGGCAATTCCTCAGTGTCCAATGTCAGGCTGAACAAGGAACTCAGGTTGAAACTCAAGAGGGAGAGAAAATTATGTATGTGGAAGTAAGGTCAGGAAAGAAATTTTTGAACTTTTGAAGCAAAGTTAATGAGCTGTGATTCAAATATTCAGGATGAAGATATGAAAGGCCAAAGCTCAGTTAGGAGTTGAGACTGGTCAGTGTTGTGTCAGACAACAAGAAGGTCTTTTTAACGTACATTAATAGTAAAGGAGGTCTAAGGAAAAGATTGGGAGGATATTTGCTGAAAATGTTCACTTGGTAAATCAGAATGAAGAGAAAGTGAAGCCATTCAATGATTTTTTTTTCCCCTCAGATTTTAATAACACACACAGACCTTGGGCTGATCCTCGGAGTTGAAGGGACAGTCGGTCTCAGCATCATCATCACTATGGGATCAGGAGAAACTCTGAAGCACCTCCTCTACTCCTCCTTCACTGATCTTGGTGTCTGCAGGACTCTTTCAATCATATGCTCGCACTTCTTTCTCATAGCTGCTCCTGTGCAGCAGTTTTCAGCCTTTCTTGAGTTTGTTATCTCAGAGACATGCCAGGATTGTCACTTGTTTTTTTGGCCAGCAGTGTGTCTGTCTTGCAGTTGGCTCTGTCAGATACTGTGGCAGTTTCCAGCATCTTTTCACAGACACCCCTTCTGCAGACCCTTTGCTACCAAAACCTAGCCTCTCAAACCCAATACTTTATATGCAGCAAGAGAGGAGGCATTGCTCCTGCTCTCCCAGCAACCACCTCCAGACACCAAGGCCAAGGGTAGCCAAGCCCTCTGAGCAGCACCTGGGCTAAAAGGCCTGACCACCACTGGCAAAGAGCTATTTAGGTATCATAAAAGCACCAGCATTTATTTGCTTGAGTGCTAATGATAGACATAACTCTATTTATTACACAGATAGTAGATATTACAGACATTTTCCCTAGGTATCTTCCCAGTAATACTCATGAATTGGTAGTTTACAACAGTTTGGAGCCAAAGCTCAGCTGATTACATATGGCTTTTTTAGTGAAGAGATGTGATTACAACACCTAGCTGACCTCGTCTGTTTAGGAATCCTGTGATAGCTTTTTAAATACACAATTTCAGAGGGGTGAAAGAATTAAAGGACTCAGACAAAGCAATTGTGTGATCATGATGAATGCCCTGGTGGAATGACTTTGAAAGTGTAAACTCTTGAACTGAGCCTAGAAATTCTTTTAACTGTGGTTTATGTAAACATTTCACATCTTGCACCATAGCAAACCTGTGCCCCTACTATGCTAAGATTAAGTTGCAGTGCTTGGAAGTATGCAGAAATTGTTTCATACATAATCTTATAGCACAGTTTTTACTCCTTTTTTTAGCAGAACATTTATATTTTATCTGAAGAAAAGGTAATATCCTGTTGTAGCAACATTAAAGGCTTGTTAGAAACTTCAATAAAGCAAATACAGTCCTGGCAAAAGTTTATATTAAAATTTGGCATTTAATTGGCTCAGTCCCTTGATAGCAGCAGCAAAGTTATTATTATGTTCTTGACTACCATTTATATGTGCTGCTTTATCAATCACTGCCCTACAGCTTGATGTTCTTCCACTGAAGCAAGTAAATTGTATGTTAAAATAGGGAGAGGAGACAGAAGACAGGAGATGTAGGGACAGAATTGAATGGTTTTCTGGTTCACACCTGAGACTAATGAAAAGCAGGTGATCTGGGTCAAGAATTTCAACAAAAGTGGATTCCAGATTTAGGCATCTTAAATCCATCCAAGCTCTAATATTTCCTGTTGATTTGCTCTAGGCTGCAGAAAGTGCTCTGCCAACAGAAAACACCAGGAACAGAGAATTGGGTGGAATTTGGGATTTGTGAATTGAAGCCAATGCCTATATACAGTCATAGAAACACAGTTATGTTGCCATTTTGCCATTTTAAAAACATTTCAAAGACCCCACACAGTCATCGGAACCCAATTTTAAGTACATTGCCTAGTTGGCTTTCTTTTCTTTTTTTAACAGATCTTCTGGTTTGCTGCAATGAGAACTATACCATACACAATTATGCTGAAAATTCACAGCTTTTGAAAAAGAGTACAATAAAAACAACGAAAAATTGAGCATACAGCTTGGTTTGCTCTGTAGTAACCTCAAAGGAAAAGTTCATGATAGATAAATTTCATGATTTAGGGCAAATCTGGGAGAAAACTTTTAAAGGGGTTCTTCTAGAAAGTAAATCTGCTTAACAGCCTCTTTTCTAATTGGTTTGGGAAAAGATTTCTTTGGAGAAAAGGGGAAAAAAACTGTTCTTTTAATAGGCAAAGCACTTCTTAGCACAAGAAAATGAACACTATTAAACAACAAGACCTCTCACCACTCCGCAGAGATGACAAATTCAGAAGGTCCCTCTTGGGGGTTGCAGCTCGGCTCACTCAGTCTGTCCCCAGTCCCTCCGGAGCTGGGAAATGCTGCAGCCCAGGCCAGGCCCCAGTGGGCCACAGGCATGAACCCTTGGTGTTCTTTCGGGTTTGTAGTCTAGAGCAGGTTCAAACAGTTCTAAGAAAAAGAAAAAAACTATAGTCTAGGGACCATTTTTGCTTTAGTTAGCTAAAAGCNAGACAACACTGTTTAGGAGAAGGATGTGAGGGAGCAAGTGCAGTCATTCTTGGAACCAGTCTTAAAGGTGTAAAGCTTATTTTTGGGCTAAATAGATGAATGGGGATATAAGATCATAAAGGCGCTGCAGGACAATAAATGATGCTTGCCAGGTTTAATTTTTCATTGATTTTTGTCCCCTGGAGATACGTGTTTTACGTGAACCAAATGGTCCTCTCCAAGCAAAGAGATTGTCTGTGGAGCCTTGAATTTCATAAATCAAGAGAAGCCACGTTTCCTGAAAAATTCTAAATATGTAGGACATGACAGAAGGAATTGAGCATATTTATAACAGCATACTCCTGTTTTCTGCAGCAATTGAAAACTATTAAAAGGGCTAGAAATACTTTGCTTTTTACAACTTGAGAGAGCTCGGTGCTTTTCAAGCTTAGGTTAAGTCAGATATTTCCATTTGTATTCAGATTATGCCACTTAGTTGGGAAGAAAATCTTCTTGCTATCTGTGCGATCTCCTGTTGTCTTATTCCCATTCTGCACAAAACACCAGTTCTGATATCACATTGCTTGGCCCTTCCAGAAACACATCTATGTTCTTTAGTACCATTAGGAACCAACACGGCATGTTTCTCTTTCATGTAGGGTCTGATCCAAATTTCATTGATAATTTGCAAATCATCCACTTGATTTCTAGCAGCCTATGTTAGATTTCAGGTTTCATCAAAACGCTGGCATATCTGCCAGTCCATCTGGAAATACATTAACAGATCACATTTAGGGGGATCTTACCTCAGATTTTAAAGGAACCAGCCCTTAAGGAACACAGAGATTTAAATTAAGTAAGTGCACACATGGCACTTTGAACAATGATATATACTAGCAGAACATCTCAAGCACACTGTGATTCACATATGGGTTTCAGCTAGCAACGGGAAAAGGCAGAAATAGAACCACATGCATTTAGTTCTGTCTGCTGCAACCCTGAATGGAGGATGACTGCAGGAGCCTTAACTCCGCTTGTACATCTTGTCTTGGTTCTAATTTAAGCACAACTATTTCTGACGCCATCTGCATTCAGCATTAGAAGTAGACAATGTACTAAATTGGAAGTTTTTAAATCCTGGAGGAGCAGTGCGCCTTCAGTTGCATGCTATCCCAATCTTTTGTGCCTTGCTCCCACCTAGGGGGTGATGGACTTTTGTGTTCATTTACACTGTCAGTCTAAACACACCATGACTAGTCAGAACAGTGAAATTCTGCTCCATGGGCCACCCAAATGGTGACTTTGGGCCACCCGGGCTCATGCAAGATACTGAGATCCTAGAACTCCACCACAGAGCTAGACCATTGGAAGAATTATAGCCCTGCTGTATATGCCCTCCACAGGGATGGCTTTGGAAGTCCAGCTAATGGGACAGTGTCACCATAATTTATATATATCATTAACCCCTGAGTCATGAAAACATAAGAGTTTTTTGCCAATCACAATTATACTAATTAAGAAGCATATATCAAGCTAATTATTACACTGTTTTAGTGTGTGATATCCTGTCTTTGGTCTCATGTCCAAGAGTAAAAAGGAACTGACTGCAAATTAAGAATATACTCCGAAAACCTCACTATGCCAGTTGTAGCTGGGCCAAGCAATGAGTAATAGCGACAATATTTGCAAGGATTCTGAGTGCATGAATGCCAGGGAAAGATAGCTGAGTTATCCTGGGTGGTCCAAAAAGATACTAGCAACAAAAGAGTAAGGAGGTAAAACAAGAAAGTTCAATTAGAATCAATTGCCCTGATTTTAAAATGAGCAAAGTCTTTGCTTTTCCAAAGACTGGAAAACGAAGTTGGAAATGGATAGATGCAAACATGATTTGAATTTGAGATTAATGAGGGAGCAAACCTAGGGCTTTTTGTTTCTCTCCCTCCTCCTGTGTTTAAGAACACTCTTCTCCTGAGCAGGTATTAGGAAAGGTGAGACACCAGAGATGAGCTGCTGGCAGATGAGGGGTACTCCCATTTGTTGGGATTCCCACTCAAAATTAGGTCAAAGACATGAAATAATGGGGAAAAAATTGCCCCACTGAACTTCAGGTCTGGTTTCTGTCCTTCTTTCAGATATTCTAAAAGGTTGGTTGTTTTTTTTCAATCTAATCTAAGTATATTGGTGCAAAACCGGAGACAAAAGGCAAAAATTTTTGTTGCCCAGAATTTTCAAAATAGCGTAGTGGTTTGGAATAATTCAATTTCTGGGCAGAAGAGTTGAATGAATCTGATTTATAATTATTTAGGAAACTGATTTCAAACAAAAGAGATTTTTGAATGGTTTCTAACTATATACCAATGCAAGACAACATACATGAAGTTAACAATTTATATCTACAAAAAATGAGAATCTGATGTAAATACAACTGATTTGGACAAGTCTTGTACTGCAATAGATGAGAATTTCATTCCATTGATACTTGGGTACTTAAAGAGAAAAATGTGCAATAGAAACAGGAATTCTTGCTGCAATATTCAATCAAAATTAGGACATTAGTGCCATTTCTAGACCTGTTACTCAAATTTAAATATAGAAATGTTAAAGATGTAAGGGAAGAAAAGAACAACATAAAAATCAATGTTAAAGAAACTAGAAAAGCATCATTATGATATGATATTTAGTATATCTAGATCATCAAACATACAGTTAAGGGATTGTCTGAATTCTCTGTATAGGTCCTTGCACATCTGTTTCCAGAAGTTTGGGTTGCTCATTCTGGCTGAAAAAAAAAAAATCAGATTAATAGGATACTGAGTAAGATTTTAATTTAACCAGAATATGAAAGATAGCGGAAATAATTTAAGTTGGAATAAAAGAAGAGATGAAGTCACCAGTTCATGGAGTTTTTATTATTGTATCAATCTTTCTTAACATGTTCATATTAATTTTTTGTGAGAAGTTTTGTGGCTCAGGAGTGTAAGCAGTTGTGTTTGAGTTTGGATTAACTAAACCCCACACTTTAACCCTTGTTTAATGAAGGAGCCTGGAAACTATAAGTTAGTGAAGTCTCAGCCTTTAAGGTTCATTAGCTGGCAAGATTAGAGTAGGTGAATTTTCTCTGGTGTTTTTTAAAAGTGATGATATTACAATAAGTTTTTTCTGTCTTCCTCATCACTTACTTACTAACTAGCTTCAGGCAATGCAAAGAAATCTTTCCCTGGGACACCTGGTCTACACCTCCTGCTCACACATTCAAAGTTAGGTTTCTAGTTTTGCAACTGTGAAGGAATTAATTGCCAGGCAAGACTTTCTGCCTTCCTCTGTAGTGCTAAGCATGGTTTGCTTGCTGATTTGTCTGTTTCTCACCTAATCAGATTTTGGGGGCACTGCCAGAATTTGGACAATATCTGATGCTATCTCTCCCTGGCATGAATAGTTTAATGGGTAGTAGGATACAGCGCTATCAGTGAGGTGGCAAAAGAGAGTGATTTTTTGGGTCCTGGAGAGAGGAATCTCCAGGAACTGATGTTCTTCTTCCCATGGCTGTTTAATAGCAAAGGAAGAAAGGTTTCTGTGTAATAATCAGAAGTTTATTACATCATACAGAGATCTGGTTTCCTTCAGTATTTGTGGATCAGGTCTGCTGATAACAGGCCAAATTATTATGTTCAGACTCAGAAACTTAGAAGTCATTCCTATAACCTGCATTCATCCATATATTCATACAAAATGCCCAGTGCATTTTTTGCACACATAAAATGTCCTCAAATACAGACCAACATAAGCAAAGCATAAGTTGCCTTCACTAGAGCGTCACTCAGACTTTGAAGCCCAAGAGGAGACAAGTTATATGAATGTACTTATATGTACGGGTATATGCGTTGTATACATACAGATTTCAGTACACTCTTTGGATTTTGGAGCCAGTCCATCCCATACTGTCCTTCTCATTTGGGGTCCATCTGTTTAAAAATACTATCTCTAGTACCAACAGTCAGTAACAACCTTTTTTATTTTTTTGTATAGAAAACCTCCACTTCAAAGGGCTGGAGTATTTTGGACATCTGTTCCTGCCTTATTTTCGTAGATCCAAACCAAAAGAAAGCTACTCCTTTTTCAGAGCTCATTATGTCTTAGGTACACTAGTGATTTCTTACCTTCAGTTATCCATTTTCAGTACATAATTTTATGTATGCGCCAAACAGCCACACAGTTCTTAATGTGCACTGCCAATCTTCCATGGCCTACTAATTCACATTTGCTGAAGCAATGAAAGAAGATGATGAAAATTAAAGCATCTCAACTGTTTGGAAAATACTGAAAAGCAAAGTTCAGCAAGAAGGAGTGTATACATTGGCTATAGTTCACCAGGGACACACTGTCTGGACACCTTTGAAGCAGAAACCCTGAGGAAGCTTGGTGTGCTGCTCTAAAGGAGACATGAAACAAAGGATGGAGTGGCACAGAGGTTCTGTGGTCATGCTCTGTTGAAATCAATGCACATATGACACAGAGAATGGAGTAACACAATGGGGTTGTGATCATGCTCTGTTGAAAACAATGTGCCTAATCGGAACAAAGCCAAGGAATGTACCAGGTGGTGAATGAAAGCTAAACTTTGCTTCATTAACTTGAAAATACATATTAATTTTCATTCTTCTACAAATACTAATGACTAAAGTCAATCAAAATCCACCTAAACATGAAATTACATCACCTGTAACATTATCTTTGCCCTCCCTCGAAGAAAATAATATAAATACAGCTTAGGAAAGGGAGGTCTAAGGAGACTCCATTCTAACTTCTGGCATCGTTGACAAGCTGTACCTGTCTTCTCCCTCCACAGGGACATTTATAGGGTAAGAACTTTATTATACGGATGCTAAATAATTATCTTAGCTGGCTTTCACTGGGCATTAGAATTTGTCTGTATATTGCCTCAAATTCATTTTTGCCAGTCACTATACTGTCAACATCAATCTCTCAATCGCAGTTTACTATTATCACTGCATTTGTCAATAAAATGTGTTGTTCTGTAAGCTGTTTAGTGCAAGTCCTTCATCAAGGACTAGCAGGCACTGACAGTTCGTCACTTGACAAGACTGATAATATGCCAACTAACAGTGGGGAAATCCCAAAAGGGGCCTCTGTTTCTAAACTGATATAAAGAATTTGACTCTGATATGCTGTCAGTGCGCACCCCAGTACCACCCTCTGATACATCTGGCTGTTCAGTGTGGGTCCCCATAGTAGGATGTAGACAGGCTGGTCAGGCACAAGGGTCTTCTGTGGTTTTGGGCATTGACAACCTGATCAAACAGAAATGGTTTAAGGAAACTGCTCTTTCATGTGACAGTATCTGTAGAATGACTCACTGTTGTTCCAAAAGGAAGTCCTTATTTTACTTATACCTAACTCATAGTGGCATATAGAAATGAGCAACACAGAATGCTCTGAACAAATGATTTTCTGAAGCAGAGTTTTGGAAAAAATATTATATAGTCACTTATTTAACTATTATTACTCTACATCTCTCCTTTCCTTACATTAGATTTACCTCACATTAAACAAACAACAGCATAACTATGCTTCTCAGGAATCTCTTGCAGATGATTCAGCATGGTTTGTCTGTTTCCATCAAACTGAGTTTTGGGTCTCCGTAGAGTTATGTCATGCAGAGGTCTACCAATATGTGTTTCTGATTCAGATATCAGGGGTTTGCAGCCTTTCCATGTCTTATGCTAATCCTTCTCTTTCTTCTGGTTTGATACTGTGCAAACACAGAACTTGATGAAAAGAGGTGAAAAGAACATGACATCATTACTAAGCTTCAGGCACTTAGGCATTGAGTAATTCTATGAAAGCCATAAGCAGCTGGGTCTCCCGTTTTACTTAAACCCCTGTAAAATAAGTGTTAAATTAAAACTTGGAAGCTTTTGTTTACAGAGGAAAAAAAAAACCTGAATACCAGTTCCACAGCCTGAAGTGTTCACAGTGATGAACATGTTCAACATGTGAACTGTGAGTTCACAAATCAGCATTTTTTTACAATATTGCAATTTTCTCTGCTTTCCACATCATGGGTCTTTCTTTCTCTCCAGTGTCCAGAGCAGAGATCCTGGCAGCAGCTAATACTTACGGTTTTGCTCACTGAGTTTTACCTCGCAGGTGGGTCCCTGGTTGTAAGGCAGTGGAAAGGGTGAGTGAGGGAGGGGGAATGATAGCATGGTTCTCCATTCCTATAGAAGGGTATGAATGTGTACCTCATTATGTTTGTTTGACACAACTATTTTAATCAAATTTTTATGTATTTAGGAATAGAATATCAAAACAGTATCCTCTATTAGACAGACTTGTGATTTTGTATTAAAAATAAAACCCCAAACCACACAACAGACCTATTTTTCATGCCTCACAATGACTGAAAGTAATTATATTTTTAGCCTCTCAACTTTCTTGTGTGGGCCATATGAAGCTATTTGGGTTTAGTAACTCATGCAATAATTCAGCATGCTCAGTTTCTTTCAGCTCATTTGTGCAGGTGTTTCATGATAAATTACTCAGGATCTCAGGCTTGATATTGTATTGCCAAATATTTACCATACCCTTTAAGCAACCTTTAGGCCAGGGAAAATCTTTAATCAACATTTCTTGCATAAACTCAACTTGTATAATTCATATAAGCTGAGTGTTTGCAGTCTGAAAGAATGTAGCCTGGCCAAAGACTACAGTAATAACAGACCAGCTAGAAATAATGTCATCATTAGCAGAAAAATCATGACATCTTGATTCTAATTTTTTTTTTTCACCAAAGAAAGCTAAATGGCACAATGCAATGGATCATTCCAGACACATTTTTGGTCATAGCCCACAACACAAATGTAAAGAAGCTAGAAGAATCAAAAAGGAAAAGTGATTTCTTGAAAGAGGCAGCATCATTTTTTTCATTCCAGGTTCTGCTCTCTGATCTCTGAAAAATTTCAGTGTTCCGTCCATTTGCTCTTTATCTCCTGTAATACATTTTTCATTCCCTGTACATTTTACGTGGTCTTTTGAGTGACTTTTTAGTGGAGCAGTCAAAAGTCATACTTGATTACACTTAATATTGTTGAGAACTGAGAATAGCTAAGAGGTGCATGATCCTTTATTATTATGTTCAAGTAGTCACATAAAAAATTCCAAAACCAGAATCAGTAAAATTGGCTTCTTCACATAAAACTCTCCATAATTAGTTTTGCTTTCCATATCAGTGGAATCTGTTTTGGGCAAGCTTCAAATACAGACATACTGGCAGTCAGCTCCACTTAGGAAAGCCAAACTACCCACTACTAGTCTCAGTCCTTCAGTGACAGAAACAAAGCCAAACTGAGCCAGCTCAGAGACTGAGTCCCTAAACCAGAATATCATTAAACACATCCATCTCAAACAACCTTGTCTGATGGCTCATAAAGCATAAACATACCCCCCAACTTGTAGAAATTTATCATCAATTACAATTACTCAGATTGTCTCATTACAAAAACTTGGTAGGATTAGAAGGGGAATAATATATGATATTGTTATACAGCTATACAAAGTGACCTTAAACTACTGTGACACTTTTTCCAAGAAAAGGGTCTCAAGGCTTCTGTTTTGATTTTTTTTAACTGCATTTTTCATACACTGAAGGCCTTTCATTTATCTTAAAACTGCATTTTATTCCACACTGAGCTGCCAACAGCAACGGTTGATTTGATTTCATTTTAATGAGAAGATAAATGGCCTTTGAAGTAAATAGCCAATTAATAAATATTAGAATGCATTACTAAAAGGCTCTTCAGTTATTTCTGAGATATAAACATATGTTCATTTCCCAAATAGTTGAAGATTGAGGCAAAACCACCAAGTGTATGATAATTCTATTCCCTGAAGATCTCTGGCTCCAGTTTTATAGAGAGAAAGACACAAAAAAAGTCCAAAATGGCTACCATGACATTTGCCCTGTGGAGCAGTTTCAGTTTCATCAAAACAATAGAAAAATTATGGAGAAAACTTGTTTGTTCTGCCTCAATCCCTTTCTTCCCCATCTTTACAGTTATTTCATTAATGCCATAACTATGTTCTCTCCAGCTAATTGAATATCTAACCCATTTGCCATATATTCCTTTAAAAAATTAATTAAATCTGCCAGTAAAGAAAGATCCATATTAAAATTGCTTATAAAATGCACTAAAATGACTGGTCCTGTTTTATAAGGCTATCCATAGCACAGAAACAGTCAAAGCAAAGCTCTATAAATATCAGCTGCTTTGGAAAATGTGCAAGTATAGCCTTAACATTTAAAATGTCTATATTCTGTTAATTGTATGTTATTCAGCAATGCTTTAATAATATGATGTGTCTCTATCTTACAGAGCCCTTGCATATTCCATAACTCCTGGTATATGGTCCAGGACTTCAGTGCTCTATGCTTTTCCAAAAGCAAGGACATGTTCTCAGATGTCAGATACCAGCCCACTTTACAGAAGATAACAAAATAGACACTCTCTACACAATATGCCAACATAGACAGCACTGAAAAATGTTCCTCAAAAACCTCACGCAGAGTATGAAGTAATTTATAGGCAGCCATTAAGACATATTGAGTGTAGGGCTATGTCTATAGGAGGCAACTCGCATGTTTCTGGGAAGCCTAAATCTGTAAAATATAGTGACTTGCCAGATGCCTCCATTATTGTCAAGTTACTCCCTAATCTAGGTACCTATATGAGCAGGAATAATTCATTTCAAAGGGCTTATGTCGTCTATTACCTTTAGATAATTATCTAAATTGCTGTTCAGCACACTAATCTGGAAGACAGGTGGCTTGGGACTACCTGGCAGTAAGTTCAGTGCATTCAAACCCACATCCTGGAAAAATGCCTCAAGTGTAGAGCTACAAAGGCACAGCCTTGTCTCCAGCTATTTTAGTGAGCTAGCACCAAACAACATGCACAAATGCAAGGTTCATTTAATTAAGAGAAAAGAGCACTATAGGGAGTGATCATTCTTAAATGCTGATCTTTCCTTAGCTCTGGAGTTTGTTTTTTACTTAAACCTGGGTTTGGCTGTGTAGAAATAGATCAACTACCCAGCAGCAGCTCTCCCACTCCAAAGCACTGTCAGAGAAAATGGTCTCCTTCCTCTGCAATTCCTGTACCTTTAGTAGCCATTACTTATCTAAACTACTTCCTGGCTCTGTGACTATTGCACTTTTCTAGTAATTTAACCATATAAACCCTCCAGGCTGGGGTGGGTCCCCACACTTTCTGAATAAATGCTGTAAGTAAATCAGAACACCTGCCCCTCTCCTTGTATTTTTGAACAAGTGACTGTTGCTGCTGTGTTGCTTTCTCAGTCCTATGAGGCCAATCTTTGTTCTAATAAATGAGGAGGTCACATACAAAATGCCATTCATGGACTCTTACTCCCTTTGTTATTATGGTCAATTTATTAAAAATTGTCAGAGAAAACAGGGCTACAAATTCCCACCAGGATCTAACCCCAACAATTTACAAGTGCTGGAAGCTGCACTTAGTAATTTCTAATGTATGCTGTTTCTGGCTTCTAAGGTTAACAGCTATGGTAGAGCCTCCACAAATGCAAGCAGGACTCAACAGTGTAGTTAACACTTATTATTTCATCGTCTTTGCATAAAATCCTACAGGCCGTTAGCAGTTTCCAAAAAATGGCTTGGAGATGAATAGCTCCACAGTCTGCTACCATACCTCCTGGGCCACCCTTCTCCTTCATAGTCACCTTTCAATATATTCTCCAGTAGAGACAGAGGCATTTTACATCTGGATGTGTCTGATCTCTTTATCCAAGGAAGCTTTAAAGTAACCCTCCCAACTAATCTCTCTCAAGCACCACAGACTGCTGATTTGTGAGGTGACTATCTTTCACATATATCACATCCAGGCCAGATGTCTCAGCTATTGTAAACTTCATCATGACTTAATGGGATAGTTAAAAATTCTGTGCATTTAAAAAAATGCAGAGGTCATTAGCATCAAACATAAAGGAGAGAGTAAAATAAATTAAAAGTCGTATCACAAGCCTTGATATGGAATGATACTTGTGAAAAACAAACTCCTTCACAAAACAGGGTAAAATATCTTCAGATAACCTGGCAAGTTTTATCTTGAAAATAAGAGATCTTGTATAGAATTATGAACATATAAGCAATATTAGAGCATTGGGATGATTACTTCAAATTTTTCAGGGAAAGAGTTTTCTATTGAATTGATAGTTTCCATATGTAATAACGTGGAAGCAAAGCATAATTATGTGATACTCATAGCATATAAGAGGATGATTACATTTGTAATTATTCTTATTTTTTTAATGTTTCTTAAATTAGATGAGTAATAAAAGCTTATTGTATATGAGAATGAAACCTAAATGACATTTCTCTGGGGAAAAAGTCTTTCTTTGCAGTATGAAAAGTTAGATGAAACAATATTTATTGACTATTTCAGTCAATCTGTTGCCAATTACTCCAGACTTATTCTGTATTTGAACAAAAATCTTTCTGTAAGTCTAATAACAGCTAAAGATATTATTCCCTAGCTTCTAAATACAACCCTTATGCCAGAAAGTAAGCATCTAAAGTGTTCTGCTGTAAATTTTACAGTTAATTAGCTCAGAGGCCAGAGAAGACTTCTATTTAATCCGTCCCTTATATTGACTTTTCCTCATGCTCTGGCCAGTGTTTGTCTCTACATTCTGTTAACAGAAGAGAGCTTTCCGAGTTGTTTTCATACTGCTCCTTAGTTTTGCTGGAGATAGAAATTGCATTTGGCTCATAGGATCAACACTGTTTCTCTGTCCCAGAGACATTCTTTAAGGCTTTTTGGGTTTTTGTGTGGGTTTTTTTTGTTGTTTTTTGGGGTTTTTGGTTCAGTTTGGTTTGGTTTGGTTTGAGTTTTGTTTTTGTTTTTGTTTTTTGAAAAACAGTCACAGTTCTTGCATAAGTAAACTTTCATAAATAATATTCACATAGAAATTTTGGGTTACATGTCTAGCCGGATATAAAAATAACATCTTTGTAAATGAGATTTTGCTTCAATCAGTAAGTAGACCAGTAGATTCTTAGTAAAGAAGACTGAGATTTCTTTAGAGTTGTGTAACATGGTAAAAAAACCTGTGTATGTCTTTTCTTCCCCTCAACCACTTTTTTTTTTCCATTCCAGCTACTGTGATGCTGACGTTCTTTAGTACTGCTTTCTGAAATTTCTGGAAAAAATGGTATTCTAACCATTATATGCTAATACACCTCACTACATCAACTATGTTAACTTGAAAGCATGTAGAACAGAATCACAAAATCAGAACTTGGGGATAAGATGATGTTTGTGCTGCCCATTCCCCCTCCTGACTCTTTTGCAGCTTTTGGTGGACTAGCAGCAAGACAATGACTCAAATTGTTTCTTTTGGTGACCATGATATTTTGCAGCAACTCCCCCATCTGCCTCAATCTCACCACTAATGTCTGTGATAATATTCAAGGAAAAGCAAAGGGAACAAACCCTGACATGACTGATACAAAGACAATTTAAGCCGGCTTTTCTGTTTGTACTGGGAGTTCAACAAAAGTGGGCCCAATAAAATGTATATGTGTGAACTTTTAAATATGTGTTGGAAATTCAAGACTTCGGAGAAATATTTTTGCATCGAAGTTCACTCTCCTATCCCAGAGGCAAAGGGAGACTCTGTGATTATTCAATTTCATATGTTAAGTACTCTTGTGCATTGGAGGTGCTCTAAATACGTCTCTGCCCCTCAAAATAGGATTTGTTGCATGTGTTTGACTAGAGGAAACATCTCAACTAAGTGTGATTTTCAAGTGCACAAATGATATTAATACTTTACCTGATATTTCTACCCAGAAAATTAACTTGCTTCATTACTTCTTTAGTAAGGTTGTATTTAAATGAAGTATATTCCATGATAAATGGATGAATATTTCAACACATATTCATTATCTGCACAAGTCACTGTTCAATAGTTAACTGAAAAGAAATGGGCAGCTATTCCATTATTTTCCATTTTCTTCTGCTAGGAAAAGAAGATACATCTTTCTTCTTTACAGATAAAAAGATATAAATTTCTACATCAGTGAGCACAATATGTATCATCAAAAATTTAATGTTTGGAAAGAAGAAATAGGAATATTTTCCTAGGAATATTTTCTTTGGTTTTATAAGATTTTCTATCTTATTTTTGCCTTCAGTTCACTTTAATTTCAAGTCAGTATCTTGGCATCATCAACATTGTTTTTTTTATATAAGCAATTTCTTTAGAAGAAATCAGAAGAAATCAGAGCTTTAGAAGAAATCAGAGTTTGTCACAGTCGTGACAGTCAGCAAATTAAATTGGTCTTATTCCAGAATGTGACAGATCTTTTTGGGATAAAATGACTGGATGCATGAAATGTATCACACATTACTAAGGTGGTAAATAGATTGTAGATGAGTTTTCATGTCTAAGTTATCAGTTCTAAATGATCATGTGCTGCAAGAACATCACCTGCCCTGCATTTGATGTTCCATAACTAGGATTTCTGTGGCAATTATTCATCTGTTATACAATACTGACAATCATGTTGACATTCACAGGCAACACGTGAGGAGTGGAGTTTTGTAGGGTAACCTGTTTTTCTAAAACATAGCTTCTACTATGGATTATTTTGAAAAATAACAGCAAAACAAGTATTTTTAATTAGTAGGAAATACAGAGATGCCTGTACATTAGACATGCAACAGATTTGGAAATAGTATTTAGTGTTTGATGATTATTATTTGTTATGTGAGATTATATGCTAGATGACAAAGTGACCAAGAAGTAAACATGTCAGTGGCATACATTTGTCATTTCTGTTATTAATGGAGGCCCTGGTTGAAACTGATAGCTCCATTATTAAAATTGAATCTTTCCTCCATAAACCACCCTTGTGTGTATCAGTAGGGCTGTAGGCTAAAAGTACTGATATTTAGCTATATCATTTTTCAGACACAGGAATATGTTGGACAAATCATTCTGAGCCTTGTGACTTTTAATCTGATCAACATTACAATGCAAACAAAACCAGAAGTCGTGCAGTCTGAAAAGGGTCAGTGGAAAGAGTGACCAGCTTAATTTTAATCAGCAAGCTTTAAGGAAAAAAAATGCCATCTTACAAATCATGGTTGTTTGAGGATATGGGGGGAGAGGAAGACTGAACTAATACAAAGGTCACCTTCTTGAGTCCATTCTGCTATTTTTAATTTTCTCAATAAATTTTTATATTAATGAAGTTTATTTAAAATAATCCATATGCCAATATTTGTCTAATACTTTCAGCCTACTGACAAGGGAAACAAACACTTCTCAGTTAAAGTCAAGTCAGATTCGATCAGATGTTTTGTTTCTGACACATGGACTAGTCTGTCTTCTCAAATGGTTGTAACACATCAATCCATCTGATTGGCAGTTTAAGGAAGGCAAAGCATGGCATTTTGGTCTAGTCTGTCAAAGTATTTTTTTCCTTTACTTTTGAAATATTCCAGTATCCTCTGACAAAAGCAGTCTTTTGTATTTCAACGTAGAATTCATATTAATGGATCTTTAAAATATATTTACCCAGGACAATGCCGGTTGCGAAGAACATGTCTCACATGTCTTACTCTGTTCTGTGAACACTTTGCATCTGAAGCAGCTTTACATTTTGCAGAGAGAGAACATTGTAGTGGTCGAAACAGTTGAAAGAAAAATTTAGGCTGAATTCACTTGACTATTTTAAAGCTTCTTAAAAAACTTCTTAAAAAAGATGTTTGCTCCTTTTAAGCAGTTGCTCTGCTGCAGGATTTCTTTTCATTTTTGTGACTCTTTTGAAAGAATGTAAAAATCATACAGAAAAGTTGCTAATTTTGACAAACCTACTTCAGCAAAGAAACATCCTGACCTTTTACTCAACTCTTGCTGGAAGGCCTGCAAAATAGTCTCCCATTAGCTGCATCTAATTGAAATTTCCATGTTGGCATTTACCACTAGGTACATTTGTTTGTCAAATTTGCTATGGAAAGTCTGATTATTGGGAAAGTTACTAGGATCTGCTCCTTGCTCTGGGACTGAACTGGTTTGACCCCTTTTGGTGGGTCACTTCGTCAATTTCCAAAAGCAGATTCTGTTTCTGGATTCCATCTTTCATAGAAGCTGTGTAGTGAGTTGTCAGTGACACTTACGCTTTTCTGACTCCTGTATGTACAAGACTTAAAATATACTTTCTTTATGTAGTGTGTCTGTCAAATAAAGGACGTAATTACTCAAACTTTCCTTTTAATATATATCTAGATTAAATACCACAATGAATAATTCATTTAAAGCCTTATGAAAGTAATTAATATGATCTAATACCAATGTTTGGTGGTCGAGTTTGGTTTGCCTGATAGAAAACATACAAAAGTACCAGTCATGACCTCAAATGATTTATAATCTATGGCACTGACAGTCAGACAGAGAGGTAGTGTAACAGAGCCCGAGCTAATGAGCTGTGCTGCAGCTGGAGAGAGGAGTCAGCAGCAGAAATTAGGAGGTAATTACACAGTGGCATAGATGAAGAAAAGACAACATTGGTGGGACTTGGCTAAAAGCAGTTGGACACATTCATATGGAATGTCTTACTAATTCTCTTGTTAAGTCTGTGTGGAAACTGAGTCCATATTCTGTGTTACCCTCTAGATTGCCATCTGGCAGTCACTTTTTCCAGTAGAAATATTAGCTCTCTAACCTACAGACCCCACATTCATGAAATAATTGTCACCTTGTCCTTAATTAGAGCATTTTCTCTTGTAATGGATCTACTCTGTAAAAATGTTTTTACATTTCAGGTTTAAGTTCAGACTCCATATATTTGAATACAAAAGGGTGAGGAACATAGAAGAAAAAGGTGCATAATAGTGCAACTTCATACTTTTGGGACAGAATTAGAGGACACAGCAAAAGTTAAGATATTAGACTTTATTATAACTGAGTCATCTCTTGTATAATACAAAGTATGCTAGGGGTATCACACAAACCAGGAACATGATTATAACTAATTTTTGAAAAACCACTTCATAGATCATTAAATGTATAAATCACTTATAAAGCAACATTTGGTGTGTAACATTTGGTGTATAATTAAGCAGGCTTTACAGTATTTTCTAAAGATTGTTTGGAAGGAAATGCCAGCATTGCTTGAGAACATGGTTTTGAACAGCATGCCTTAGAATGATGGGCGTTATATAAGGGGACAAAAAGAAATTAGTAGACTGTCTTCTCTAATGTAAAGCAAAATCTTTCTACCCTAGAGGAAACCAGCTGATCAATAGCACTGTAACTTTGGGTCACTCCAGCTTGAGGACTCCACAAATGCTCAATTTTCTATTTGGGTGGATATGGCAAGAAAATCTGTTCTTGACTCAACTCATCCATGATTTTTTTTGGAAGCTGGTATCACTGGTGGGAAGAGGGAGTGCACGTTCTAGCAGAGTCTGGAGCATCTGCCAACATGACAGGCCCTGTTCCCTGCCAGGTGTAACTGTTCAGACTGTAATTCTGGAAAAGACTTTGAAAGATGTTTTTCATTCTTATGAATTGGCTTTTTCACCATATTTTTAGAAATTAAAAAGTACTTTGCTATTATTCAGAGTCTGTCAAAAAGTAATTTTCAAAGTTACATATGAGAAATCTGAAGAAGTGGTTGGTTTTCATTAGAGACAGAAGGCCTGTGTTTTAATGTACATCTGAACAGGTCACATACACAAGTGTCCTTCAGAATACGCAATATTTGCAGAAGTATCACTTCCAGTGACTACCACTAGACAGTGGAACACAACTCATCAAAGAAAAATTGCTCTTGTTGCCAGTTTCTATGTGTCAGGTTGTTCTTATTATATGGCCCTAAGTCTGCCTCAAAGATAGTACACTAGATAGCCAATTTAGAAAATATATTTTAAAAATTGAAATTTTATTTTCATCAGTAGTGTTTACATAAAGAAGACATCTTTTATTTAGAAATTTTAATTGAAATTTTAAGGACTTTTTAGTAGCACTATATTATTCATCTACAAAATGAATGATTATTTCTAATAGTAAAAGTATCGTTGACCATCTTTCCAGGGACTCTCCAGTCACATGTAATGATACATCATGGGCTCTGTTGCCATTCCAAGTCATTGTAATGGAAAGAATGAGACAAAGACTATGATCCCAGTGGGAGGTCTGCTATTCTTGGCCTTTGTTTTCCTTCTGCTCTTTCACTTCCAGCGATGGATTCTTCTCAAAAGAGTGGAGTAAAGAAATCAACAGCTTTATTTGGTACACAGACATAATACATTCTGATTATGATCTTGGATATCTTTCTCTTTTTTAAAAAGATTGACCTAAATAAATGAGTTACAAATAATTCAACTCCTCATAGAGGACAAAAATGTGAATTTTCTCTGTTTAATAAAATCACTTAGAAACCAAAATACCAACCCAAGAAGTCATGCTTTATTGTCATGCATATAAAACTTAGATTTTATTTCATTGGAAGTGTCTGAAATTCCTCCTAACTAAAGGAAAGATAAGAAGAGAAAAATAGAGTTTTCACTTACAAAAATTCATACACAGAAAATCAAGGACTCTAGAACATTTTTCATCCACTTAGCTGTGAACTCTCAAAATTTTGGCTAGAAGAACACTGAAGAAGGAATATTCATGTTCTAAGGAAAATACAAGATTAGAAGAAAAGGACTTATATACTCTCATTCAGTACAATTATTTTGTACAATTTGCACACTCTCTATAAACAAGTAATACATTTGGATGCATACAGCTACTCATCTTTGGCATATATATAAGGGAGTGAGATGTAGCCAACACACAACTGTGCAAATAAGGAACACAATGTTGCCTAGAAATGATGCTTTTCTTTGAAAAGATGAGTAATATTTCAAGATGAAAACAATTAGTATTGGAGTCATATCATATTTTTTCCAATACTTTCAAAAGAACTGGAAAACCAAGAGACATACTACAATAAACTTATTAAAACAAAAACATGAAAGGAGAATTAGTGAAACTATTGAGAGCTGAGTATCTAAATTTGGGCTTCTGTGTCTACAGTAAAGCAGCTGTATATTAGACCTACTTTTCCAAAGGGCTGAGATGGCAGCATCTTCTCTTAAAACTGACATTTTTGAAAGTGTGATGACCTACTTAATTGTTTTCACCTGGATTTCAGCTCATAATGCTAGATTTCCATGTTCATTAGCCCCTGGGAAAGAAACATAAATTCTCTGCATGTAGTAGGACATTATGAAGAAAGGAGATACAAAGAGAAAATACAAATATTGTATAAAAAAACCTGCCCAGTATTATATAAATCTGAGATGTCAGCTTTTACCTCAGTTCTTTTGGTTATCAAGAAAAGCAGAGCTGTTGCTTCTCATACCCTTGTTTTTTCCAGAATACTACAAGGTAGGATGAGACCTAAATGTGAAACATATTCAAAGGTTCATCATTTGACTGTGGAGCATCACTGAACCTGTCCAATTTAGCCTTCTCCACTTTGTTTACTTGTGCTTCACACAGGCTAAGTCTTTTGAACAGCCTGTTACCAATAAACTTCTGGGAATCTTTTCTGCTTTAACAAGTGATTTTCATCTTGGATGCTAAGAGTATACTGTTCAAAGCCAGCAAAAGTAGTCCCTATTTGCCTTGTTTCCTGAGTTTAAATGCACAGTGATAGAAGGACTCAATTTAAGTTTAATGGAAGTTAGCTTATTGCACTGGGGCACTCTTAATGAGAATATAGCTCTCCTTCAGTTCTTTGGGGCAATCCTCTATAAAAATAAATCATTTCTACATGCATTTTTATTCCATGAATGTATCATAGAACCGTTTATGTACTAACATAAAATACATTTAGGAAAACATTAACATGTATGTAATATACATATATAATTTTTTTTTTTTGCCTGGGGCACAACTTTTTGTTGTTACACAATATGTTATGTATTGCCTAATTCACAATCCTTTATGGTTACCTTCTGATTGTTATACCATGTCTCTAAATAATCACAGCAAGCAAGAGGAAGCACCATTCTCCAGTGGAATGCATCAGAGGGAGCAAGGCAGAGATAAGATACTGGCATTCCAGAAGAAGTTACTAGATTAATTTTCTTGCAGGAAACTTTCTGGCAGTGAGGATCAGGTGTCTCCCAGGCTATGCAGAAGAGCCCTTTCACCCATCTTGATCCTGCTGTAATTGTGCAAATCTGTGCTGCATAAGACAGTCTCATGCTATAGAGACAAAAGTTAGTTTGGGACTGTTGCTTGGCTTTTTTGTTTTGTTCTGGTCTTCTGGTGTTGGTTTGTTGTTTTGGGTTTTTTTTTCCATTAATGGTACCATTTAAGTTCTTCACAACTTTTCCCACACCAGATTCCTCCGGAGATCACCCAAACAGAGGAAAAAGGAGAGCCTAAAGGTGGGATTGTCATAAACCAGGAAGAAATACGGGATTCAGATTCAGAAAAAAAAAAAAAAAGAAAAAAAAAGAAGAAAAACAAAAAAACCCCAGTCACAGCTAAATAAAGAACCATTTATTTTTGAAGGGCAAGAGAAAAGCAGTGCTGGGAATTGTTCTATTCTTAATTTTAGAGAAGCATGGAGTTTCATACAGCCGGGTTCTTAAAGACTGCCTGTCTGCCTACTTAGGTGGCTTCAAAGAGCTGCTTATCCACACTAAGCAGAAACTATTATTAGCACAGGTCCTTCTGTCTGAAAAAAAAAAAAAGTTCAGACAAAAAATACAGTAAACGCTGAAAACAAACATATTATGACTGCATGCATATGCTTGCCTGTTTGCACAAAATTATTCTAAAGAAAAGTAAAAATAGTGATATTCAATATCAGAAGAGAATATTCAACAGGGAGAGGAATATTTATGGTGGTTGATTCCTGGCATAGTGACTTAGATGAGCTACCAGATGAATGACTGCTGGTCTTGGCCAATGCTCTGACAAAGAAAAGACCCGGTAAAATTTAAATTATTATTTGGCTGAAGGTATTTGTACCAAAACTGATCAATTCAATGCAGGGTTTGGGACTACTCCTATATTCCTTATTGATGAAAAGCTCTTAAACAATGTATTATTCCCAGTCTGTGCTTTCTGGAGTGTCACTGTCCAATTCTGTCACATACTGGCAGATGATGATTTAGCCTGAGTTATTCAAACTCTCATCACCTTTCAGCTCAACATGAAGCATTAAGTGCCTAGGAAACAGTAAGTGGTATAAAACATTTCAGATTGTCCTTTTAGCAATATTGGCTACTGTAAATGGCTCAAACCTTCATCCCATTCTCTGCAGTGAAGATAACAACTCACCAAGTTTAAAAGAGTTCAATAACCCCAGACCAGCATATTAGCATTATCACCTAAAGTTATGGCCTTCTTTTATTAAATTCCTGCTCCTGAGGCAACGGCACTTGTTAGAAAAAGCCTAAAGGCTGTCTGTGAGGAGCTAATCTAATGGCTTACAATGCTTTACCCACAAACGAAGAACTAGTTTAATACCTTCTGCTCTAAAGTAATTCCTTCAGCACTTATTTTTGCCTATAGCATAAACATGCAGCAACATGAATCTATTACTGAAATGAACTCTAGACATTTCTTGTGCATCTGCCACTGAGGAGGAGATGAGAATGAACATGTGGCAGATGTTACTTATGTTGCTTAATGCATTATTGGAAGGTGTTCAAATATTGGGGTGATTAGATATCATATGGAATACAGTAGAACGGAACACATGCAGCAGCAAAACCTAGGAAAGTACAATTGTTCTGCAAAAATTCTTTCCCTTTCCTCACAGCAGCATTTTCCCCAGTTTAATTGACTCATTCTCTCTATAAACCATAGAAGAAACAGACATGTTATTGTGAAGTCTTTTTCCTTATTTTTCTGACCTTATCTAAACACAAAACTTTGAATGTCTTGCCTTTTATTTCTTTTTTTTTTCCCTGGGCTTGTGTGGAAATTTGTTCCCTTAATGTGGTGTTTAATGGAGCTATTTTACTGCTTCCTCTAATATGTTTATGGTTTGTTCTGATATGTAGATAGATTAATAGAACTGAGGGCCCAAACTGGCCTCCAGGTCACCTATCTAATCTCACTTCCTGCATATCATGAGCTTCGAAGGTTATGTCTACATATTACAAAGCAGCATGATGAAGAGATGCCTGAGCTAACTCCAGAATCATAAATATTTTTGTCACATCATTATGGCATTTTTCCTGGGATGATTAGCTCAGTTGGAACACTATATAAAATAGCTATACCACTGCTGGATACAAGCTAATATTTTTGCATGAGACCCCAAGGATGTCCCAAAGCAACATATTTCAATATGAGGCTGCTTGACTTATGTTGGCATCCCCTCAATTTCACTTAGTTTCTGATGTTTGAGACAAAATAAAGATAATGCTGAATATATATGTGCTTTTTAAAATCAATCTTTGCACATAATTCATAATTTTTGTGTTTTGTAATTTAATAGAAGATATAAGTGAAAAACTAAGATAAGAAAGCCTATCTGAAATATTCAGCTAGAAAAGTCCTGACATATATGAAGACAAGGTGATAAGCAGAATGTGAAATTATTCCCATTGTTGTTGAAACTTACATAGCAATATCAGAGGTTTGCAAAAGGACCAGAGCCATGCAAAATTGTAAGCTGAACAAGAGCAGTAGCTGACTTTCTACTCTTTCAGGATCTTGCTCTTCATTTGCTTGTTGAAAATAAAATGCAGAAAGGTTCCACAGACAAAAGTTAGCCTTGAGGCTGTTTGGGATGTCTCCATGGGAAACATCCCAAACTAAGGATCCCAGGAGATCCCTAATTTAATCATTACATCCTATACTCACAAATAATGAATCTCAAGGGATTTTGTTCCTGAACAACTTGAAGAAATCCTGGCAGCAATGCGACCTCTCTTTTAT
>VXBQ01014180.1:5390-32012 GCA_013400175.1 Phainopepla nitens | reverse complement strand
GAATTTATAATGGTATTTCAGGCTCATTCCAAAAATCTTGCTTAACCAAACTATTAACTTGTTTGGATTTATGCCAAATTCTCTGTCTTTCCAGAATCAGCATGCATTCTGGCTTTGTGCTTTTGCTAATCTGTGCCTGATCCATACCCTACATTTCTCAGAAGTAGACTATAAAATCTATAGTATGGCAGACAGACACACACCACAATCAAAAGAAGATACAATGCAAGACAGTAGAAATAATAATAATAATAATAATAATAATAATAATAATAATAATAATAATAATAATAATAATAATAATAATAATAATAATAATAATAATAGAAAACCAAACCAAATCAAAGCCAAAATGAAAACAAAAAAAAAAACCAAAACAAAACAAAGAATACTGGGAAAAATCTTGACATCTGTGACTGTCAAATCTAAGACAGCACAGTCAAGTAGTTTTGTCTAATTCACAAACCTTTGTTCTCTATTAAGCAGACAGAAATACCCAAAAAATGTTTTGATTCTCTTTAGCTCTTTGCAGCTCTTCACTGCCAAGAAACACAAAAAGGGATCAGAAGCATACACTACAGAATATATAGAAAAATGAATGGCATTGGATAAAAAAGTTGACATAGTTATTAGTTTTGAATATTTCATTTGCAATTTAATTGGAAAAACAGGTCAGTGTCATTCCTCTCTGGAAGAGTGACAGGCAATTAAACCAGAAAATTTTATAGATCTGTAATTTTTGGAAGACAAGTTAAATCAGAATTGACATAATGAAATCCAGTTTGGCATTTTAATTTAAACTCAAAGTTTATTTTTATCAGATTTAAAAATACAGCTGGCTCTTCAAGCAGATCAAATAACACTCATTGTAGAAAATAAAATGCCTTGCTACCTCAACCTAAAAAATCATTTGTTTAGTTTCTTACTTACTAATATTTCAGTTTGTGCTATGTCTGGAACTCAGAGGGATTAATCAATAGTATCAAATCTTCTTTCTGTTGAAACCCAAATAGAGCAGACAGCACCAACAGTTATCAAGAACCAGTTACAGAAGAAGAGCAAATGCCCAGTTTGTCAATATTCACTAGAGCAGAATTTTTCACCAGCATATTTCGGATTTAGCAGGATTTATCAAGGCATGCTTAAGCAAGAGTTGTTTACGAGGGTATAAATTTTTCACTGTAGTATTCTTCATCCAAGTTAGTATTAACATCCATCTAATTACTTAATTTGGGGAAGCCCTCTTACCATCAGATAAGATGACTTCACAAATATCTCAGTGGCAATCATACACTTTTAGCCTCTAGGATCATCCTCATTCTCTCTGTCAAATAGAGTAAAATGGTTTTAAGCCTGAACTAGATAGTAATTTCTGCTTTACATCAAAAAATAAGCCAAGATTTGAATTCTTTTCAGAAATCAAGTAGTCCATCTATAATAAAGCAGGTGTAAGGAAAAGGAAAATATCTGCTGTAACAAGCCTGTAAAGTCATCTCACTTGCACCAGATATCTCTTGAGCAGATGCCAACAAATCCCCACCTCCTGTCTCACTCAAATGCTGTTGTGCTTGTTAAGAAAAAAAAAATTTTGTTAGGAAGACAATTCAGAAATAAGATTAGATTTGTTGCTGCTCCTTAAGGTATTTAAAATGGGAACTGGAAAACTTGAGCTGTAAAAAGTTGAACTAGCTACTGCTTAGAGACTCTTTGTTCTGTTCTGCTTATTATCCATGATGGCAGCAAACAAATTCCTCTCTGCATTAATTCTGATGATGAGTTCTCCTATGATTATGAAATCCAAGGATGTTTTCACCACACAATTGCCAGACCTAATTTAGTGTGGCTCACTGTTTAAAAAGCCCTCTTTTCTTCAACTCTCTGGACATTAGTTGTTGAAATTAGTACATTTCAAGTGTACTTACACCCCAGTAAATCATCTCCTGCCATTTGCTGTTGTTGTTAGGAACATCATGAGCTCATAAATCAGTAGACTTTTCACATTTTTAGGATTATCTCTAAAAAATCTTAATAACCCTTAAGCTGATTCCAGCAAGAGTGTTTACCACACACAAATGTCTTACGGGATAGTCTGCCTCCACACATTTAGATCACATAGCCAACCACTTCAAATGTACATTAGAAAAATCCCTGATACATTTGTTCTTAGTAAGACTTCAGTGTCTGGTACCTCCTGCCATCAGACAATTTCCATGGTCTTTGAGGCAATTTAAGAAGTGAGAGTTTCTTAATGTGGCTGTGTGACAGCACACTGTAGATGTTACAACACTGTCTTGAAGGACTGAAGTTTTGTTCTCAGTTTGATGCCTTGTCTCTTCACAGTTTCATCCACAGTCTTCTAAAACTCCTAAAGCCTTTGATAATCTGTGGTTTCTTTCATCACGTGGGCGTGCATCTTATAAATGGTGCTTCTTAGTGAATCACTTCCAGTGCAGACAGCAAATACCTAATAGGGGACTTAGCTAGCATTAACAAGACCTGGCTGATTGGTGATTTTTATCTTTTTTTCAAACTTAGAGTAGAAACAAAATTATTACAAATCCTGTGGATCTTACTACTATCCACAACACTTTTTCTCCCAAGAGCATGTTAGGATCGCATGAACTATTATTATATGTAAGCAATGGATTAGCAAATGAGGAACCTAAAACTAATCTCATGACAGAGCACTGTCAGTAAAACAAGAAAGGTCTTCAGAGAGACAGAGGATTTTATTAAGAATCTTGGGCTGAAAATCTTGCTGAAAAATCTTTCTGGAAAAGCTTGTTGGAAATGGAGCCTAGGTGAAGAAAAAGTGCAATTTTTCCCCCTTTTTGGAGAAACATTTGGATAAATGACAGGCAATTTGTAGCATAAGAAAGGTAAGACAAAAAGTTAAATCAAAATGAAAAACTGTCCTCCTTAAATATTTATGACTTCAATTGATGGGATTCTTATTCCTGATGGACAGCTTGCAGACTAATGATTTTTTAATTGTTGTTATGCAATTAAGGGTGATGGTCTTTTGCTAAATCTTGAGTTTCAGCCATAGTTTTTGTAAGTTGTTCACATTACTCAACCTATAATGATATACTTGGCTTCATTGTTTGTGGTCTGGTTCTCATTTGTCTGGCGTTACATTCTAAGATTTCAGTGACTCAGATTTCCTTTAGTTTTGCAGCAAAAAGCAATAGTATGTATTGCATGAGGCATCTCAAATTTATTCACTTGTTTGTGATCATTTTAGTGCAAGTTTCTCAAGCAGGTATACACAGACGCATATCTCTGCATTCAGAAGATGAATAGGAACTTCTCAATGTAGTGTCACTATAGTGATGTCTTCACCATATAATGACTGACTTACATTGAAAGTTTTTATTGTTATTTGATATTTTTCAGTCCAGGATGTTCCTGAAAAAGGATTTAGTCATAATTCTTTATTTTTAATAGAGATTGAGATGTATGCCTTTTATAGTCAAACTATACTACGTAGGAGAAAAAAGTTGCGCATCATCTACTTGGCAGTACTTCCAGCAAAACTTGCTTAACCTTTATTAAGATAAAGCACTGATGATATTAGTCTTTTAACTAGAGTAGGAAGGCAGGAGTTGTCCACTGTGGATCTTTTTGCTTTAAAAAAAGGACTGCTATACATTAAGCTTTAGGTAAATTAGAATTTTTTTCTGAAAGGAATAAAAAGAGTTATCCAAAAGTTCATACTGATAAAGTGAAATGGATTCCAGAATTTTAATAGACTTTGGTATTTAACTTTTATGTCTATTCACACAGAAGAAACAATGGTGTAAAGTTTAGCATATGCTAAGCAAAACATGCATTTAGATTCCCTCAACTGCCTAGGCTTCAACTCTTTCTGAATGTACACGGCTTCATTCTCACTAGGTCCAGCTAGGATTATTAAAATTAAACTACTATAAGTGAACCACACAGTCAAGTGTGTCCTATTGTCTTACCTCTACTTTGTCATCCCTGCACACAATCCAAATAAAATATGTCCTGGATTAGAAAACAAAACAAAACCAAAAAAAAAAAAAACAAAAAAAAAAACCCCAAACAAAACACAAACCCCCCCCCCACAAAAAATGAATAAAAAACAAAAAACAAAACAAAACACAAAAAAAACCCAACCCAAACACCTAAAGTAAAAAAGGATGAACTGTAAGATGGATTTTTAAAAACAAAATTTGGAAAAAACAGTATTATTTGTTTTCCTGGTGGGCCTAGAAGTAAGATAGAATTCTATTAGATCTTAAATTTAATTATTGGGCTCTAGATTCCTATGGATATTTTTCTGGGCCTATCACTGGTGGTAGGGAAAGTGGTGGAAGAGGACTTTGAAAAGACAAAGACAGAAGGATTTTGCAGTACACCTTCACAAGCACTGTATAATGATTACAGATTACTCTGGAAATGAGTGAAGCTATAAGAAGAAATAGAGTGAAGCCTGAGAAGCCACATTTTGACAATAGATCACACATGATTAAGACTGAGTATGTAATAATCTCTATTATGTGCAGCTGTAGTCTCTACTTTAAAAGAAGTAAGAAAAAACAACAACAAAAACCCCTTGAAGAGATGATCTTGAAATCCACTACAGATTGTAGCAACTGGATGTGGAGAGCCCGTTTTGTGATCAGGAACTGTAACACCCTGTAGATAAGTAGAGGGATAAAGCTACACCATATACTCAGCATGAGCTTTTTAATAAAGTTTATGTAACTCTTAGTTTGGACAGATTTATCATTAACAAAAGGAAATTAAAAAAATAAATCTGTAATACAGCCTGATGATAATTTTGTCAATGAATGACAGCCATTTTGTACTCTCTGACTATTGCAAAAGTTTTAATAGAATTTGCGCACTTCTTCAAATATCAAAACATGTTCTCTCTTCTGGCAGCGGCCAAAAAACCATAAAAGGAAATAATAAGTCCTCCTGACCATGGAGAAATCTTGTGTGTATGCCTGCAATCTGTTGTTGGCTTACTCTTTTCCTTTTCATTTTCATTTCTGTAGTAGCTTCATCATTGACCCCTAAAAAAAAAGGAAAAAAGCCCAGTTTCTTTTTCTTTTCTATAAAAAGGCCAATAAAAATGGCAAATATAGAATGGCCATTTCAGTGATTCATTTCAGCAATTCACAACTAACTTAGGTAAAGTTCAGTTGTTTCCTGGAGTTTGACTCTATGCCATTATTGATGCAGTTCCTGGGGTACTAACTCAAATTCACTCAATCAACTCCCTAAGCAAATCCAAGGATTCCAGATCTTCTTTCTCCAGGACACACTGTTCCAAAATCAGAATGTTTCCTCAGAAATTATTTTAGTGACATACTATAAGAAAATTTACATTTCTACATGTGACTTGAGATTTCAACAAACAATTTGAAGTGATGCTGATGAAAGTAATCAGCTTTCAAACTGTTCAAATATAGAACACAATGGATCTGTAGCCAGTGGAAAGCCTTCCCCTTCCATTTCCAAAATCACTTCAGCTTCAGGTTAGGCATCATGATTATCTTCTTCCCATGAGCACAATAAGGAAGGAGGTCTGCATTCCTCATTCTATTATGCAATTCACCTTGATATGCTTTTTAAATTTGAGGCTGTCCCAAAAAATGTAAAATATGATAGTGTTGCTACATAGATGTTTTATTTTCAGAACACCAATAACAAGATTAGAGTTTCAGGAAGAGCAATAAAAGTATAAACACACATTACATAATATAGTTTAAAGAATCTGCAAAGAATTAGTTGGAACTGTAAATACACTCAGATGGACTGTAATAATTTTAAATCAGAAGGAGACCACTCCTAAGACTCAAATTCCATATGGGCAAAACTCTACTTTCCTAAATCAAATGAGTAGCCCCACAGGAGCCAGTGAACCAGGAGAGGAGTAATTTTGTTTATGCAGGGCTTAGAATGAGGAAAAACATCTCCAACCTGCATATGCTGTGCTCTTTCTTCCTAGTACAGACAGGAAAGATGTCCTTCCAACAGCAATTATTTAGAATCTCATCTTAACCTGCTTCCATTTTGAGTTGAGTGATTTGCAGGAGCAGGGCCAAGAGTGGTAAAACTGACTGGGTAGGACCATCAGTCATGTCCATGGAAGTGTAGGATTTGGAAAACAAGGCAGCTTGATCCTGGTGGATACAGCATCTTCAGATCAGAGGAGCGCACTGAGCAGTCCCAACGGCAATGTCACCACACTGTCATAAAATCCTTCTAGCTCTCTGCAGCTCTGCCCAGTAATATGTGTAAAGTCAAGACTGAAATACAAACCTTGCTGGCTCACACATAACATTACAGTCAGGAGAGGATCAGGGCTCCAGAGGGTTTTGCTGAGTCTAAACTTCACCAAATGGGAGGTCACCATACATGGTTAGTGTGGCCCACTAGAGAGGAAGACATTTTAAGATTTAGACGTGAACTGCAGTTTTGATCTTAAACTATGGGATTTAAAAAAAGAAAAAGAAAATCAAATGTAGTGACTAAGAATATTTTATGTTCCACTCTCACAACCTTGAGGAGCTTTCTTATTATACCAAATTTTAAATTGCAGCAGCTTGTGGAATGTTTTTTCAAAACTGCATCATTATTCAAACTTTCTCTTCATCTATAGCCACATAAAACCATGTAGTTTTAAATACATATTATAAATCTATGGGTTTTTTTAAGCTAGTTCCACATCAAACCATTTGTAAGATTAAAAAATAGTATAAAGCCTGAGTCTAGCAAGATCACTTAAAAGAAATTATCCTCTTTACCTGATGCTTTATGAAATAGTCAAAGTATTTACTGGAATTAAATCCTTAGTAAAATGCATCATTTTAATTATGCAAGACACAAGTACCAATAAACACCAAAATTATAGAATGCCTCTAAAGCAAAATAACACACTGAATGTTGAAACTTCTTTACAGAACTCTCAAAATACCTCTGCTATATTCACTAATATAACCTGGCCAGCTCTTCATAGAGAAGGAAGCACTGGGGCACTCTGAGGATACATTTGCAAGTGTCTCTCTTCATGAAGAGATATCAAAATTAACCTCTCATGTCTCGAAGATTTTGAAGCATTAGTGGAAGGGCCTCACAGCCACTGCTCTTTGGCTGCACGTCTCTGACCACTATCCACAGCACACTTATTCTTGAAAGCCCCTCTTTTAACAAGAGCATCTAGAGCAACACAGAGGAGATATGAGATTGTATTATCAGTTTGTCTAGTCCAGGATGTTGGCAAAAAATGGTATAACTTGTCCAATTTGGGTGAAACTTCAGCACACAGAAAAAACTTCAGGATAGTCTAGGCAAAAAAGTACAGAAAGAAAAAATGAAAAAAATGAAAAAAACATTTTAAAAGTCTTATCATGTATCATGTGTCCTCCACACACAAAACCATGGCAGTCAATGATAAAGATGAAAAAACATGATCTTTGGAAATAACACACTTGTGTCAAAATGACAATAGAGAAGTAGCAAAACCCAAGCTTTCCCAAAGAAATGTAAATCAAAAGTAAGACTCTTTCTACCAAGACAGAGTTTATAGCAGAAATGCTAATACCAAAATATTCTAATGCTTATAATCTTTCGAGAAGACATACCAGTCTTCTCTTTCCCCTATATTTTTCCCAAAAGATGAGATTCTTAGCAATATGAAGCAGTGCAGAATGAAAAACACTAAATATTGGGTTGCCAATACAAAGTAGTGACACAAAGCTGATCATAACCATGAGTACTAATAAGGCAGGTCAACCTTTCCTAGGTTAAGATACGAAAGCCTTACTTTAAATAAATATTTTTTTTTTTAAGTAGCATCAAAAGCACAGTTGATTAAATTTGTTCACAAAGTCCTTGGAATGATTCTAGCTGGAACACAAATCTCTACAGTTTTGGTCCAGAAGAGAGAACACCAGTAAAACCATCCCAGCTTTTGCAGCACTTTGCTTGTAAAGTCTGATCAGAGTTTAGCTTGTAGGATCCAAACACAGTTGAGCAACATTTGATTATGATTATTTTATTTGCTTTTCTGAAGTATTTGCACAATATTCTTGTTACTTTGAAGATAGCTCACTTCAAGCTGTTCAGCTTTTATTCAACAAAGCCAAACACAATTTCTTTTTATGAAACACTGTAAATATAGAAAGCTGTAAATTAAGTTGCTCTGGAACAGAGAAAGAAATTTTAAGAAATGTTAAATGATATATCTAGCTTTGAAATCACTGTTCATGGGAAGGAACAGGACTTCCCTTATTTTCTTGCCATAATGGGAAGCAAAAAGGCTAATTCAATTTCAGGCCAGAAAAAAAAGAAAGTAACTAAGCGTATATATTATAACGCATATTAGTAGGTAGAAGAGATACTTAAGAAAAGGAGTACTGCTTATAAGCACAAAATTTAAGTGTTAGCATAAGTATTAGTAATACACTCCAAATTTTAAAAGTTATAAAGCAATTACTGTAGTACCTATTATTACTTCTTTACGTGTAATATGATTTAACTACTCCTTTACCTAAAATAATCACTCATAAGGTTGTACTATTATTTACACATTACAGTGGTTTCGCAACAATCATAATAAAAGTAAATAAATAATTATTCAGAAAGGCATAAACTACACTACTGATATGAATGGATCTATTAATTATAAAAACCTGTTCTTGCTTTTAATATTTCTTTCATACACTGAACTATCCAACCAGAAACTGAATTGAAAGGTATTCTTCTATAAGGGCTAGCAATTATTGAAACCTTACTACGAGAAAACGTTTGGGAGCAGATGTTTCAAAACTGGTTTGCTGAGCTTACAGAGTTTCCTAAATAATGGGTTACCTGAGCTGGAGCACTCCTACACCAGCAGTTCCAGCTGATCCCTGCTACATCACTGCTGTGTGCCTGAGAGGTCACTCCTTGGCAGCCTGTGTGATTTGCAGCCCTCGCTGCAAGAATACAACCAGTAATGGAACCTGCTCTTCAGGTTCAGCTCATGGGATCGGAGCCAAGGCAAGGCAGCTGGCTTGGAGGAGGGAGGGAGGCCAGAGCCTTTATATAGGCTTAATAGCACAATAGCATCGGCCAGGCAGCTGTGTCTGAAGGGAAGTGCACAAAAAGAAGGCAGGACCCTTTTGGCAGTTTTCTGGCTTTAGGGGCTGTCAGGAGAAAGTTGACAAGAACAGGAGAGAGATGTTAGACTGCCATTTCACACAGCCTGCATAAAACTGAAACAACCAGATTTAAAAATAAAAGCCATCTGGTAAAAGAAAAAATGGAAGACCAGTTTAGTGTTAGGTGAAAGGTTATTTGTTCAAAAACAAGTCATAAATCAGTCTTATATTCAGTTGGCCAAGCAGGTAAGTGAAAGGAAAGAGTGCTAGAATCCAATAATCTTATTTCCACAGAAGAAATTTTTATTCTAAATTTGTCATTGCAGGCTATGTAAGTGCAAAGAACTTCTGTATCTAATTAAGCGTCTAAAAAATCAGGAAGAAATTTTGTCCAGAAGCTGAAAGTGATTTCTGAAAATGCAGTCTTGTGGGTTGTAATGTTAAGATTCCACCATCCACTTAGTGTAAAATATTGTGTGTGTTATACTCCGTTCAAATTATCGCTTGGGACTTGATCATTGTGATTTCAATTCTTCTTAGATGCATTTCTGGGGGACCAATATAAAACAGGCAATCATGCTTTTTAACAGTGTATCTGAAAAGCATATAGGTAGTCCTCTATTGAAGAACTGCTCAGAACAGTATTGGTGTTCAATTTATACAGCTATTGAGTGCAAATCAGTGATGACAGCACTAGCATGCTGTACTGCTCTAGCAGTGTAAATAACCTGAAAAATTGTCTCATGCTATATTTATGACTCCATAATCACTACTCACAAAAAAAAAAAAAAAAGACTCTGAGATTAGCTTAGTTGTTTGGAACATGGTGATAATAACACCAAGGTCATGTGTTTGAATGCCCTGTATGGGCCATTCACTTAAGTGTTGGACTTATCCAGACATGACTGGGAGTCTCACCCAACTCACAATATTCTGTGACTGTGAAAATCACACCTGAAACATCCATCTGCCTCACACCTCCATATTACAGCACTTTCTTATCGAAATGAAATTATTCATTAGGACACTGGAAGTAAAGAATCCAGCTAGCACAAGATTTCTTCTTTCCAATTTGAAAAGAAAAAATACATTCAAAAGACAATGGTGTAAGAACTGGTAGATTTTGTTACCCAGACTTCTGATTACAGCCCACTTTCTACCACTCTTCCCTTTAATTTAAAGAAAATTATCAACAGAAGTTTTATCTTTTTCCAAACTCCTGAAATCCAAATAGCGTGTCTCCTCACTAGGTTTTGTTAGTTTTCTGCTAAATCTCTGCCAGAGAGCATGGTTTGTTCTTTGTTTGAAATTATCAGCAACTTTAACCAGATCTATCAGCTGCAAGGAAATCTCTCAAGTTCTGACCAATTTGTCCTTCACAAGCCATCCTCTATTAGGCAAAGAAGTTGCTGGGATAATTCCAAATTCCCTCTTCATCCCTCTGGGATGTTTCTTAAATTTCTGCACCAGGTCCTCAACAAAGAAATGAGCTCTTTCTTTTGGAATCAACAAGAATAAAGTGTTTAGTTTCTTAATTACTGGGCTAGGCTCTCTCCAAAAGGGTCTAAGTTTGGAATTCTTTTTCTGGCTACTTTTTCTAATCAAGAGCCAAGCATTTTCTGCTCCCTGGTTGGGAACATAATTATTTTCATTTCTTTTGGGCTTCTACTGTCTTTGCTTGCAGCTCAGAACTGCCTTACATTCAAGAATACAGAGCTGCAGACAGATATGTAACAATGCTGCCACAACAGCTACCTAGAGAGGACTCCGATAATTCCCAGTGCTTTTTACATAAGCAAAAAAAGCAGAAGTAAAAAAATAAGCTCTGTAAAAGCAACGGATAATAGAACACTAGAAAAGTAAAAAAAATTATTTTTATGTTCTAGTATTTATAGTCTTCACCAAGACTTTAAGCATTTAATTTGCAGCCTCCAAACTCCACACCAATCAAGCTCAATTTATTCAAGTGCAAATCCCACAGCAACTTTCAGCATTGCATAAAAGCAATTTCCCATACAGAAGCCGCAAGTGACTAGGATCAACTTGGAAATTTAAATACAATCTAGTTCATAAAAATCCTTTCTTCACCAATTCAAATCCTTTTTGCTGTTCCTCTGTCAAAAGTCATTCAATTAGTTGGTACTACAATGGCATTGCCCAGGCATGCAGACTGTACATAAGTCTTTTCTCTCAAAACGATTGATTTCCTCCCTTCTTGAAGAAGTTTTCAGGTCCTTTTTAACACTCAGTTCTGGGACTAGAGGTGCAGTAGCACAGATGACATTACTTTAAACTTGCTTCATCTTCTTGTGTGTTAAAGAGTGAACTCTAAAATGAAAGCATTCATTTGGATACCTTTAGAATGTTTCCAGTTCCTACCAAATAGCTATACTCTATTCCATATAAAGAGTTGAAATAATTTGAGTATTTGAGAATATCTTCTATTCCAAAAGACGTAGGATATATCATTTACTGCTCTCTGGAGAATCCAGAGAATTCCACACAGAGTTCTTCCTCACTTTAATTACAGTCAGAACAATGTATTTTATATATTTGGTTCACAATGTTTTACATTGCCTGCTATAGGAGAAAGCTATGAACAGTCCTGAGTTAACTGTGGGATCAGAATTTACACATCCTCCAGTTTTGGTCATAATTTTTAAAAATTATTCCTGTAAAGGATGTCTAATCAGATCATTATTTATTTTATTCCATCTTTAGGTGATACACCATAAAATGCTACAGGCTGACTTTCTGTCAATAACATGCTGTGTCTCGTCCGAATACTGCACCAAATCAAATCTCTCAAGTTTTCAGTTAGTTACAACTGCTGCTTCCTGCCTTTTTGGCTTGCAGAACATCTCTAGATCTTTGAGTCACATGCTCAAAGAGCATCAGTTTCACAGCTCTTGTTCTGTGATTACCTTTGAAGAATAAGCTACAATGAACCCAGGATCCTTGGTCTGTGTTCTGACTGGCTATACCTTGGTCAGCCCCTGTATTCTCAACTGTACATCTCTCAGGAACACAGCTCTCTTGTATGGAGCAAAGATTTTACTTCCACATCAGTGCATTCAGTGCTTCAACACTATTTCTGTGCACTTGCATTTTTACTTCATTTAACTTGCTTTTAGAAAGCTCATGTAGAAACGGCCTTTTCCATATGTTGTCCCACTGACTTTAGAGGATCATTTTGTCATAATTAATCAGTATTCTGTATGTGTAAATGATGCAGAATTCACCCCTGACATGTTCACTGTGTCCTTCCTACCTTACTCCATGTTTTTCTTTATCCCTCACACAGCTTGTAAGCAACTGATCTTCCAGACACGGCAAAGAAAGGATCACCACAAATCTTTCACATATACTTACAGCTTATAAAAGGCTTCAGGATCATGAAACAGTGCCCCAAATCATAAGATATTTGGACACCAATGATGAATTTAGAACTAGGCAGGACAAGCACATGAAAGCAACCACAAGATAAATCTAAAGCTAAGTGCCTTAAATAGGCAATTTCACATCATTGCTTTCATTTGATTTAATGAGATCTGAAACAATATCAGCCAAGAGTGGAAGGACAATATGAAATTTAGATTCCTTTCTCTAAAACAAAAATTTCTGCTAATTTCTCTTCTAGAAAGCTTTCAAGCTTAGAGTAACCAGATTCTTAGAAATGGGGAAAAAAATTCTCATTCCAAGACTTCATCAGTGTACTGTTTTTATAAAGATCTTGGAGGAATACATCTCAAGCACTTGGTTTAGGTGAATTAGAGACAATAAGAGTGTGCTCTTTCAAAGGAAGACATTCTGAGCATCAAAAATGAAAACATTTACAAGGTCCTAAGGGGTTTTTAGGAAGTTTTTCCTTGAAAAATGAAATGCATTTAAAAATTTAATTTTGTATGAAAAACAAATATGACCAAAACTACTTGATCACTTTTGGCTCAAGAGATGGTGACAAGTAATGAATCTATTTCCAAAGACTTCTAACTTACTGTGCTGCTGCCTTGATCATGAAAACTGCACATATCCACTAACTAATAAATCAAGGCAAAATTTTAAAATACATTAATTTTAAAAAGTAATTTAAGTTCTAGTGTGCTTGGTGCTGCACAAACTAACAAAAATAAGTTCCCTTCAGAGTCCTACAGTCTCATAATTTGGATAAGATCCTAAGAATACAATTCCCATTTAATTCAATGGTAAGCACATAACTAAAACCCTGTGCAAGGCATTGAACATTTAGCACAGTATTCACTAAGTAGATCCAGATGATGGGCCAAATCCAGCTCTGATGTAGGTGGGCAAAATGCCATTTAAATCATTTGAGTTGCAACACTAGAGCTGAATTTGACCTTATATTTATTGAACATGATGCCAAATGACTGCAAAAACAATGTCGTTTTTACTCAAGTGCAAATGAATGCGGTGGTTTCATCCTAGCCCCTGGAGGACATGTATTCAGAGCACAAAAGCATCACAGAGTTTGGCACAGCTTGTAACTGCTTTTCCACAAAGATCCAGGACTAGAGTGTGTAGGGCGTTGCAGGTCATGAGCAAAAGAGGCAAAGCAGCATAGCTGCAAGGACATGGCTGCACACTCTTTGCCTCTTGCTAACCTCTGGCCAGCACTTGCTTCCTTATTTTCATCATTCACTTCAATGTTTCAAGAATAACAACATCAATTTAAATAATTCTGAAGTCTCAGAGGATGTGTGTTGTTCCTCCCCAGGGCCTACTGAAAGGCAACTCCATAACTTTGTACTTATGCTGATAGAACTACAAGCTGAATTTGTCTCAGTGTGGTTATTAACACCTGGGCTGTGTAATGTTTTATTTCTGAAGACAGACAAAAGAGGAAAATTTACAGAAGACAGTGATAAATGGGACTAGAATTTATAATACATATACTTGCTAGCCATTCATATTTTCATGTTTAGACTTTAGCTTCCAGAATTAGTAAGAATAAAACTTTATTACCTTCCTTTAGAGCTACATGCATCTTTTTTTAGCACAAATAAGCCCACAACTGAAAACAATTTAAAAAATAATCTAGATAGCCCACAAAAAGGCTGCCTGAATAATGAGATTCAGCAACTCATCCCACCACTTTTTGAGGATATTGAGTCCATTTAGCATCAACATTCCCTTACTGCTGATTTTCTTATTTACCTTTTCTTTCTTGACGTAACAAGAAAAAAGAGAAATCTTTCCATATGAAAAGGGGGAAAAGGTACAAAAACATAGTCTAGTGAAAAATTCCTCAGTTTGAATGTGTGTACATGTAAGAAAGTGGTGTCCAACAAGTTGAATATATAACAGAGAAAAAAGCAAGTCTTCTAATTTTGCTAGTATTTCACAAGAACAACTTTTGTTCTGCTCTTTGTTCATCTCATTTGTACTCTTTCAAACTGTACTGTAAACAAAGACACTTTCCTGAAAGAAATCAGAAGGATAATACCCCAGGACCACAGAATAGTCAAAGAAATAATCTGCAGTAGTACTTGTTCTCTTCTCCCATAGAAAATAAGAAACATAATTTGTTTCTGACAGCCTTCTCCTTCACTCTCTTAGCAACTTTTTTCACCAGTTTAATTCTTCCTTCCAACATTCTCTGATCTGTTCAAATGAGAGACCATAGCAGTGTTAGTTTTGCAGCTGTGTGGATCCCATACCACCCAACACTGCAGAACAAAGCCAGCAAACAGAGATAAACCCAAATCAGGCCTTGCCAGTGTGAACTGAGCAGAAGAAACACCTGGGTCATGTAGCTAGACTGTAAAGCAATTATAGCAAACTCAAATGGAGACTGAGAAATTATCAGAAGCTCTCTTAAAAGCAAGTTAAAAGTCTAAATTCATTAACCTGGTTTTGACAATCTTGACTTACCGCTATTCAGAATTTATAATACACATACTTTTGATTTGGGATTTTTAAATCTAATTAGGAGTAGATGCCATTCAGTGTTTTCCATGATATTCTAGATGACAAAGGTTCAAATCTCACAATTAATTTATACATCTTTCAAAGATTCCACTCAATGAACAGTATGTAATGTTGTTATATTTATATAAACTTACTTCATCTGGTTACAGTGACGTTAGAATTAGATTTTTCAGAAAAATTTTTAAAATGCTGTTGAGAAAACATTTTAAATTTATCTTCTGGTAGTTGGCAGAAATACTTTTTCTTACCCTTTCTCTCCAGCAGGTAGAAGGAATATCTCCAAGTCAAAACCAAGACTTTTCAAATAAAAAGATGTGCAACATAGTTCTTTTAAATGCGTGCTTTACAACCTTTTTTCTTTCTCTCTCTCACTTTTTTTCAGATGTGATGTCTGGAAAACTGTAGTAAACTGGCTTGCAATTCCAGTAAGCCCCCCTAGGAAAGCAGCTTTTAGTTCCAGGAGAAAATTTTTACTTATTGGCTAAAAGACTTCCAAGTTCATGATCCAGAACAGGCCAAGAGCACTTATAAGTCAACAACATCATAAATTAACTGAGTAAAACTAAAGTACTGAAATATCTGAGGTTGATTTCAGGGATATCAAATCAGAACTTAACTCAGACTTCCAAACCCTGTTTAATTTTCATAGAGAATTTCTGTCTCAAAAACCCAGTCTTTACCAAAATACTACATCCCACAAAACCCTCCACTGAAACCTTGAACAGGTTTTTGTATTACAAGTTCCAGACTTTTTTTTTTTCCCTTGACCACCTTTTTGCTAAATCAGATTTCCAATAGAGAGGTTTTCTGGGAGAAATTGAAAGACACTCACAAACTATCCCCATCTTAGATTGACTCTGACATTTTACAAGGACATTAGAGCTGTCTAGCCAAATCTGGGTGGAAGACTTCCAACCCAGGATTCTGCGGCGAGTAGGGCTGGTGAATAGGTCACATTCTTTCTTCCAGCCATACAAATTGATGTCCTAATATGGTGCTAGGTGGCAGTATTCTGTGAACAGATTCTTTTCCTAATAAAATAACTCTTCATCACCAAATTCCACTGTACTGTTTGACAAAATCGTGCCATTAACCCATTCTTTAGCAATGGACATTCAGGACATGAGCTACCTTAGTGCCAAAATAGCTTCAACCACTCTGTTTTGGTTCAGTTCATACATCAAGCTTCTTGTACTGCTGCTGTTAGAGAGGTTATAGGTCTACATGTATATTTTGAAGATGCTTTTGCTTTCAAAGCAGGATCACATTTGACACCTTTGAAAACGTTTAATAGAGGATTCATTTGGAAAAGCCTCATGGGTCCTTTAGAAGAAAGGCTCCAGATCTGTAAAAAGAATTGCTTAATGTGACAAAATTTAACATCTTTGCTCTATACCATAGGTGATTCTGACTCATGCTGCCCTACTCCCGAATAAGCTGATTGCTTCAAAAATATATGGATCATTCTTTCTTTGCGGGGTACCCTTTACACCTACCTTCTTTGCCTTTCTTTGCAGTCATCACTGCTGTACAAGGATCCAAGCACAAGAATTCACTGAGATAGGATACCTATTTCCTTAGGGGACTGAAAGCCAGAAACTTGGACTATAGTCACACGCTTTTACATTTTTTTTATGTGTACCTCTGTTTCATCTGAAAGAAATTACATATTTTGAAATAATTAAACTGTGGCATCCAACTGTCTCCTATTATCCATTTCAAAGAAAAGCTGAGTTTATATAGGCAAGAAGATCTGCTTTCCAAAACACGTAAAGCAGCAATAAGAGGGAGAAAGACTCCTTCCCTTTTCATGGGAAATTTCTTTTAGTGTCTTGGTGTTGTTCTTGCTTAATGTAGTGTAACTTTCAGATGACACTTCCATCTGTAGTCACTTGTAATTCCCATGTCAGCCCAGAATACACTGGAGCTGCTAATCTCTTGTATTTAGCTTTACTTGTTAACTATAGTACAATATTTTTTAAAATAGCAGCACTCAGGACCTCTAATAAAAGAGAGTCTATTTTACATTTATTTCTTGCCATCCATTCTTACCAGCAATTTGATGACATTCTGAACAAACTTGGCATTAGGCATGCAATGTGAATATTCTTATTAACAATGATGTTCTTAACTACTGCATGGTATTGAAAACAATCTAATAACAGACAGCCAGTTTTCATGACATGGAGATCTGTAGATATTACAGCTATATCTTCCCAAACATTTCAGGTTCAGCTTATTATAATACCATATCTGTTTAAGCTGCATTCACAGGTTTACATTGTCTTTATAGGAAGTATAATATACTACAAAAGAAAAGTATGAGATTTATCACAAACACATTTCATTAAAATGAGCTCCCTCTTTATCAAGCATCAAATGAAACAAAGAAATTGGGAAAGTAGAGGGAAGGGATGGTTTTGTTTTGTCCTTTTTTCAGACCCTCCTGCTTTCCAGGGTGGTTGCTGTTTACTTACATATTCTGTACCTCCATAAAGACATTTTGCATTCTTTTTCCCTGGTCCCCAATCTGAACATCTCACATGAACGATAACAAGAATGGGACAGGTAGCAAAGGCAGAGCTTGCTCTGGCTTAGACAGCAGAAGAACTATCCATGCCTCCCCTCCACAGGACTGCAGCCTGAGCAACTTTGCCTCCCTTTTAGAGGGGCAGATTATGGGCAGGAGGAGGGGCAGCCCCCAAGAGATTCACATTCACACTACAGTCAATTTGCAGACATCAAACAGCTCCACGGGGTTGTTGTACTAACAATTATCCTGTTTGTTGTTGTCTTAGGCTCTGTAGAAAACTCATGAGTAATGATGAGTTTACTTAGCTGCAGAAAGTTTGGTGAACTTGAGTTCATTCTGAGGCCTGTCAACCTGGAAGGAAAAGTCTAGCCTTTAGTTACAGAGGATTCACTGCTTGATGACACTAATAAGATCCAGATCCAAGAGGTAGTGACAGCTGTGATCTTCATACACTGTCCTGCAGGGTGAGTATGCTAAAGCATTTCATCATCAAAATATTCCCTCTGCCCATTTGAGCACCCATGGTAAGGGTGCATTAATAAGAATTTTTAAGCCTCTGCCAAGCAGACTCAACAACTTCTTAAATAGATATGCTCATTATGACCAGAGGATTGAAGCTATTTACAAGTAATACAACCTGGAGAGGATAAACGTATGCATAAGGAGGCTGACACAGCCTTGACTTTGAAAAAGTCAAGATAGAGGAAATGCAAAACACAGCAAAAAAACCCAAACAAACCTGAGGATTAATTAAACTCCAAACATGCTTCATGAAAATGTGGAGTTTTGTATTAAAATAAAAATGAGTATTTCATGAACTAACACAGATACTATCACAATTTTTAATAAAATGTCTTGATATTTGTACAAAATATCAATATCAAAAGTGAAAAATATAACAGAAGTATCTGATGGTAAAAAAGCAATTGCTTCTTTGGTTTTGTACCTTTGTCATTATATAAAATGCTTCCATTTCTAATGTAAGCAATTACATTAAAGGCAATAATGTGCTTAGTGTAAAATATCATTTATATGTGAGTTGTATAGGAAGTGACTGCATGCCTCAAGCTCAGTAATTTACATTCACTATTCAAAAATCAGAGATGGTCCAATTCTGAAATTCATGGGTTATGGGGAAGCACCTTTCCCTGACGGTATTTCTTTGAGCAGAGGTTAGCAGGATCAAGACCTACTCTGTGCACCTGACATCACACCATCAAGAAAACTCTGCAAATATTTATCTTAAAACTTAACAGCAACACACACAAACTCCATCAAAGAAAACACAAAAACCCTTTTGAACTGTATTTGTTGTTGTCAGGAATTACATACCTTACATCTCATGTAATGGGGTATTTTGGTTTATTAAATCTAACATGAACAGGTGAAACAGTAAGAAATAGTTCAGTTAATAGCTTATTTTTCAGATTGAGATGGCATTGCTATAGTTAAAGGGAATATCAGTAGAAGGCACAAAAGATAAAATGAACAGAAGTCATAAGAGACTGAAAGACATATGTTAGCGCATATTTGGCTTCCAGCAAAATGTTTCTTTGCTTATTAGCAGATAAAAAACTACTGTCACTAGTACCTTTTTATCATGAGCTGCTTTACTCTCCTTATAGAAAGGAGAGTAAAGTTACTAGTTATCGAGTTTCAAAATAACATAGAGATTTTTATGTACTGCAGAGATTTATCTCTATAAAATGTGAGTTCAGGAGGAACCATCTAAACTTGTTTATCTCTAAACCTGGTTTATCTCTAAGCTGGTATATTATCTGTGTGATTTTTTTTGTCTCCCTTCTACAGTTCTTGCATTTCCAAAATCTTCCTGGCCTACAGAAAGTTTCAGCAATTGTCTGATTCCGAGTTGCTTGGCCTAGACTTCAGTCTCAGTTGTGTGCCTGTTATCATGCCATAGAGGAGGGATCTAATTTGGTTGCTGCGTTGTCAGCAATAGTAAAAAACCAAATTGCCTTCAGAATGAAATCAAAGAATAAAAAAAGCATTTTAACTTGCAGAAAGTTCAAATGTTGCAGATGGTTCCTATCAAATGACTGATATCTGGATATAGCTTTATTGGAAAGCTAAATATTTATAAAATAATTTGGGCTTGTATTTAAAGGTCATCCAATTAGGCAAATAAGTAACATTAAATTAGTCACAAATGTTCTTAAAATATGGGGTTTGCCATTTACAAATAGCTAGTAGAAAGTTGACTCATACTTCTCACATCTGACAAAGTATTACTTCTGATTTTTAAAGCAATAAGAGGTTTTAAGCTGTATCAGGCTACTAATATTGAAACACAAATTGAAAATTGGCTTTGAGCTATATTTGGCATGATCTCCTACTTTTCCTCCAGTGGTAAAAATTATTACTGAATTTCTCAATAATTCTCATAGCAATGTTCTTTGGACAGAACTGGAGAAATTTGACAAAGATTTATACTCTGGAATCCCAAGCACAGTCAATAGAGATGCAAATTATGGCCCAGAAGCTATCTGCCAAAAGGTGACATGCTGTGATGCGTCTGTTTGCCATCAGGATACTGCCGTGGTAAAAACTAATATTACAGTTATCCCAAACACCTTTTCAAAGCTGCTGCTCCTCCTTTGAACATTTAGGTGGTGTTTACTTCAGAGAAACATTAATTTGAAGGTATGGTGCGTTTTTGATCCCTGCAATCGAGCACTTTTGTAGTAGAGCATTTGTGAAGGAACAGATAAATGTGTGGTTCAGAGGAAGGTTTTTAATGAGACAAGGAGAGACCTTTCTTTCTTACATATAGGATGAAACCAGTTGTATCTAATCACTATACTATCCACTGTCATTCTGTTGTGTTGACAATGGCTGTTTCAGCCTCATTTAATACCTTCTCGATTTTTGTCTACAGGACAAAAATCCAAAATTTCATACAGTCCTGAACTTAAATGTTTACCCATTTTCCAAATTTTCCAAATTAATTAACAAATATTTATTAACAGAAGTGTTTCCCTAACTCTAACAAGCCAACAAACAAACAGAAATTCTTAGCCTGATAAAGCACCATTTTAGAAAGCCCTAATACCACGGTCCTGGAAGGATTACATGCACCAGTTTCAAATGCTGTAGAATTATTTTCACTTCAAAATAGTTTTTATTTAAAGTACTCTCAGCTTTAGTTTGCAACGCTCAAATCTATGATCTACACAGGTTTTGTTTTGATCTAAACTTCAAGATTGAAGTCAAACTTGAAAACTGTTTTTTTAGCGTAACAGAGTATTGATGAATTCTCAATTTTACTTGATTCCACTTCTCCATTTTGAGCATAGTTCTGCCCCTGAAAAAAACTAGATGACAAGGGTGTACAACATATGCCCAAATCCTATTCTGTAGCATATGCCAAATAATAATGCATGGATTCGAGTTCCTGCTCCAGTGATAGTCTGCAGCATAATTCTCATGGGTAGAAAACCACATTGTGTCATGTCCTCTTGACACAATGTATAACAATATCCAGCAAGCTTAATACTCCTGAATATATTTCAACAGCCGAGCCACAATTATTTTTAGACATCTAATTCTTTAAGCCTTTCTGTGTTATTATAGGGAATTTTGGCCATCTCCTGCATCACCAAAGTAAGCTTGAATAATTTCTGTCAAGACCTCAGAACTCACAATAGAGCAGGCTGGGAGATTGCCATTAGCCCCAAGAGTCTACAGAATTCTGCCCACTAGTGACACACAGAAAGAGGCTGAGGTTATCAATTTCATACAAACTTAATAGCTTTAAAATATTTGCAAAGGCTGTAAATCACCTATTTAATAGAAATTTAAATTTAAGTGTGAGAGCAAAATACAACTTCCTGTTAAGACTGTGTCCTCTTTTCAAGGATTTCAGTCCTTCCCTTAAAGGAAATTGCAAAACTCCTGCCCATTTCCCTAGCAGCAGAATCAGATCCTTTCATATCTTTACCAGGACTACACCCTGCAATGCATGTTTTAACATAAGAATCATCCATATCCAAATGTATTTTTCAAATGGAATTAACACAAAAAATGAGGTCTGTATCACAGACTCCAGAGCAGAGAGTTAGTACTGCTTGCTCAAACCCTAGCATTTGGCCATCTTATTTAGTCCCAACAGGCTAGTTATAATCCATCTCACAGGCTTCAGGATGTAGGAGAGATCCAACAGCAGCAAGAGCTAGCTGAATAAATAACAAATGTGCAAGTGGAGCAAGGCATCCCACTTGTTTCACTAAAAGCCCTAAGCATACATGTGCTTGACTGTCATGCAGGATCCCACCCTAGGACATCACCGTGCACAAAGCAGCTCTCACTGCAGTTGCTTAATCTCTTTTCAGACTGTCTCTTCTGAAAAGCAAAAATAGTCAAATCCTCTGCTTGGATACACTTTACAAACACTAAAATCTTGGTATACAACCTTTTCTAACACTTCCATTATTAGCTTGAGCTGTGGCTTGGAGGGTGTTGAGGAAGAAGCAGGAGGAAAGAAAAAGCTGTGTGTTAAATATTGTTAAGACTTCCGCTGTTTTATATGTAACATCAGAAAGAGAGAACTTCTGCATAAGGTCGTTCTCATGGTTTTCATTATCACATATAGTTAATTAAAAACACTTCTACCCCAGGCAAACAACACACTGCAAAGAGAATATTAAGAGGATATAAAAGCATCCTACTCACTTGGAAACTAATTAACTTGCTTAAAAATGAAACAGTTTTTTAAAAAGTACTGTAGTGTCAGGAAGGGCTTGTTGATACCTCAGATTTACTATGTGTGCACAGAAATGAAAGCTAATTTTGCTTCTCTTGAATGCAATGGCAAAAGTCCGTCTCCAGGGTAGGCAGACCAGGCTTTTAGCATTAGACTTAAATCTTGAAATCAATAGAATAGCTATATGATGTTAAAAAATAGGCTTTAGGTGCCTGATGTTAGTTTGAGAACAATTTAGTCATTTAATTCCAAAATAATAGCCCTGAAAATCTTTCTTCAACACCTTCCGAAATCTTGCAGCACCTCTATTATTATGAATATCTACCTAAAATAGATAGATAATTTACTAAGTAATCTATCTATTAAATATAATTCAGCTTCTTTGTAAAGACTAAATACCTTCTTTCTTAAGTGTTATATATTGATCCTTACTTAACTTACCACTTTCCCGTGGCAAGATAGAGACTGGAGTCAAGATCCTTCCACTGAGCTGTGGTGCTCTAAAATACAGGTTCCCTATTCTGACACTGCCATCCCAACTACCTCTATGGTCAAGGGAGATCATGTCACTACAGGTAAACGAGTTCAGCCAAAACTGACCTTCTCCCAGGTTTGCTCAGAACTATGGTATAGATTCTACTCACTCTTTTGTCACCAAGACACTTACCTCAGACACTGAGACTTAGGTAAAACTCGAGATTTGGTGTCACGCTTCCTACCTCTGTTAGCAAGCATTAATTGTCTGAGCATGTCCACTGAACGCCAGTGGAAGTAGGCTACTGCATAAAATGCAGTAGCAAGCCCTTTCATTTGAAAGATGTCTGGTGTATCTGCCTTCCCTTTTACACCAAGAGATCAGAGCACACAAGCAGATTATGAAAAAATAGTTTTCTATCTGTGCCAAAATGCTCCAGGTTTTGCACTAGGAGGTAGACTCCAGGAGTCTAGTCTGATGATCATGTCAGATAAGGAATTGATAGTTTAAGACCCTCTTAATGAAGTTTCTCCACTGAACAAACAAAAGAAAACTAGAAATTTATTGAGTTGGATGAAGACAGCAAGAAGCAGCGAGGCTTTTTGCAGCCTGGTGTGCAAATGCCCAGTCTCCTGAGCAGATTCCAGTAGCAAACAAGTGCAACCTTTCTTTTCTGTAGAAAACTTGCCTGTCAGCACAAGCCCACATCCCCACCTCTCAGGAGGTGGCCGTGCTTGAGTGTTCCACCCACTTGGCACTCCAGAAGCTTTAAACATTGAGATTCCTTTCTGAAATCCTGACTTAAATACATAAAATATCCAAGACCAGAACATAGATACCACAGACAACAACACTTTATTCAGTACCTTTCAGCTAGACTAGCTTAAGTGACTCTAATCAGCTGTTTTGGATTCCATCTGGAGTTTTTTCTCCGCATGGAACCAATACTAATTCTGGATCATTTTCTAGGCACTTGATTCATAAGAAGAAAGCAGCTTCCTTAATATGTGGCTCACTTTTGCCGAGTTTAGACCCAACCTTGCACTGAAAGTCTGCTGTTTATACCCTCTATCTATATGAGAAGCCTATGAAATTCCCAATCTTTACTATGTTATAGGAGTTTCTGAAAATGGAGGCAAGAATTTGAAACTCTCCCTTGCTGGCACAGATTAAAATACGAACAACAAACTGAATAAATATTTATTTTAAAAAAATTCATCAAATCCTACATTACAGGATAATTAGACATAGCATCACAATTATTTAAACAAGGATCACAAACAGTACATAAGTCACAAGGCTAAAATTGTTACTGATGCTTACTGCATACTAGGATATTTTAAGTGTTATTCTGCTGCACTGATTAATAATAAATAGAGCACACTACAGTGGTTTTCTCTACTCAGCTTTCTCTCACATGAAACTAATCCACACACACATTATTGATAATTAATGCACACCTCTCCTGTTCACAGCATCTAAATTATGCAGAATTAGGAACAGCTGACAAACTAATTCACCTAATTGTTTGTTCTAATAGACATCACTGTATTTGTAGCCTCCATACCTGGTGAACCTTATTTTTTTATAAAACACGAGGTTTAATATATAAATGGAGTTCTTCCATAAATGCCAGAACATTCGGTTTCAGATTGATATCTGTCTCCTTACTCTTTTTTTTCAGATAAAATATATTAGCATTAACTTAAATATCTATGCAGAACAATCACTTGAAATAATTCAGCCTGATAAAAATAAATTTTTTTGCCATATTTTAGAGTAACTTGCAAATATATCAGTACCGTGTTGCACTATAGTTGCCCCATGAACAATAAATAACCATCTACCAAGGCTCATTCCTGCCTTCCTTTTACAAAGCAGTGCTTATTTTCATCTAGGAACTAAACACAGCATTATCAAGCAACATCTCTCAACAGTCGTGAAATATTTAACACCTGAGAGCATCACCTAGTACACATTTTCAAAGCAATAATCTTAGGTTACATTTGCATTGAGTTTCCAAGAGGAAGTATGAGTTTTCCTGTGCAGATACACATGGCCAAATTCACCTCATCAGTTCACTTAATTTACGACTGGAATGAATTTGGGCTATTTTCAACCACCTGAAAATGCTGACATAGGCATTAGGGCTTCTAAACTCAAAAAGGTGGTGAGATCATTTGCCCAACAGAAATGCAGCTACAACAGTGCCCATTGCATGGAAAAGAAGCAGGACTCATCGTGCAGAAGGAAAAATATTACCCAGTTGCAATCATGAAAAGTGGTGGGAAGAATTGCACATCTGGGGTAATCTATTAGAGGGCAATCATTAAAATGTATTGAGTTATATTTGCATCTTCAGCTTTATCTAGATCAAAATAATTCCCTGAGAAAAGCCTTACAGAATATTCATTATTTAATAATACAGCTTTACAGAGAAATAAGCAAAATTTGGCATAAAGTTCATTATATGCTATATTTCCGCCAGTTATGACTGGACAGCTCAGGTGAACAATTCATAGGGCCGATGACGTACATTGTGGGGTCTGAGGCTTTTTTGATCACTGGGGCAATACAAGTACAAGACAAAAGCATAAAACCCTAAAAGCAAGCCATTCTTCAAATACTGAAATCTAAATCCCATTTTATTATGCTGTCAATGAACTGCCGAGATTCTACTTTGCTTGTTAACATGATAGCAGACAGATGAGAAGAAATAAAAAGTACTGGTGTGTGAAAGGCAAATCAAAAGGGGAGATTGAAGGGATTTCTCGAGTTACTCAGGTGAGTCTTTAAGCCCCAGCCAGTGACCCAGCCAGTGGTCAGAACGGTGCAGGTTCCGTTTGGTTGCTCCGAACACTTAGACACGGTATCCAACTGTCTGCCCAAAAGGCTGAGAATTTGCAGTTTCTTTGTAAGCTTACTGCACAATTAACAAAAGAAGGGAATTTGATACTAACTAAACAGAGAATGAATAGTCAATAACATTGTATAAACTTTTTCAAGTCACAAATCTTTATGCAGCAGGAGTGACTTTGCATGTTACTGGAGTCTTTTACTGCAAAGATTGCTTTTGTTTTTGTTCTCTACACTCATGTTTTAGTTGTAAAATGTATTTTTCTAAAATGGAATCCTCACCTGTTGGTAGATAATGGCAACAAATCCCTAATACAAAAAGAAAGATAAACCACAGACTAAACAGAAGTTACAGTAATTTAATAAAATTAAGAACAATACAGTTAGATAGATCCTTAAATATGCAGAACTGCAAAATAATTATTTTCTGACTTTCAATATGGGTAGTATAATATTCATGAAAAGAATTATTTTTAAAAAAGTATAATTTTTTCACTGCTGGATTTCTAATTCTTAAATTTAAAAAAAGCATTCAAAGTACCACAACCAACATTTTGAATAAAAAATAAAACATGAAACAAATTCCATGCTATCATAACTCAACAACTACAAAATAAGGTGGCATGTGAAGAAGAAATGCAGCAGACAAAATGCAAACACAAGTATATTAGTAAAACAAGATTGAATGCAGTTAACTAGAGTTTATAGACCTCAACCTGAATACTCTTACAGTGGAAACATTATTGTTTGCATGATGGTGTATATTTCTCAGAATGCGCTAGCTGTCAAGTTTAAGTAATACTTTACATACCCTTTTCATAACTGCACAATTAGCTTTATGAAACCCAGCTGTTCAAAATAAAGCCTGGACCAGCAGTGCCATCTAGCATCTTTTAAAAAACCTCAACAATAACAAAATCTCTCTGTACTTACAGAATTGGTAGATTAGCATTTATTAAGACTATCA